>CM067218.1:31959486-32389485 GCA_034190945.1 Octodonta nipae | reverse complement strand
TAATTTAACGGTTTATAACTTGGAATTAAATTGAAGGGGGGTCTCGATATCAACGAAACGAGGGGTCGAAAACAACTGAATGCGAAGCGAAGGGAGTTTTTAACTCTGTTTAGGTGGTTGGCTATAGTGTCACGCGAGACTCATGTGTATGCTAAGTGACTCCCTCTCGTTTCAATTCCGGAAAAATAGCAAAAAAAGGAGACAGAAAAAAGACACGGCAGTCACATAAAATCGAGTTTACGGCGCTCTTTTATTTTAAGAGAAACAACGAAACGCTACGGTACACCTAACCTACTACGATCGGAATATAAAAGGGAAATAACGGAGTTAGGTAGAAAACAATTGCATGAAATGCAATTTTGAGATTAACTTGGAACGGGGTTTTTATTGGTAGAAATTAAGTCTGCCTTGAATTGGTGTTTGGCCAGTAAATCATAGCTGTTACTTGTAGGTGAAATTAGATTTTTGTATTTAAGAAAGTTGTAGGAATTCAAAAAAAAAAAATAGTCCATACTACGTTTCTGCTTTATGTAAACCAATTATCTTGTGGAGGGTGAATCTGTAAAGAAATTATATGACGTTTTACAATTTTTGCCTCTAAATTAAACATTGCCCACCCAAGATCTGTTTCGGATTACCCGTTCTCCATTGGTTGTTCAATATTTATGGAGCTGTCTGCGAGGAGTTTTTAAGAGTAATAATGTCGATATGCTCCAGTTCCAGAAGTTGTGTCAAACAGGAAATATTATAGAGTGAAAAAAATTGCCATTTTAAATGGTTTTTTGGACATTTTAGTATAAATACGTTGGTAAGTCTCGTAACTACGTTAGAAATGAGTGGGAGTTAATTTTTTCGCAATAGAATACAGAACCACAGAACAATGGTGGAAATTCTCAAAAAATGTAAAATTACCTTTTGGAAAACTGCACCACGGAGGTGGAAGAAAAGGTTAGATACATCTAAAAATTCAGGTTGAAAAATTTTGAGTTGTTGCAATAGCCAAATACCGTATTGTACTAATTGATTTCCATATATATGGAGCTTTCAAGCAATGAAACATTTTTTTGTTAATATTTTCTAGAGTACACGATTTAAAATTATAAAATATATTTTTTAATTTGCCCCTAAAATTAACACCATGATTTTCTCAAGCAATTTATTCCTAATTATTTCGGAGGAAATGAGTCGATTTATTGATTCATTGATTATACAAAATATAAACTATTTCTCCTAACAAGACCTTCTCTATAATAATAGGGTTTTAGCTTTATTTTCTTTAATACAGTTTTTTGAATTTTAGGTTGAGTAGTCTCGTAGGCAATATGCGGAATAGGTCAATTTTTTGATTTGTAAAAGAAATTTAAACAATTTATTTTAAATTTACATACTTGGATATAATACATGATGCACTTCAACACAGATTTTAATTCTCATTTAATTTTCTAAATTGCTGGCCAAAATATGAGTTATGATTTCCGCTTTATTTTTCCTTTAAACTTTGCCTGAATTTTCCACTTCCTTCGATCATGGATTAATTGGTGCCAATGTCGTCCCAATATTGTTTTAATGTCGTATAACCCGTTTTTGCTGGAATTCTTATGCACCGCTTATATTATTTTTAGATTTATAGGAACATCTAGATTTCTTAGAACAGAGTTTTCCACTGTGGTCCAGGTCAAACGAAGTATTCTTATGATCTCTGCTGCTTGGTTTTGCTTGCCTAGTGCTATTGTTTATCCTAGATAAATACTCGTTGGCTTTCACGATTTCTATTTCGTTTTGAGCATTTTGTTCCATCATCACCTTCGTTTTAGTTAAATTCAGTTTTGAGTCAGTTCTACCTCCAGTTCTTCTAATATCTTGAAGTTCTTCCACTATATGGCTTATGAGTAGAATGCTGTCAGAGAATCTTTCAGTGCAAGAGTAAACAATTTTGGGAGATGGTGTCCTCCTGTCTAACTCTTTTTTATTCTTATTTTTTGAGTAATTACATTTTTTGCTATATTTATTTGGGTGGTAGCTTCGTCATAAATCTGCATAAGGAGTTGTCTTTATCTAGAGCCTACTCTGGCGTTATTCATTCTCTGAAAGATTGCCCATAATTCTACGGAATCAAAGTCTTTATTATAGTTTACAGAAGCCAGGTGGAGGGGGAAATTACATTTTTCTGTAAGCGAATGTATTGCCTGCAGATGTTCTATAGTGATATAACAGTAGTATAGCCTTTGTGAAAGCGTTTATGTTCTACTGGCTGATAACAATCAAATTTATTTGATAGCCCTTTAGTGATTATTTTCGTTGGTAATTTATATGAGTGAGGTAGAAAGCTAATTGGATGGGAGTTATCTCTTTCACATCACAGCAATTTTCTCCTAAACTACTGGACGGAAAAGGTTGAAATTTGGTATCAGTTAATAGTTTGGTGACCCAATCAGGAGTTCATATCGAAAATGAAGAAATTTTGTTTTTAGGGGTACTTCTGGGGAGAAAAACTAAAAAAAACGTCCGTTCCCCCCCTTATCTCCGAAACTATAAAAGGTAAAATTTTGAAAAAAATTAGAGATATAGAGTCTCACCTGAATAATAAGGAGAATCCTCATTTTACCGGAAATATAAAGAGAATCCTCTACTATTAATTTTGGGGGGCAAATTACAGAATAAAATGGAAAACATAAAATTAAAATTGTTTCTAACACATCATGTAAAACAAATATCTTTTTTTCATATTTTTAAAATAAATTATTTTAAAGATAGTAACAACAATATAATTTTTTTTACCCATTCCCCCTACCTTATTTCCGAAACTATAAGTCGCAAATTTTGAAAAAAATTATAGATACAGGGCCTCACCTGAATTTTACCGGATATTAAGGAGAAACCTCTACTATTAATTTTGAGGGGCAAATTACAGAATAAAATGGAAAATATAAAATTAAAATTGTTTCTAACACATCATGGAATATATCAAATGAAAGGGCTCAATGAGAAAACACTTTTTTTTCATATTTTTAAAATTAATATTTTAAAATATATCAATAAAAATATTAAAAAAATATATCCATTCCTCCTTTATTCTCCAAACTATAAGACAAAAAAATTTGTTTACAGGAAAAATCTCTAATTTTGGGGGCCAAATTATAAAATTAAAGGGAAAAAAAATTAAATTATTATTATTTATTAATTAAATCATACAATACATCAAATTAAAGGGCTCATTATGAGGAAAACAAATACATATTTTTCATATTTTTAAAATCAATTGTTTACAAGATATTAACAAAAATATATAAAAAAATCTCATTTTGAAAATAATTAGGGGTACGAGGGCTCACTTGAAATTTATAAGAAAAATTAGTAGATAACCCTCATTTTTTTAGGGACAAATTTGTTTATAGGAAAAATATGAAAAAATCCCTAATTCTATTATATGGCCCCCAAATATTAGAATTAAACGGAAAATAAATTATTAGAAAACCCCCATAGTAATTTTAGGGGCAAATTATACAATTAAATGGAAAATAAAGATTCAATTTTCAAATCATGTAATATATCAGGTAAAAGGCTCATTATGTGAATTACAAATATATCATATTTTTAAATCATAGCAGATTGTATAAAAGATATTAACTTTTAAAAATATTAAACATCGACTTAATTCCTTCCCTGAAACTTTAGAAACTACACTATTTAAAATTTTGTATTAAAACTTGTGTAATATCTGGTATTTTATTTGTCATTTATTATTTTTATTCGTTAATTTCTTTGGTATTTTATCTTCTTTCCAGTTTTCATTTAAGAGAGTTTTTATTTATAATTCCAATATTATTTAAAACTTGACCTATTTTCCCCTGTATTTACCAATCTACAGGGCCTAAAACTCAGACATTTGATGTATTCTAGTTTTTCCTTTATTTTCTAATATCCTAAGTGCTTCCATGTTTTTATTCCTTTTAATCACTTCATTGATTTTTTCGGTATTACAGCTTCAAATGTCCGGTGTTATTTTCTTTCTTATTATATTATTTAGTTTCATTTTTTAAACTAAATTACTTCTTTCTTTTGTCATGTTTATTGTTTACTGTTTCAGTCCGTTCTTTTGGGTTGCGCTGCTAAACATGTTTTCTTAGTGGTTGTGTGAATACTTTCTTTTATCCTTTTCTCAAACTGATTGACGTTCATTGTAGTTAGATGCTTTTTCGGTAATAGTTTGTAAATCCTTCTGGTTATTGTTGATATTTCTGAGTTCGTCCATGGTTGGGAAAATCTTCGGTGCTCGCAATTTCCTCCTCTCTATTTTTATTTGATTTCTACTTCTTTTACCGTTAGGCCATTTTCATGTTAGGTATATTGTCAAGATAAACATCAGTTATGATTACATTTGATTTCTTGAAAAAGTATTCATACAATATATCTCTTCTTTAGTTTGTATTTCCCAGTCCAAATCTTTGGCATTGAAATCGTATATAATTACTTTGAGGTGTGATTTCTCTTATTGTTCTTTATACATCCTCTGGAGTTATTCATCTTCTGAGTTACTAGTGGGGCAGTGTAGTTGAATAACTTGTAGTTTGAGCCCCATAAATATTTGTATTATGATGTTTAAAGTACACCGAACCAATAACAAAAAAACTTTATAACAAAGAAATAACATACTTTCATGTTTTATATAGACTTTTCTTTCAAGGTGTACTATTTATTTTTTTGCAATAATCATATAAATAAGGAATAAATTAATTTGGTTGTTAACCTAATTTCTCGATCAAAAGTCGACTATTTATATACAGCCTTTAGATGTCGGGAGTAAAAGCAAACCAGGCCGGAAACCGCTTTGTGGTAATTTAAAATCTGATAGCAGGTAATTACTCGAAAACGGCCGCTTAATGATTGTTTTTTGCTGAAATTTCGCATTTTTAAATAACATGTTACAATTTCTTTGAGTTTTGCATTTCAATTTTTCGCATTTGTTCCACAGCCGCAACCTTGAGTAACAACCACTAAGTGCATGTAGCTTCTGTATAATTCTCATTATAAAATATATACGCCAACCCTTAATAATGACTATTATAAATTTATTATTCGAGACAGTCTTTAGTCTAAGGTCTCGCGGCACACTGTAATTTACTGTCTTCACATTCTTATAAATGTTAATGAAAATTACTACACGAAAATCGTTTAGCATTAATAAAATACGTTTCGAGATCTAATAGGATGTTAATTGTGGAGTTTTTTGTCATAATACATCTGCCACATCCTCTGCTGATGTGTTATTACTCATTTCTGCAGTCATTAAACGAAGAGTATACGCTGTGGATAATTTTTCTTTTAATGTGATATCTGATACGGTATAACAGCTTTTATAACAATTGTTGTTTGCATGATATGTATCTCTTATAGACGGACGAACGCCTGCCTCGGATACGATCAATGTGAGAAGAAATGAGTGCAGCGGAAGCATTTGATTACACTACCTTCAATAATAAAAAAAACATAGCTTTTGGAGTTTTATTACATCGCCCGATAAATATGTATTTTGGTATGGTTGCTGGTGAGGCTAATTGAGACAATAAAACCGACTAACACAGACAGCAAATTCTAGTAATGATTATATGTAAATTTGGAATAAATAGTGTTATCCATAAATGTTTGTTAAGGCATGCTCTTTGTAGATGATTCTTCGAAATAGTTTTTTTATGACTTATGTGATCCTTTTATATCTATAATTTATATTTAAAAAAGAACCGACTTCAGCTAACTTAAAATAAAAACCGTTTAGAAACCGAGTGCAATCAATCACTATTTTGAGATATATCTTCTTTTTTATCTGATTTAAGGTACAATTCAATTGAAAATTTTAGCGTATTCTTATCTGTCTCTCTTTTTCTACCTCTCTAATTTTTATTTTTTGTCTATATTTTTCAAATATATTTTAACTTTATTATTTGTTTTATTATTTGGACCACTTTCAATAACTGTAACTTTTATTCACTCTATATTCTATTCACACTGGATATGCTTCTATGTATTGGTCACCCCTATATATAACTTATTGGTCTATCATGTTCTGAATAACCCTGTACAACTATAATTCAACTCAACACAATATTACAACGGTCCTGATATCTTTAAAAGCACCCTGTATAAGTACAAATCCTCTCCACAGTATTGATTCTTTCTATTTTTCTATTGTTTAAATTATTCCTGTATACCAATGATTTTACTTCGCCCCATATGTCTAGTATTCCATTTATGCAATTTCAAAATTCACCTTTTTGAACCAGATTTTATGACGATAAATTTACTGTACCATTTATTTCAATCACCACCGGGTGATATACCGATATGCAACTGCTTCTAATATTTTTTTAACCTATGTCTATAATTATTACCCGTCCTACGTCCTGTAATTCAAATATCCTAAATGCTTATGCTTATACAGGGTGTAAATAGTTTGAGTGCATATATTTTAGGTGGAGGTAGTATACACCAAATTAAACAAAAAACTCTTATACCACTATGGTCAGTAGGCCTTAATAACCAAGAAAATCCCTAAAACATATTAAGTAAATTATTGTCAATCCGGCAACGTCGCTCGCGTTCGAAGCAGATTCACTCTTAGCGCGAATAATAAAGGAATGACTACGCCGACAAAAAAATAAACACCTGTGTTTTTGTATTGACTGATGATATTGACCTTAGAATTAAATAAAAATGTATGAAATATTTTGTTGAAAATATTTACGTTTTTAATACAAGGTATTGCAATTAGAATTTGTATTTGGCGGTTTCTTTAATGCAATTATACAAAATTGGGTAAATATGATATTCAACTCAAGAGATCTGTATATGTAGTTTTTTACCAGTTAAATTATTCGTAGAGTCATTATTACTGATTTAATTAATATTATTTATATTAGACAAGTAAATATGTAATTCTACTTACCGAATTTATTATAATGATAGAACTGAGTTGAAACAACGGATTATTCACAGCAAATGTTCAAAATGCCCACCATTACTATCGACACAAGCACGACACCGTTTAATCCAATTTTCACGTATGCGAGAAAAAATTCCTGGAATATTTCGGATTTCGTCAGCAGCGTCAAAAATGCGTTGTCTAAGGTCATTCTCGTCAATAATTGGAGTTATGTAAACCTTACTTTTCATGTGTCCCCATAAGTAGAAATCTAAAGGATTGAGATCAGATCTTGCTGGCCAACGTATATGTCCGTTTCGACCAATCCAACGACGGGGAAATGTTCTATTTAAGAAGTCGACAACTAGATGACTTGCGTGGGCAGGTGCTCCGTCATGTAAGTACCACATATTGGAACGTGTTTGTAGGTTCACTTCATCTAACAAATCTGGTAGCGTGTTGTTCAAAAAATAAAGGTAATTCTCACCTGTCAAACGTGCAGGCAGTATAAATGGCCCAACCAAGTACAAACCAACTATTCCAGCCCACACGTTAACTGAGAATTGGTGTTGAAATACTGACTGGCGTATTTCGTGCGGATTTAACACAGACCACGAATGCGTATTATGAAAATTTATTATACCATCCCTATTAAAACTTGCTTCATCTCTTGTTAAAATATTGTTCACAAAATTAGGAAATTGTCGATGTTTTCTGAGGAACCAACGACAGAAATTGAGTCTTGGTTGAAAATCATCAATTGAAAGCCCTTGAACCCGCTGCATGTGATATGGATAGAGCAATTGTTCCCGTAATGTTCTATGAACAACAGTGTGAGAAATTTGCAGCTCATTTCCAATACTCCGTCTGCTACGATATGGGTTGATGTCGATAAGGTCTAGTATTTGATCCTCAGCAGCTAAGATACGATTATGTCGCTGTGGTCCGCGATTGTTTATTTGTGGTATTATACTACCTGTTTCCAGAAGCCTCTGCGAAACAGCTACGAATGTCCTAGCATTGGGCAGGCGTCTGTTTGGAAACCTTTCCCTGTATAACATTCTTGCTATTCTGCAATTACGTCTGCCTTCCCCATAAATTAAGAGCATGTCATGTCTTTCCCTAATTGTATAATCGGCCATTATTTATCAGAAATAAATACTGTCGCACTATTCTTAATTTTCGAACTTACACACTAATCATAACCGTTTTTATTTATTTAAAAAATATATTAAATGGAAAGCAAACCACGAAGTCTTTATCAAATAGATATCATTCAAATCACTTTACCGTTTATCCATTCTTATTTACAAGAATCGAAATCGCAAAAAACAATCGTAACTCTCAGTCGTCGTTAAAGTAAAAAATGTAGTAAATAAGTTGGTCTGTATGCCACGTTGCCATATCTATTCGGAGAAACTTACACTAAATTATAAAAGCATATTTCGAGTTTAAATAATCAATTTTCATTTTTAATGTGGCTATTAAAGATGTATAAGCTATTGAGTATTTACATATTTAGATTTAGCGACATTTTGAAATCGAAATTATTGTATTATTCACTGTAGCAAGGGCTACATAAAATCTAACTTTATGTGTTCTTTTTGGCAAAACTATAGTTTATTTTAGAAAATGTTATAAAGCTTTTTGATTTGTTTTTGCCTGAAGTATTGTTCTTCAAAATCTTTGCACTCAAACCGTTTACACCCTGTATAACAAATTTTTGAAACACCCTCAATAACAATAATTTTACCCCACCCTTACTTCAAACACCTTGTCTAAGCAACTACTTATGTTCTAAACTATATAACTTTTCGAAACCGCTCTGTATAACTGTAATTATACTCTACCTTGTATTTCAGCAATCCTATATATGCAACTGCTACTGACAATTTTTAAAGCCTTTTGTATAACTGTATTTATTCTCCGTTCTATAAGGAAAATATCCACTCTGTATATCTATAGTTTTGCTCCACTCTTATTACTCAACTACTTATGTGCTACCCAATACAATATTTTTAGAACCACCCTGTATAACTAATTCAATTTCAGCTTATATTTCAAACATTCTATGTATACAACTGCTGCTTATGTACCACCCAATATTACATGCACGCACGCACACACCTTCAACCGTTTCCACACAGAAGAGATCGCCGGAATAACAAATTTTCGTTTTAATAAGCTAATGGAATATTTTCTGCAATTTCACGCAACTGCAACTTAACTTCGCCTCTAAAATAAAGTGACTTCAATAGCATCAAAATGAAAATCATTACAAACACCCTGTACGACATATTTTCATTGCATATGTTGACATTTAAACTAGATATTTATGATGAAAAATTGACATTTACCATGATGTTTACAGTTTTTGTGCATATATTTTTCCGATTTTTAGAAAAATTGTATGTTTTACGTTATCGAAAACTGTACGCATTCAAGCTGGAACATTTCTTTGTATAATACAATTTATAATATTCAAATTGCGAGAGCAGTTTTAGAGAAAACAGTGAAGATTCATTGAAAATCGCTGAAATCTAGTCAATTATTTATTTTTTTTCTTCTGATTTTCTAGAAAACCGTAAATCTCATGTTATAGACAATTATTTGGGATCTTTCTGTAATGTTCCTTAATATAATGTAGATTAAATCATCAAAATTGCCCAAGCCGTTTTTGAATAATCACTCTTCATACATAAAAAAAAAGTTGTAGACGATTTGATAACCTCATCCTTTTTGGAGGTCAGTTGAAAAGGATCAAACTTAGGTCATGTGTTAATGCTGCCAGGAAGGATGTTTTGATGTAGGATTTGACGAATATTTTTCATAATTTTTTTTGTATTCGAGTTTTTGATACTCTAAAATCAAAGTCAGACTTCTGTAGATTAGAAGGGTGTCATTGCCTCGAATGACTAGGATGTAAAATTTATCATTGACTAGTCTTTACCCGTATATTGCATATAAACCAGAGCCATCTATGATTTTTTGAGTAACAACTACACAGAACGACTAACTCTTCTGTTCATGTAACTGTGGCACTAGTTTCCTCAAAATTAAATTCAACGTGAGATCCAGCCAATATTAAATTTTAAAAAATGGAATAAGATATTCTCCTGCTGTAAAATAGAGATTATATTTTACGTTAGACTTCTTCACCAAATTAGTTTTTGTTCAATATTTATAATGTACAGACCACGGCCTGTAACAATTTTCTTACATGTATGTGAAATATCATATTTGTTTGACACCAACGAACTCACGCGACGAGGTTAAGAGAAGGTAATTGAGTGAAATAAATTTCGATATAAGAAGTAATAGAGAAATACTATTTCATAGTAATTCTATCATACAAATTGAGGTTATTGAAATTGCAAAAATATAATTTCATAATACATACGGAAGAGAGTAAATCAGAGACCTATATACTTTTTTTACTTTCTACACCCTTTAACCTTACAATTCGAAATGTTATGTATGTTTTCGAAAGTGAAATTAAAAACTACAACAAATGAAAATAGTCCTTATATAATTTATTTAGAGATACTATAATATTTTCATAGAGACTAATAATACCCATCCGTTAATTTTTTTTGATGGTCTGGATTTTTCGGTAGGGACTGGGCTTTCACGTGTTCACTATAAGTTTTGGAAGTTCTTTTTAAATCGTCTTTTCTTTGTGGCCTGGGCTAACCCGAATATTTGAGCTGTAGGTAATGCAATAATGGTTTCAGTTTTGGTAATTCATTAACTTCTGAACAAATTGCACCTTGGTCTTCGCAGAATTTTTCAGATCCAAATCCTGTTGTTCTTGTCTGCGTCGTTTAAAGTTTCTAAAATGACCTTGGACGGGATCAAAATCTTCATCCGTTTCCTTGTCCTGGCCTCTATCTTTATTTTTTATTTTCATTTCTCCAATCCGTGAATTCTATTAAGAACGGTTAGTGTGAATCCTTGGACTTGTTGTCATGATGACAACTTAGAGTTGTTGAAACGGCGTTGAATGTTTAAATAAAGGTTTGGTATTAGGGTGCAAAACTGTGTTTTTTACATTTGTGACACACCAAAGGTTCGAAACACAGCATTTAGAACTACTGAAACATTACTATTAATTTTGGGGGGCAAGTTATGTCGGATGTAATATATCAAATGAAAGGTATTCACAAATATATTTTTTTCTAATTTTCATTCTAGCAACGGGCCGCTATTGCATTGTCAAATCTTTGATCAAATGAAACTACGAAGAACACAAAATGTTTTTTTCATATTTTTTTGATTGATATTAACAAAAATATAAAAAATTACCCATTCCCCCCCTTATCTCCAAAACCATAAAAAAATTTTTAAAACAATTTTGAAACCCCTAATACTTATTTTGCAAATTATAGAATTAAATGTAAAATTAAAATTAAAATGGTTTCTAACCCATTGTTAAATAGCTCATTATGAGAAAACAAATATATTTTTTCCATATTTTTAAAATAAATTAATTAAAAGATATTAACAAAAATATAAATCATTCCCCCCTTATCACAGATGAAAAACTATATAGAACTTTACAATGAAGCCCATTGTTGTACTCGATTAAAATGAAATATTTTTAAAAAATTACCCATCCCCGTTATTCCCCTAGACCTCATTTTTTTTGTTTATGAAAAATATGAAAAAATCCCTAATTCTATTATATGGCCCCAAATAATAGAATTCGAAAAATATTATACAATTTTTTCATTTGTTTATTTTAAAAGGCTTTAGCAATAGACAATTATCGTATCAGTTTCTATTTAAATTTTGAAAAATATATTTTATTTATATTTTTTAATATAATAAGAGATTTAATAATTTATAATTTAAACTTTGACCTATTTTGCTTTTTCTTCCAATCCATCAAAACTCAGACAGTAGATTATAAAAGGCATTCTGAAAGTTTATTAGTAAAATAAAACTTTGTTACTTTTTCAAATTAGAAAATTCATATGTATTGTGATAAAAATCAAGCGAATCCTAAAGCAGATAAAATAAAAAGTCTATGTGTGGAAAATAAAAGTGTAAATTTTTTATAAATTTCAGCTCTTTAAAAGATATAAGGGTAAATTTAAAATAATTCCCTGCTTGTCTAAGAATATTCAAATCTTGAAGGTGGTAGGTATGGGGTCCAACTAGACCAAATTATTTACATTTTGACACACCAAATTCCACAGCTGCGTTGGTATTCACCTAATTTCCATTCTAGCAACGGGCCGCTGTTGCATTGTCAAATTTCTGATCAACTATCTTTGATTGAAACAATTAAAACAATTTTTCGTTGTTTTTTAAAATGACTGAAACTGTAGCCATAAAAACACACCACAGAAAAACAAACAAGCATAAAATTACATACGTTTCTTATTTTGAATGTAGTGTAATATGTCATTTAATGAAATTTGTTCCTGACATTCATCTCAAATATTTGATCAAAGATTTTATAAAACATCTTTGACCATGTAATACCGACCTTGGGCTTGACAATGAATACAGCAGCACTATGGTTGAATTTGGTGTAACGATTTGACCATTGATTGCGTGGAACTAATCATATACTGTGTTAGTAGATTTTAACATACAAAATGAACTTCAGAAGCTCCAGATTACGGTTACGTGCTATTAACCAGCTATTTGAGTAACAGAAAACAAAGGATAAATGAGTGTAGGTCAGACCTCGATGTCAATGACAATAAAGAATATTATGTGACATAAGTGACGTAACTATGAGAGTTTACATTTGATAATAAACAGGATAGCACAAGTAAATTCTAAAGATTATATAATAATAAAGTTCCTTCGAAAGTGGAAGAATTTGTAAGAACTATCTTCAGAATTTTATGTTGCGTTCCTATGTGGGACTTTGTTATAAGATAGTTCATTCGCTAAAAATGCGAACACTGAATTGATATATTCCAGTGATCCCATTAAAATCATAAGGAACAATCTAGGAAAAACCTTATGAACTATTCCGATATTGGGTTGTTCACAAGGATATTACCATTAGTAATTACTTCTTTAATTATAGACAACTAGAAACGACTGAAATTTACGGAGGTAGTGGCGATGCTAAGGTTTATTCCTACCAGTAGGTACCAGATGCGAAACAGTACATATGACGGTTCAGTAAACGATACATCACGGTGTTCTAACCAAATGACGTACTGTTTCTTGCATCGTCATTTTAATCCTTGGTAAAGAGCAAGAATCATTTGGTGATTATCATTAATCATGCGCAGTAGAAACTGTCAATAAATTAATGTTATGGAATGCAGGTCGCAGAGTTCAGTTCAGACCATAAACTTCTCAGACCACTGTTCCATCTAATATTTTCTGTGACTATTGACTATACAATGGTACGAGGGCTGCCTTTTATATTTCGGGATTGGACAACCCTAGTGTTGCAATCTGACAACTGACAGCTCTATCGTAAAGTTCGATATTTTTGAGGTTATACGTACTCATAACGTTTTGACATACGAGCGCTATGTGTTGTTTACAGTAACTTAAGGGATTCATGTCGGACAAAAAATGGAATTAAATCGTGAACATTTTCGTGCGATTATTTTTTACAAATTTCGACGTGGATTAAGTCAGCAAGAGTGCATGGATGAAGTTAATTTAATTTTTGGCGCTGAAACTCCATCAAGGACCACTGTTTACCGATGGTATGGCGAATTCAATCGAGGTCGTAGTTCACTCCAAGACTTTTTATTAGA
Organism: Octodonta nipae; assembly: GCA_034190945.1. NCBI lineage: Eukaryota > Metazoa > Arthropoda > Insecta > Coleoptera > Chrysomelidae > Octodonta > Octodonta nipae. The sequence continues at coordinate 32,375,829 of CM067218.1, read as the reverse complement.
TGATAAAATATTTGAATTTCGTGAAGGTCGTCCAAAAACAGTTGTTGTTCCGGAAACCATTGATGCTGTGCGCAAACTGATATTGCAAGATCGTCATGTGACATATCGTGAGATTGAGTTAACCTTACACATTAGTAGGACCAGCATACATTCAATATTGAATAAACATTTGAATGTAAAAAAAATTGTTCGGGTTGGATCCCACACAATTTGCCAATCGTTCAAAAAAAAGGCTCGTGTCGATTGGTCGAAAGAAAAGTTCAAAAAATACGATCGCGGTGCTTCAAAACACGTTTATGAAATAGTGAAAGGTGAGCCCGAAAGTAAACAGTAATCGACTGTATGGGTGTTTTGAAGATGAGCCGAAGCAAATGATCGCCTGTTTTTTCAGAAAAACTGGAAATGTCGCAACCGTACCACTAGAACAACGCAGAACATTCAATTCTGAGTGGTACACAACCATTTGTTTGCCAGTTTTCTTCCAAGAAATGAGGAAAACCAACCGCCGAAGACGGATCACCACAACAATGCGAGCTCTCACACATCGGCCCAAACAACTGCATTTTTGACCACTCAAAACATCGATTTGATCAGTCATCCGCCGTATAGTCCTGACTTTTCACCAAATGATTTCTTTTTATTCCCGTACGTAAAAAACAAACTGAGAGGTCAACGTTTTTCGACACTTGAAGAAGCGGTTGCTGCGTTCAGAAAGCATGTTTTGGTGATACCTCAATCAGAGTGGAAACAGTGCTTCGACAATTGGTTCAAAAGCATGCAAAAGTGTATAGATCTTCATGGGGAATATTTTGAAAAACAATAAACGAATTTCGATGATTAATATTTGTTTTTGTTCTCTAATCCCGAAATATAAAAGGCAGCCCTCGTAGTACGCTGAACCATGCTAAACTCGCAGTTGCGCACAAAATTAACGCAGGTAATGTCGTGACAGTTTCATGGTGATACGGAAATTGCAGGTAGAAACAAACCTTTAATAAAATTAAAGCACAGTCTTTTAGCTTACGTTTTGTGTTGTGTTCTTCTTTGTGTAATATAGTTGAATTTTGAAATTGTATTTTATGATCGCGGTTTTGTGTTGATTGTTAGCGATTGTTTGATATTCAATTGTATTAAATTTGAGATACCTGTTAGTGTGAGTCGGTTTTCTGTAAATTTTTGTTTTAAATGAAGACTGAGTTTTGCTATTAATATGTCTAAAAAGACAACTTGTTATTTTGCTCGAGTTCTAATTTAACCTGTTAGTTAGTACTTTCTTGTTAATGACGATTAGTAATTCATGTAAATCTTCAAGATTGCATTCCCAAATAACGAATATGTCTTTAACATAACTTCTGCAAATTAAAGGTTTTGAGAATGACCATGCCAAAATTTTGTTCTTAGAAGTCATCGTTGAGTTGTCAATACAAAATGTTCTATTATTGTATCAACGGATAATTGTGTAGGTTGATTTAGTAAAGAATCATGTTCTAAATTAACAAAACGGTTGAAGTTATGTAATAGAAGAATGAAGATTTTTTTAAAACCAAAATAATTTCACAAGTACTATCACGTTGGCAAGGCTAAACTATCGGTCACATCGAATAACTTTGCTGTTTCACCTCCGCCTCTGACGTTTCGTTTCACGAACTCAATTTACGTGCAACTGCTCATTTGCGAAAGAAATTACGCCCATAATCCATCTATACGCACTTGCAAAGGAGCCACACTAGCTGGAGGTTGTGGGAGGACTAAAAGACAATACTACACCTCCGATTATAGTATTCTCTTCGGATCCTTCGATACCAATTGTGACAACCGATTTTCATCTGGTGTTGCCTTTCTACCGTCGTATCAATCCTAGTTCGTTTGCATTAAATCGTGCGTGAACAATTCGAAAATGTATTCGACAAATATGGTGGTCACGTAATGTTATAGAATAACTGTGATCTTTAGAAAAAATATCTGAAATTATTGCATCATCGGAAAAATTATATGATTTCTATAAATGAAGACAACTATTTATGGAGTTTTCAATAATCATGTCACCTGGGAATAATATTTCCTTTTTTAAACTAATTATGTAGATAGGCGAAATTGAAATGGACAAATAAATTAAAAAATAAAAATAATTTGGTCAAGTGCGAATTGGACTTGCATAGTAAGGGTTACGTACCACCTTCAAGATTCTAACATTCCAGTTTCGGACAAGCAGGGAATGAGTGCATTTTCTTATATTTACCCTAATATCTTTTAAAGGCAGCGTTTTAAATTTCTAAAAAATATCAACGTGTGATTTTCCACACATAGACTTTTTATTTTATCTGCATCAGGATTCGCTTGATTTTTTATCAGAATACATGTGCATTTAATTTTCTAATTTGGCCCCCAAAAATTAATATTCGAGTTTTATTTTACTAATAAACTTTCAGAGAAGCCTTTTATAATCTACTGTCTGAGTTTTGAGGCTCTCTAGATTGGAAGATAAAGGGCAAAATAGGTCAAGTTTTAAATTATAAATTATTAAATCTGTTATTCAAATTATTTAAAAATACAAATAAAATATATTTTTCAATATTTAAATAGTGTAGTTTCTAAAGTGGGAATTAAGTCGATGTTAATATCTTTTAAATAAATGATTTAAAAATATGATATATTTGTAATTCACATAATGCGCCTTTTATCTGATGCATGATGCGTTTGAAAACTGAATTTTTATTTTCCATTTAATTGCATTTTTATTTTCCATTTAATTGTATAATTTGACCCTAAAATTACTATGGGGATTTTCTAATAATTTTTCTTATACATTTCAAGTGAGCCCGAGTACCCTAATTATTTTCAAAATTTTAGGTAGTATGGTTTCGTAAATAAAGCGAGAAATGATTTTTTTTATATCTTTATGATAATATCTTGTAAACAATTAGTTTTAAAAATATCAAAAATATATATTTCTATTCCTCATAATCAGCCCTTTCATGTGATGTATTGCATTATACGTTAAATAAATATTTTTTTTATTTTCCCTTTAATTCTATAATTTGGCCCCCAATATTAATATTAGGGATTTCTTCATATTTTTCCTGTTAACAAAAAAAATTAGGTCTTATAGTTTGGGGAATAACGGGGGGAATGGTTCATTTTTTTAAATATTTTTTAATGTATTTTAAAATATTAACTTAAAAAATTAAACAATATATTTGTATTCGTCATAATGAGCCCTGTGATTTGATATATTACATGATCCGTTAGAAACAATTATAATTTTTTATTTTCCATTTAATTATATAATTTGCCCCCCAAAATGAATATTAGGGGTTTCTCCTTATTTTTCCAGTAAAGTTCAGGTGAATGGCTATACCTCCATTTTTTTTCAAAATTTTCAGCTTATGGTTTTGGAGATAAGGGGGGCGGGAATGGGTAAATTTTTTTATATTTTTGTTAATATCTTTTAATTAATTCATTTTAAAAATATGAAAAAAATATTGTTTTCTTCATAATGAGCCCTTTCATTTGATATATAACATGATGGGTTAGAAACAATTTTAATTTTCTATTTAATTCTGTAATTTGCCCCCCAAAATTAAAAGTAGAGGTTTCCCCTTATTTCCAGTAAACTATACCTCTATTTTTTTTCAAAACTTTACGTTTTATAGTTTCGGAGAAAAGGGGGGGATGGGTAAATTTTGGTATATTTTCGTTAATATATTTTTAACTATTTTTTTTTTAAATATGAAAAAAATATTACATGATGCGTTTGAATTTTTTTTTATTTTTAAATTTTCATTTAATTCTATAATTTGCCCCCAAAATTAATATTAATGGTTTCTCCTTATTTTTCCTGTAAAGTTCGGGCAACGTTCTATATTTCCTATTTTTTTTCAAAATTTTAGGCTCAGTAGTTTCAGGGTTTAGGGGGGAACGGTCGATTTTTTTAGTTTTTCCCCCAGAAGTACCCCTAAAATCAAAATTTCTTCTTTTACGATATCTACTCCTGATCGGGTCACCAAACTATACATTGATACCAAATTTCAACCTCTTTCTTCCAGTAGTGTAGGAGAAAATTGCTTTGATGTGACAGAGTCAGAAATCCGGAGTGATATTATAAGGGTATCCCTAATAAAAACTATAACCGAAAACTAACATAACTGAAATGTTAAAATTAATATTCTTCTGCAATTAACAATTGAATAATTGTTTTGAATAGTAATACATAAAATATATACCTAATATTATTTATCGCTTTATAGTAAAGTTACCTTAATAAAGTTAAAGTTACTGATTGAATGAGGGTACTAATTTAAGTTTTTACTAATCACAATGGTTCTGAAAAATACAGATAAGTTAAGTAATTAAAAATCAAGGTGTATGTAGTACCTAAGAACAATTTGTGGAAACTATCCGGAACACTAGTTGTCTTCTTTATAGAAAAACTCTCCCACAGCATTAACTGACAAATGTTCTTTTGATATTGATATTTGTGACATATTTTTTCAATGTTTAAATAACACCACAAGTCACGAAAAATTGCTGTATATTCCAAACGTTTCGGGGTCTAGGTCAGACCCTGTTATCAATGGTTAAGAAACTATGAATAAAAAAGGCACAATTCTAAAATGTAAAATTAAAATGTTTGACAATATCTATTGTTTGATTTCTGACGTAGCTAAGAGAATTTTATTTGTAATATACAGGGTAGCACAGAAACTTCTTCAGAATTTTATGTGGCGCTCCTAGGTGCGACTTTGTTATAAGATTTTGTTGATTCAATGATCCAATTAAATTCATAAGGGAAAACCTAGGAAAAACCTTATGACTATCCCGATATTGGGTTGTTCACAAGGACATGACCATTAGCAATTTCTTCCTTAAACATCGGCAACCAGGAACGATTGAATTCCACAGAGGTAGTAGCGATATAATCGTTTTTATTTATCAAAATTAAAGTAGAATCTTTTAGTTTTTTACTTTTTTTTGGTGTTGTGTTCTTCTTTCTGTAATATAGCTAAATTTTGAAACTGTATTTTAAGACCAAAGTCTCAAGCATGTTCACAAATTTTGGATTTTTCAAATTTTACCAAGAAATACACTAAAATCAATTATATCAAAAACCAAACCATTAAACACAACCCAAAATACACAAAAATTGCATTTATAAAATCCCTTGTAATAAATTCTATATTGAAGAAACCTCTAGACCTGTAAATGTTCGAATAAACGAACATAAAAAACGACATACTCTCTTCGAGGTGTCATTCCTTTGTACGCAAGACAATATATATTATATACAAATATAATATATATTGTTTCTGGTCGGGAACCTTCATCAGTTGCGCTTCCCACAATTGAATGTCCTCTCGAACACTTCTTTATGCATTTGATGCATTTCGTTAAATTTGAAGACGCGAGATGTAAGACCGACATCTAGGATTTTCAAGAGAATCAGTACACAGAGGTTCCGAATCTGGAGCCGTTCCGTGTAATTGCTGTTCTCCCTTAACTCCTAGGACAGAATGTCACGATAAAATTTTCAGGTTACTTCACCTGTCAGAGATATTGAATACTCTCTTCGAGGTGTCATTCCTTTGTACGCAAGACAATATATATTATATACAAATATAATATATATTGTTTCTGGTCGGGAACCTTCATCAGTTGCGCTTCCCACAATTGAATGTCCTCTCGAACACTTCTTTATGCATTTGATGCATTTCGTTAAATTTGAAGACGCGAGATGTAAGACCGACATCTAGGATTTTCAAGAGAATCAGTACACAGAGGTTCCGAATCTGGAGCCGTTCCGTGTAATTGCTGTTCTCCCTTAACTCCTAGGACAGAATGTCACGATAAAATTTTCAGGTTACTTCACCTGTCAGAGATATTGAATACTCTCTTCGAGGTGTCATTCCTTTGTACGCAAGACAATATATATTATATACAAATATAATATATATTGTTTCTGGTCGGGAACCTTCATCAGTTGCGCTTCCCACAATTGAATGTCCTCTCGAACACTTCTTTATGCATTTGATGCATTTCGTTAAATTTGAAGACGCGAGATGTAAGACCGACATCTAGGATTTTCAAGAGAATCAGTACACAGAGGTTCCGAATCTGGAGCCGTTCCGTGTAATTGCTGTTCTCCCTTAACTCCTAGGACAGAATGTCACGATAAAATTTTCAGGTTACTTCACCTGTCAGAGATATTGAATACTCTCTTCGAGGTGTCATTCCTTTGTACGCAAGACAATATATATTATATACAAATATAATATATATTGTTTCTGGTCGGGAACCTTCATCAGTTGCGCTTCCCACAATTGAATGTCCTCTCGAACACTTCTTTATGCATTTGATGCATTTCGTTAAATTTGAAGACGCGAGATGTAAGACCGACATCTAGGATTTTCAAGAGAATCAGTACACAGAGGTTCCGAATCTGGAGCCGTTCCGTGTAATTGCTGTTCTCCCTTAACTCCTAGGACAGAATGTCACGATAAAATTTTCAGGTTACTTCACCTGTCAGAGATATTGAATACTCTCTTCGAGGTGTCATTCCTTTGTACGCAAGACAATATATATTATATACAAATATAATATATATTGTTTCTGGTCGGGAACCTTCATCAGTTGCGCTTCCCACAATTGAATGTCCTCTCGAACACTTCTTTATGCATTTGATGCATTTCGTTAAATTTGAAGACGCGAGATGTAAGACCGACATCTAGGATTTTCAAGAGAATCAGTACACAGAGGTTCCGAATCTGGAGCCGTTCCGTGTAATTGCTGTTCTCCCTTAACTCCTAGGACAGAATGTCACGATAAAATTTTCAGGTTACTTCACCTGTCAGAGATATTGAATACTCTCTTCGAGGTGTCATTCCTTTGTACGCAAAATTTATCGATATCATGAAAAAAAGTAGATCGTTGGAACTTCGCTCTGCGTACAGTGATAGTGTATCCATCTAGTAGAAACAGAATTCAAAAGTAAATTATGACACGTTCACTGCCAGAACAATTAATTTCTAAATTATTACGTTACTCTTAGTCTTCCCGATGGGATTAGTTGGTTTTCTGGATATGTATACCCTAAACTTACGATACTAAAATTTTTGTCGATGGAGGTGACATAAACGAAGTTGCCTTTTAAGTAAACAAGGTTTTCCCAAAAAGAGTTAAACCATTTTCATTTCATTTATCACAGCCGAGACTTTCACTCCGACTTCAGTTGTTTTAAGTATGTTCGGTGAAAACACACAGTTACTGGTCTGGAATCAATATATCAAAATAGTCCAATCATTGCAATAGTGTTGCAAAGCAAAAAAATTTTCCAGTTTGGTTTCATAAATGAAAACCTATTTGTTATGCAACTAATATATCTCATATGTGTAGTTTGAGTCATAATAAAAAAATGAATACATTAATTTCAAATACGAACAAAGGAATGACACCTCGAAGAGAGTATTCAATATCTCTGACAGGTGAAGTAACCTGAAAATTTTATCGTGACATTCTGTCCTAGGAGTTAAGGGAGAACAGCAATTACACGGAACGGCTCCAGATTCGGAACCTCTGTGTACTGATTCTCTTGAAAATCCTAGATGTCGGTCTTACATCTCGCGTCTTCAAATTTAACGAAATGCATCAAATGCATAAAGAAGTGTTCGAGAGGACATTCAATTGTGGGAAGCGCAACTGATGAAGGTTCCCGACCAGAAACAATATATATTATATTTGTATATAATATATATTGTCTTGCGTACAAAGGAATGACACCTCGAAGAGAGTATTCAATATCTCTGACAGGTGAAGTAACCTGAAAATTTTATCGTGACATTCTGTCCTAGGAGTTAAGGGAGAACAGCAATTACACGGAACGGCTCCAGATTCGGAACCTCTGTGTACTGATTCTCTTGAAAATCCTAGATGTCGGTCTTACATCTCGCGTCTTCAAATTTAACGAAATGCATCAAATGCATAAAGAAGTGTTCGAGAGGACATTCAATTGTGGAAGCGCAACTGATGAAGGTTCCCGACCAGAAACAATATATATTATATTTGTATATAATATATATTGTCTTGCGTACAAAGGAATGACACCTCGAAGAGAGTATTCAATATCTCTGACAGGTGAAGTAACCTGAAAATTTTATCGTGACATTCTGTCCTAGGAGTTAAGGGAGAACAGCAATTACACGGAACGGCTCCAGATTCGGAACCTCTGTGTACTGATTCTCTTGAAAATCCTAGATGTCGGTCTTACATCTCGCGTCTTCAAATTTAACGAAATGCATCAAATGCATAAAGAAGTGTTCGAGAGGACATTCAATTGTGGGAAGCGCAACTGATGAAGGTTCCCGACCAGAAACAATATATATTATATTTGTATATAATATATATTGTCTTGCGTACAAAGGAATGACACCTCGAAGAGAGTATTCAATATCTCTGACAGGTGAAGTAACCTGAAAATTTTATCGTGACATTCTGTCCTAGGAGTTAAGGGAGAACAGCAATTACACGGAACGGCTCCAGATTCGGAACCTCTGTGTACTGATTCTCTTGAAAATCCTAGATGTCGGTCTTACATCTCGCGTCTTCAAATTTAACGAAATGCATCAAATGCATAAAGAAGTGTTCGAGAGGACATTCAATTGTGGGAAGCGCAACTGATGAAGGTTCCCGACCAGAAACAATATATATTATATTTGTATATAATATATATTGTCTTGCGTACAAAGGAATGACACCTCGAAGAGAGTATTCAATATCTCTGACAGGTGAAGTAACCTGAAAATTTTATCGTGACATTCTGTCCTAGGAGTTAAGGGAGAACAGCAATTACACGGAACGGCTCCAGATTCGGAACCTCTGTGTACTGATTCTCTTGAAAATCCTAGATGTCGGTCTTACATCTCGCGTCTTCAAATAAAAAACGACAGTTTGAAAAATCCAAAATTTGTAAACATGCTTGTGACCTTGGTCATAAAATACAGTTTTAAAATTCAGTTATTACATGAAGAAGAACACAACACGATAGTAAAACTAAAAAACTAAAAGAGTCTGCTTTAATTTTGATAAATAAAAGTGATTGTATTCGCTACTGCCTCCGTAGAATTCAATCGTTCCTGTTGCCGATGATTAAGGACGAAATTGCAAATGGTCATGTCCTTGTGAACAACTCAATATCGAGATATAAGGTTTTTCCTAGGTTTTCCCTTATGATTTTAATGGGATCACTGAATCAACAAAATTTCTTTCTTATAACAAAGTCGCACCTAGTAGCGCCACATAAAATTCTGAAGATCACCCATTCAAATTCTTCCAATTTGAAAAGAACTTTATGATTATCTGGTCTTTAGAAGTTTCTGTGCTACCCTGTATATTACAAATAAAATTCTCTTAGTTACTTAAGTCAGAAGTCAAATAATAGATATTGTCAAAAATTTTAATTTTACATTTTAGATGCCTTTTTTATGCATAGTTTTTTAAAAATTGACAACGTGGTCTGACCTAGACCCCGAAATGAATATACAGCAATTTTTCGTGACTTGTGGTGGTATTTCCCAAGAAGTACTTAAACATTGAGAAATATATGTCTATGAATTTGTCAATAAGATTTTCTGTATAATATGTTTGGATGTATAATCTATGATATTTTACTCACTGACAATTTAATCTCAACACCCAGAAGATGTTTAAATTTAATATTGTTTTGGGAAAACATAGATGCTAGAGTAAGGAGTAAATTATTAAAATTTGAATAAGAAATACCAAGGAGTTTAATTTTTTCTTGTTAATAATGTAATAAGTTTCCACCACGTCTTGACATTGATTCAATAAGGTGGTCTATTTCTTTGTAAGGAATACTATCCTGAGCTACTTGTATTTCATGTCTTAGAACCTTTAAGTCCGTGGGGCTGGGGAATTTTTCTCAGCTTTCTACCCCTCATCCCAAACATGTTCTATGGGCGAAAGATTGGGAGATCTAGTAGGTCATGGCAACAGATTCACATCAGTCTCTTCAAAAAAGTTTAAACTAACTCAATCACCATGAGGCGAGCATTATCTTTCTGAAAGATGGGATCTATAAGCAGATTAAGGTAAGGGAGTACATACGGCTCCACTACTTCCTGAAGAAAACGCTGTCATGTTTGCTTCGAACAAAGACTAAAAGTGACCTACTTCTATGTATAATAGCATCCCATATCATAATGCCTACTGTTCGGTGTATATGTCGCTCAAGATCAAGTTGGGGTTGATGTTTTTCTCCTCGATGTCGTCTAACCCTTCTTCGGCCATTATCTTCACCCAAGACGAATCGAGAATCATCAGAGAAGACGACCTAATGCTATTCTACATTCCAAGGTTGTCGTTCTCTGCACCACCGTAGTCGTTGCCGACAATACTTAGAGGACAGATGTACCACAAGATGGGGTCGACAATGCTGCAGTAAACCGTTTGGTCACTTACAAGATGACCTTGTTCTCCTAATCCCTCATCAGCCAAACTTCGAGTTGTCGAAAATCGGTCTCCAAAGACCATAAGTCTTAGAGGTCGATCTTGATTTTCATTTGTACCTCTTTGCCGTTCGGTGCCTACTGAAGGAATAGTTACAAATTCACTGAAAGTGTTCAATATTGATGGCTGAAAATAACAACGTTGCATTGTCTTGTCAGGTTTATAAGGTGTATTTTAAGATAGGTAATTCATTTCACTACTAGCTTCATATCCTCGAAGATTCCTTGGACTTCCATCGTCTTGAAATGGTTGCTCTCATAAACGTTTCTATAGATTTGTATCTGCCATCGTCAACAGGTGAATGATCATTCACCTGCAGGAGCAGATAGTAGGTGTCATTTCTTATCAGCTTCAGATTAGCAACATATCAGTCTTATTACATTTACATAAACTTTAAAGGATGACTATTTATAATTATTCTAAATGACACAAAATTTTGACCCTTCTGGTAAGCTTAATCTTATCATTTTCTACGACACTGTTTCACGGCATAAGGACGTGTCCTCTCTCAGTAGTGACGGTGTTTTCACCGGCAGCGACTAATGACTGGGCCCACTAATTGATGCAGAAATGGAAGCTGTAATATTCACGTTACGTTCTTCAGGTGCGGCGCATTGTTTGTAAACATTTTAATTTAATATATTCATAACGGCACATGACAATAAATTTGCTCAAAATTAAATGGCAATTTTTTTTCAGAAGGTTTCTAAAATTTTTTCAATAAGTATTACAATCTTATTTTTTCACAGAAATTTAGTGACATGTGGTTCCTGAAGGACATATTCAGGAGAACAATAAAAGGCCCTTAATATGGAACTTGATCTTGATGAGTCCAGGAAATATAATTTTGGTGTGCATTTTTATGTAAACTTTTGACAAATTTATTAATTGACTCATGTGCCCTTGTGGCAGAATGGTTGCTTTATGAAATGTATTAAAAGTTATTGTTATAATTATGAATAGAAATAATAATCGTTTGTTACCATGAAATTGTAGATGTTTTATTTTAGTACCCAATCATTTTGTAATATTTTTTTGAGTCATTTAAACATAAAACATGTATTTATTGAAAACGAAGACGTTCTTTTTTGAATTCGAATTGAATCTGGTTGAAATTATTCGAGTGCTTTTCAACTTTATTTAAATCGGTTGAACCCAACAGAACAAGTGACGCTTATTGTTTTGGATTTATCTAACTATAGTATGGTGGCGTTTCTTCTCACCATTATGAAGGTGGTAAGATGGCGACAATAGCAGAGATAACATGACATACATTTTTGTTGATACAGAAAATACTATCTACATATATTATAGTCCTAGTAATGCCGGATTTATTATTATTATTTAAAAAAATAACAAACTGAGAATACACTGATTCCTCTTGTAACGCAGTAAGAATCGTGTACGCTAACCGTATTACTCTAGTTTTTTTAATATAATTTATAAAATTGCAACGTCATTCTATTTAACGAAAGAAATGTACTCGTATATCTTCAGTAGGTTGAAAATGTATCTGGATCTATCCTGGAATTTATTCCCAAAGATCTAGTGTGGCCCAGAAATTAATAATATTTCAGGTTCCTAAATAAATAATTTGGTCAAATGCGAGTTGGACTCGCATACTTAGGGTTCCGAGAGTTTGTGAGTGTACTTACCCATCTTTTAAAGGAAGCGTTTTAAATTTATAAAAAATATACACTTTTATTGCTTTTTATTTTACTTTAGGTCTTGATTTTTATCACAATCATATGTATTTATTTATTTGGCCCCCAAAAAGTAACGAACAGAAAGCCTTTTATAATCTACTGTCTGAGTTTTGAGGCTCTGTGATTGGAAGAAAAACGGCAAAATAGGTCAAAGTTTAAATTATAAATTATAAATCTTCAGGTTGTTTTCGTCATAATGAGCCCTTTCATTTGATATATAACATATGGGTTAGAAACAATTGTAATTTTAATTTTCCATTTAATTCTATAATTTGCCCCCCCCAAAATAAATATTAGGGGTTTCTCTATTTTCCACTAAAGTTCAGGTGAGGGGCTATACATCAATTTCCAAATTTTCCAGCCCTTTTAATTAATTTATTTTAAAAATTTGATCTAGTGTGGCCCAGAAATTAATAATATTTCAGGTTAAATTTTGGTATATTTACCTAAATAAAAAATACTGCCAGAATGAGTGTGATGCGTTTTAAATTTTTATTTAGTAATTTAATATTAATGGTTTCCCCTCCAAAGGAGGTTGCGTCACACTGATATCGCAATTTTTGGAGACAGAGTTGCGTTACAGTATGTCGTGAGGTGTGTTTGTAAGACGTTAGAAATTTCGGATACGGAAAATCATAGTGTTTATTACTGCACTACTTAAAATACTACGGAATGAATTGAAAGTTTTATTTTTATGAAATGATACAAATCAACCATTTTCAAAATTGTGATTTTGACGTTTTGGCTCCTGCTTTGTAGCCATCCTCTAGAGATAAAAAAGAGAAGAAATAAAAATTATTTATCTTAGGGTCTTAATCTGCCAACTCTCCGAACCTGTTCCTCGAAGTTTCCTTGGACTTCAATAGCTTTGGATCTGCTATTGTCATCAGGTGAATGATGGAAATTCAGATTACCTGTCGTGTCGTATTTATACCCTTAAACGGTCATACTCTTGTCCAATCAGTGTAGCCGGACCTGACGAATGTTTGTCGCCGATGCGTAGCGGCAGTGGCTCAAGAAGAGGTTTTTAATTTGAACGCTGGGCTCGCTGATTAAATTCTCATTAGAGATTATGTATGCCAACCTTTGGAGGGCAAAACATCATCGCACGGCAAGGAATCAAAGCTTTTTGCCCAAATCATCGCATCCATGGGAGCTTAGGCCAGAACATCGCTTAGTAAGTTTCGACGTTGAAAACCTCTTCACGAACGTACCACTAGACGAATCTCTGGACATAGTGAGAAAGAAACTTACCAAGGACAAAACCCTGATGGAGAGGACGGACCTGTCAATAGATTCAATCATGGACTTACTACAATGTTGCCTCAAGAACTGCTACTTTCAGGAGAAGGACCGGTCCTTCATGCAAGAAGATGGATTGCCTATGGGCTCCCCGTTATCGCCAACCATTGCGAACATCTACATGGAATAGTTCGAAGATATTACACTGAAGGGGTACGACAAGCAACAAAACCTCTGGTTAAGGTACGTCGACGACACCTTCATTATTTGGCAACACTGGGAGCGAGAACTACAGGTATTACTGGAGCATCTAAACCGATCACAACCATCCATCAGATTCACCATGGAGAGAGAAGGGAGTGGGTGCCTACCATTTCTTGATGTGAAGTGTCAAAGGACTAGGATTGGAATCGAAAAAAGAGTATACAGGAAGGCGATAGCGATAGCAACCGCATTAGTACCATACACCAAAAGCTTCTCGGAAAAACTTAAACGTATTGGACACGGATATGGTATGAAAATGGTTTTCAAGAGCAACAACATCTTGAGGAACATGATCACAAAAACAAAGTCGGATAATCCTGTAGTACCAAAAAACTGTATATACAGTATACCATGTGAATGTGGCAATCTCTACATTGGGGAGACTAAGCGACCACTGGACACCAGAATTAAGGAGCACCGCATAGCTACTCAAAAGGGGAGAGCTAACAAAGTCTGGATTAGCTAATCACGCATGGACCGAACACCACAACATCAACTGGGACCAGGCAAGGGTAATTCAAGAGGAGAGCACTGGTATAAAAAAAATTCATAGAAACCGCATGTATAATCTCTAATCAGCGAGCCCAGTGTCCAAATATTAAAAAACGTTTGGCGACCTCTTCTTGAGTCACTGCCGGTACGCATCGCCGAAAATCAAACGCCATTTTCGGCTACACTGATTGATTGGACGAGGGACGGGTAATCTGAATTTTTCATCATTCACCTGATGACGATAGCAGATCCAAAGCTATTGAAACGTTGATTAAGCGACCCAGTTACATTCTCTACCAGTTTCAGACTAACATTTCCGACCGTCACTATATTGGGATAGTTCATAAAGTTTTTCTTAGGTGTTACATGACCGGTTAAGGGTATCTGAAGATAATTCTTTCAAATTCTCTAACAAGCTTTACAACGTATATATCAAAACCGCAGGTAACGTCAGTGCTACTTTCAAACACTTTAATTTTCTGAATGCCATTTTTCATCATAATTATCATTCACCTGATGACAGACTTTTCACGTAGCAGATCCAAAGCTATTGAAACGTTGTGAGATCAATTTCATTTCAAGGCGATGGAAGTAGTCCCTAGATTGAATTCGAGCAAGATACATTTTTATGAAACTTCACCTTTGAATTTAATGTGCAGAAATGCAAACAAGATATCCAATATTTGTGACATTTTTACATGCAACGTACATGATTTGAGAAAGGCTTGTCGTATTACATTTAATTTACATATTAAGAAAAAATTCTCATTTTGAGTCAAGCAGATATTTCTTAGTAGTTATTATCATCATTATCTTACTCTTATTAAATTATTATCATCATTATTTTACTCACTCTATCTTGTTTATACTTATTGTTATTAGGTCTGTTTATTATTACGACACTACTGTCATCATAATTATATTATTATCTATTTTAGTATGTATGGTTAATATATTCGATAGATTTATTTATTTTTCTTCATATTTTATTGTAGAATTATTTCATTGTAAAATTGCTCTGTAAATGGGAAACTGTTGGGCAATAAACGCTATTATTATTATTATTATCCCGACTTGACCATCAATGTATGGCATCACACTCCCTTAGGAAAATTCACTAAACCCCAGATATACTACATATCAAAAGGGTTTAGTTACCTTTAGTTGGCGTCGTGGCTGCAGTTCCCCATAAATTTTCTGATAACAGGATATAAAGGTGTTCGTCCAGCATTTTTGGACTAGTCCTGTCGTTGATACAGTTCGTGTGTTGTTCATGTTCCACTGAGTCTTTATTTGAAATTCCAAATCTCTATATTTGGTTATTTTCTCACTATCTGGGAACTATTGTGAGCAACAGACCGATCGGTCAGTAAGTACACCTATTCTAGGACTGTGATAATATATATTCTGAAGTATTTTTGCCACAGCATCGTGTCGTTCTTTGTATTCAGTTGCAGCGAACGCTTGACAACCTCCTGTGATATGCTGGATAGATTCAGATGTTTGGCAACCGTACCTGCATCTGTCGTTGTTAATAACTTAACGATGTACTTTAGGTAGTTCTTAGTTGGAATTACTTGATCTTGGATTGCCTAAAGCTTCCGTTTCAGGGAACATTATCAAAGTTTCGACGCTGCATTGTCGCTTTTGGTCTACTTTGTATATATCAAAAGTCAACCACCTGGCCGCAGTGAATTCTTACGCAAAATAGAAATTTGTTGATCTAATAGCTTACTTACGTCATACCGTGGCAAAGTTGTACGTTCGACAGAGCTCTTTGGATGGTGATTTTGAGCTTTTGTTAGTAAAACTCTAACTTTTCGTTGTAATTGTTCAATGTCAGTCTTTTTATTTGAGCACTGAACACTTAATAGCCTAAAATGGTTTTTCGCAATTACAAGTCATTGATCAATACGTTTGCCATTAGATTCTTGTGCCATCTCCCATTTTCTGCTGTATTTTGCCTTTAACTATATTAATAATTCGGCATTTGTCTAGGCCAAATTTCATATGGATGTCACTAGAGACCCTTCTACTATTTTAAGCATGTCATGATTCTGCAACGTTTGAAGCTTTGAAATGTATAGACTTTTCACGTATCGAACAGTTGGCTTCATTCAGTGTGTTATTGGCATGTTCTAAGAAATCTAGATCAGCAAATATCATTGGAACTGAATCAAAGGCCTTTTTGTAGTCCACATATGCCACGTAGAGATTACGTCGTTTGGCGTAGGCTTGATTGCAGACAACGGAATCAATTATCAGTTGTTCTTTGCAACCCATCGAATTTTTCGCGCATCCTTTTGTTGATGAGTAATTATGTTGTTTTCAAGTTTGAAAATGCTAAATGTTATTTTGAATGATTTAGCAATGTATGGCATCACACTCCCTCTAAGGCACACAATAGGTAGATATCAAAATTTAAAAAGATGCAATGAAAGAAACATTTGTTTGTAAAGATGTTCGCAGAAGTATGATATTATAACTAACAATTGTACAGTTCGTTGTTCATGTTCCACTGAGTCTTTATTTGAAATTCCAAATCTCTATAGTATTTTCTCAGCATTTATTTCTATGTCATTTACTTTATTACAAAACTATATTGTCTATAGGCATTATTTGTTGGCTTTAGGTTTAAATCCGTAAAGAACTTCAATAAGGTATATTACTACGAGTATTAAAATGAAAACGTTTGTTTCTTTATGTGTACAATTAGCTATTAATACCTTTGAACGTTGCGCATTTATGCTCAATTAGCCTAAAACAATTTTCTTTTAATAATTGAGCAACGTTCATGTTACCTTACAGTGTTAGTGTAATAAACTCATCAAAGTTTCAACTTTTAAACAAAACATAAATACATCAAAAGCTTGTATTTGTCAAAGCGAGATTCAAGTAATCCCGAGATCTTTTTGAAACTCATAATTTCAACCATAAAATTTTATTTCGTATAAACAGTTTTATACAAATGATGTGATTCTTTAACAGATGTTTCACAATTAATATGTGTCTATTTAAATACTGTTGTTTAAAAATACTTTAACACGTTTGTTTTATGTAATTTTGATATGTGTTTCAACATTAGGAACTTTGTTTGAGATGTACAGGGTGTCCGAAAAGTAATGGGACACAGTTCAACTACAGCAGTTAAACCAAAAATGCTTGTTTGAAAATTATGGCGCCCTAAAGAGGAAAATTATAGATGTAAGATACGGAGGTTTTTAGTATCCCAAATTGCGATCAAGCTGAATAATCCACATGGATTTCGCCAGAATCGAACAATACTAGCGTATATGTTTTACCTAATAATGGAGAGAGCAATGTCGGCTAATTTTTACGACTTTTTCCACATTTTTTCAACATTTTCGTTAATATGGGTATATTTTATGTATTGTTTGTTTATTTTTCGTAGAAAAGTTACATGGGTAAAAATGTATCGTTTTCAAGAAAAAGGCACGTAAGCATTACTATTGCTAATTTTGATATGTTATCAAGTTTTGTTACAGCATTATTCATGTAATTTTCTTACTAGTTTTCCTGTTTATCTATCAGTTGGGAATTGACAAACTAGTTTATCGTTATTAAGCCATGTTATTACCGTATTTCATCTAATTTGTCAGTCAGTTGTTACATTAAGTTTCGCGTCTCCGGCTGTCTGGTGATTTACTGTATCGTTATATTTTGTTGTAAAAATACCACGTCACAATTTATTTTTCAATTATGACATAGCAGATATGGTTGTAGATTATTGTTAAGAGCTTTTAATGGAAGAGCCGCAGCGAGAATATATAACAAGTTGTATCCAAAACGTATCCAACTCAACAGAACATTATTGCAAAGTTATTCTAATGCTTAAAAGAACATGGAAGCTTTAAAGTGAAATGCCATGCAGGCAGATCATCTTCATTAACCGTTAAAGTGGAAAAAGACATTCTATGTCGAGTTGAAGAAGACCAAGAAATCAGTGTACGACTTATCTGCAGTTCAGACGAGCATTCATACAATGCTACGCACTCTACTTTTGCCACCATAACACCATGTATACCTGAAGGACTGGCTGCTCACTGATCTACTAACAAGATTACAATTATGTCAGTGCTTATGAAATAAAAGCAAATTAATTACTCCCCTAGTTGTCTTCTAAACGTTGTTTGTGGCATATTCTTGATTACTTTTAAGTTTTTTGGTGCAATAACACCACAATCGAAATAAAACGACGTATATTGAAGGAAAACCAAACGTTTCAAAGTCTATTCTGACTTCGTTGTCAATGGCTTTATATTTGTTATCAAAAATTTCATCGCAGTGATCGTAACGGACGTTTCCTCATAAATATATTAATTCCAACGTAATAGTGCAGGAATTGTAGGCACTGGAAGTTTTGATTACGAATTTGAAAAGTATCTGTGTACATCTCAAGCCTTTAGGCAGTAAAGGATAGTATTTTCGGCTCCTTAAATCAATGAGTACCCAGCTCGTTTTATTTGTATATCAGGCAAATACGTATTTAAATGAAAATTTTTCCATTTTGCGAAAACGGTGCTTTTGGTGTCACATTCTCTGGGCCTAATAGAAAATTCAGGAACAACACATGTCAAACTCTAAACTAGTATTTGGTGCGATTATACACAGGGTGTTTAGTTACAGCAAACAAAATTACAAAGTAAAGTGATAGAAGGAGTTGCATATATATGATGATTGAAATATAGGACGGAGTAAAATGATAGTTACAGAAGGCAGTTAAAAACAATATGGTGGTCCATAGTCAGCCGTATATACAGGATGGTTGGAATATAGGGTGCAGTGGACGATTGGTGGATGGTTGAAATATATGCTGGAGTTGAATTATGTTTATACAATGGATTAAAAAAATATTTATTTCATAGCCCATAAGAAGTTGCATATGTGGAAAGGCATTAATGTTATACAGGGTGATAATACAAAATGTTAAAAATGACATAATTTATGGGACAGCCCACAAGAAGTTATATACGATGGTTGAAATATAGGACGGATTTGACTCCGTAAATATGGGATGGATTCTACTCCGTCCTATAATTTACAGAAGGCAGCTAACAAATTTATGGTTGTCCGTAAGCAGTCGTATGTACAGGATGGTTGGTAGATAGGGTGGAGTGGAATTCCCTATAGTTATACAGGGTAGTCAGAAAAACTTATGCATTCAAAATAAAAAATAAAGAATAAAAACGACTTGATTTCAGAAAAACTAAAAAGTTGAAAATAAAACATAAAAAATTATATAACCGACTTCCACCTATAACTAAAAAGCTGAAAATAATTATAACAAAATACAACACTAACAAATAAATAACACATTCAATGTTGTTAATTACCTAACCAGAAAGTAAATAATGTAAACATTAAAAGGTGCTCATTCTGTACAAATTAATTACCTACCAATCTAGTATATTTTTGAAGTCGGTGCCAAGCAACAATCAAGTTTGATGAAATAGTAGATAAGTACGCAATGCAGGATTTTAGATTTACTTGGCACCGACTTCAGAAATATACTAGATTGGTAGGTAATTAATGTGTACAGAATGAGCACCTTTTAAAGTTTACATTTTTTAGTTTCTGGGTAGGTACCTAACAACATTGAATGTGTTATTATTTGCTAGAGTTATAATTATTTTCAGCTTTTTAGTTATAGGTGGAAGTCGGTTATATATATATATATATATATATATATATATATATATATATATATTTAATTGATTTCGGTAATAACTGCTGATAACTTTCAAATACTACAAGAAAATATCGGGACGCAGCCAAACTTCTTGGGTTACAAGGAAATACTCTTTTAACTTATTTTTGAGAGCTGTCGAAATTATTTTATTTCATCGTCAGTCAATATTAACAATTTAGAAGTAAAAAACTAATCACTTACGTTAGTCGAGGTTGTGAGCAGAAAAACATCTATAAACTTTAGAATATTCTTACAATTTTTTTTTGGCAATTCAACTAACAAATTTGTCATGTTGGCATATTTGATTTGAAGACATGTGATATATATTTTTAAAGTACGGGTAAATATATATATATATATATATATATATATATATATATATATATATATATTTAAATGTTTTATTGAAGTAAATCGAATATATATATTTTAACATTTTAATATCTCGTTTTTCGAAATCGAAGTAGTGTTTAAGGAAAACTGGGTTAGTTATTTTAAAATGTATTATTTCACTTCTTTCGAATTATGACGTAAATATGGGAGTTTTCCATAATGTTGTGTTGACCATTTTTAGTACCTAGGTCTCGAAAAGTGTGTAGAGGCATCATTTTGATTTCAGGGGTGAACTTTGGTGGGACATTAATCTCCAAGCAAATAACAAAATTCCATAGATTTTTTGGCGTGACCTAAGTCACGAAGCATTTGGCTGCATTTATCATGCTTACATAATTACCAATAACAGATACTTTCCAATACTCTCTTTCGTGTTATTTCTACCACCTTTAATGACAACAAATATCCCACAAAAACCCAATAATTACGCCACAATATATCCGTCCCAAAATCAATTACGCCACCTATTTTACCTGCAAAAATCTCTTTTTGGTTTGACAATGCCACACAAAAAGTCTTCGGGGTGTGCAATTACTCTAAAACTACTGTCATTTTACACACGAATCCGTCATTTGTTTATTAAAAGACGATCGGCAGACGGCGGCTGCCTGTGCGGTCGAGACTTCATTATTAGGAAGGCGTTAATTTTTTTGCAAATGTAACCACAAAATGCCTTCGCCATTTGGTCGATTTAGTTCGAGTGAACCGCAAAGAATTCATTGAAATGGTGGAACGTGTCAGGTGAGGTTGCAAAATCAATAAATGGAATTCAGTCATGAGTTCGTACAGAAATAAGTATCATGAAAAACACCGAACATGCAGGAGAGCTAGATGGACTGACATGTAAGATACAATACTGAATCTTTAGGCATAATTCGTTTAATGTTTTAATCAAACATGTCACTGAGAGAACATTCATTAATATCAAATAAGTTAGAAATTTTATAAAGCAGTTGCAAATGTTGTGCATCGAGAACTTAAGTAGAACAGTTTTTCGGGCACTCTGACAGCAGAATATTGAGTGTTTATTTGTCTGAATACCAAGTCTCGGTATGTCAGAACAAAGTTTACCTAACAAAAAGGCTGATTTCTAGATGTTTTCTGAATGACAGTTGCGGCATATTCAGTTAGTATTTTTATAATTCCTTAGGAATAACACCACAATTGCTGAGACGTCTGTATATTTCAAAGACCCCAAATTTATAGGGTCTAAATCAAATACCGTTTTCAACGACAATAATTAACAGAATTTAATAGAGAAATTGTAACTTAAAAAGTTGGCAATGAGAAATTGAGCATTCGCAATTTGACATTAAGTGTTTGATAATATAAAGTTAGTTGATTACGAGCATTTGATATGTACAGAGAAAAACCTGTAGATCTATAATGTTCGAATAAACGAACACAAAAAAGAGCAGCAGTCATTTGAGACTGAACGATGGTAGCGAAAACTTCTTACGAATGATTCTTCCCTTCTCTCGTTATCTCACTGTCTCTATTTTTCTTTCTTTATGTCACTCCTATTAATGGATATAAAAATCAGCCGAATTAAAATTATTGTCACTATTTTGTTACGACTCAAGTATTAACTCTTAATTTAAATATATCTGCAAAAAATTTAAGTTAAAAAGTATTAGAAGACAAGATTTCAAAGAAAAGTTCGTTTTATTCTTAGATAACATCATTACAAACACATAATATTTATACAAAACAATAAATTATATATTCAACGGTAGCAACAATTTAAAATTTTTAATTTCTTATTCTATTTAATATTAAAATGAGTTTTCTTCATTTTATGTGAATGAAAATAGTACATAAAATTAATTAATAATGACATATTGTTATAAAAGTATAATTGTTCTCGGTTTCGAACTCACGAATTGGATTTGCAGCCGTGCGCTTTAGACTCTCGACCACTTGTCTTTAATTCAGTTATGTTATTTATATGATTTAAAAGTTCCGGCTGTATGTAATACATCAGTGCCTCTAGTGGGTGAAAACGTACTTTTATTACGATAACAAAATTATGGACATGTTTGGCTTAATGTGTATCCTTCTGTGAGTCTATATTCGTTGAAAATATGAAAATTTAATGCTAAGTTGCCTTTTTGTGTGGTATTTTTTTAATTTCTGACGTATGTCAGTTCTTCATTTTAATATTTCACACAGAGAGAATTGGAGTGTTTATTAGAACGAAAAGCAAATTTTGTGCAGGTATTCTATACTACTTGGATGTTATATTGGTTTATTTCCTATTTATTATTGATTTTCTATCAAATAAGAGACCTGGTCCCTTTTTTATACAGAGGACTGAATTGGATGGGTATTTCAACATCGAATCAGTGTGTGGTGTCGTCTCGTGTCGTGTCGAAACACATGAAATTTAAAGTATTTAATTCCCTTGCTCATCTAGTTTAATATGTGTAATTGTGGGCCTCCGTTGAGAAGCTTTCGCTTTAATTATATAAAGAAACAACAATCGAAAAGTAAAAAATTTGAGATGTTGCCTGGAACTTTGGCATAATACACAATGTCAAAATTTAAATTATTACACAAAGAAGAGCACAATACAAAACTAAAGCTGAAATAGTTTGTATTAATTTTATTAAATGGAAACGATTGTATCACTAGTACTTATGTATCTTTATAATTCTACCTATTTTGAATTGTCCTCAAGAAGTCCAGTATTAGAACTCCTCCAATGCATTCCAGTAGATAAACAAGGAAACGCAAGACAAGCAATCCTTGAGTCAAGTATATCAGGTGTAACTAAGGGGGAAGACACAAAATACTGGAGAAAAAAATAAATCTTCTTTATTACATCTGCAACACAAGTCACAATACTGCACAATTTTAATGTACTATGACCTCGATGATCCAGGTTTTCGGTTCTAAAGTAACTAATGAGGGAGGACAAACCGATTAATTGTATACATTCGATTCCTATGTGCAATAGATGCATTTATTCATCCATGCGTCTCTCTCTTCTGGAAGCACATGCCTTCTTCCTGTAAGCATTTCTTTGCTTAATTCGACGATCCTAACAAAATATTTGGGTGCATTTTTCTTGCAATAATGAAAGTAGTATAACAAAGTCGGTTTTACGCCATTAGTCATATTTCTGTTACTAGGTGGCGCCATCAGGTTCAATGTCGAACTCGTATCAGTGTGACGTCACATCATAAAGATCTCGCGGTATTATGCAAATAAGAATTTGCAACTTGTGGAACTCTGATGTATGATAGCTTGTAAATTATGAAGTGTTATCTTCACACGTTGTAAATTCAGTTTCAAATTCACTTAGTGTCGTTTGAAAATATCATCTTCAGCTTGAACTTCTGAATGTTTGGCAGACGAAAGGAATTACTGTATCACCAGCAAAGACTACCTCGCAATAATCAGAGGTGTAGACCATACATATCTTTATGGTGTTCAGTTCCTTATGAGAACCCATCATGCCGCCCTCAAATGGTTGGTGGACATAAAAACACTGGAAGGACAACTGGTCGGATGGATGGAGAAATTATAGCAATATGATTACAAGGTTAAACACCATGCCGGCCGTTTGCATAATAATGCCGATGCCTTGTCAAGAAGATCCTATTGTTCAGAATGCGGATATTGCCTGAAGACGTAACAGCGGGATGATATATTCATCCGACAGATTCGCGTGCAGATGAATGAAGACTGCACAACAGAACAATGTATCTAGGACCAAATGGTCGCCTCAGACAATGAAACAATCCTAACACTCAAGAAGAGAGGGCATGCAGGCCACAATTTAAGAGTAGAGAATGGAATGTTAAAAATAGTTTGGGTGATCAATAAGGGCAGAGAAACCAAGTCCTAACTGGTGGTCCCTAAGAAAAAATGAACGATGTACATAATTGGTTTACCAGAGGTCATCTGGGATGAATAAAATTTAATAATATTCGCTAACTGTATTACTGGGTAAATTACTTCGAAGACATCAGACCGTGGTAACGGAAATATGACTCCTGTGCAGCCAGTAAGGAACCGACGACACGGATGAGAGACAAATTGTAGCAATACAATGTGGGCGTCCATTCGAGAGAATTGCCATTGATGCCGCCGGCCCTTTTCAGCAAAATAATCAAGAGGTAACCACGGTGGCGAGGGTGCTGGTGGAACAGCTATTCAGCAGATTTGGTGTCCCATTGAAGTTACTTCGGTCGAAGGGCGGAATTTTGAATCCAACGTATTTCAGAAGGTCTGTACGATGCGGGGCATCAAGCAAACACGAACCACACCCTGCATCTACAATCGGACGAAATGGCGGAAAGATTCAACAGGACCTTGGAGCAACATCCAAAGGCAACAGCAATAATCAGCGTGATTGGGATGGGCATATTCCCCTATTGCTATTGATGTATCACTAAGTTGTACAGAGAGACTACTATTCGGAAAGGAGCTGAGATTACCTTGTGATTTGGTCTTTGGCTCACCAGAAGAACCGCCCAAAGAAATTTACCATTATGCCGCCCAACTCAGGTGGAGCATGCTGGCCATACACAAACTTGCCAGAACGCAGACGTTGGCAAAAAGTAATTAACTGAAGACACGCTATGATCTCAAAGCAAATTCAGTCGGGTTCCAAGGGAGATACTAGGTCTGACTATAGAACTCCCAGAGGCGAATTTCCAAAGGTCACACTAGTCTGGGATGGTCTATATGAGACGGTCAAGAGAATCAATTATGTTGTCCATCGCCGAAATCCGAGAGCTAAGATGAAGGTTCATTTGGATGGACTGGCTCCCTATCATGGAGAGGATGATTCCGATCGGAAAGCACAGCATTAAAGGGGGGTAGTGTTATAACACTCGTTTTCCGCTGTCAAAAATTAAGAAACCTTCGAAAAAATAATCATCCTAAATAAAATAGAAATTTGCCAATAAACGATATAAACCAATAAATAAAAAAGAGTCATCTTTGTTGTTATAATTGTTAAAGGCATTGTGATTTATTGTAGTGGGTTATAGAAAGTGTAAAAATTTTGTAATTAAAACTGACGGAATCTGTAATAACAAGATACGTAACTTTCTCAACAAAAATAATGTTCCCAAAGAATCTGAGAGTTGAACAAATCAGCTGAACTTGGCTTTGACAGTGGATGTTAGATTATCACAGAGGTACATAGTATCAAGGGCTGAGAAACATCCAGATACAAATTTACTTTTGTGTTTACTTCCTCTTCAGATACTCACAGGTAATAATAAAAAACGAAAAGATTGTGATTTGGAATAATCCTTTACCTTCGTCCAAAAAGTACTGCAGTACTGCCGACGATGCATAATTAATGTTTTGACAGAAAACATTGAAATGTCAAAAATTGAATATGCTCCTATGCAAGGCGAAATAGACAATTTAATTTCCACAACATTTCTGTTAGATGAACACCATTTTAATATAACACATGAACTTTACATAACAGTGGTCGACACAAAAATGATAAACTGTTGTACTTCGTCGCAAAAATGCGCAAAAAACTCTCCATCCATGGATACAATGCTTTAAATGCGTTTTAAAAATTACCTATCGTTTAGCATTAACAAAGTGGCACGCTGTGGAGACAAACTTAGAATTAATGAACAAAAACGTAAATTTCAAACTGAATTTAACACTTCATTTCATGAATTTTGAAAAACAATTTAAAAAAATTAAATTTGTCTCAATTCTTGTTTCTATGTTCCTATTGAAAAACTATTTCAGGAAAAAATGTATTCTTTTAGATTTTTTTGCAAAAAAATATATGTTGCGAATTTACAACAATATGTAAAAAAGTAACTTAAGAAATATTTAAAACTTTGTGAGTACATTACATGAAAATTATGCAGACAAAGGTAGAAGCCCGACCAACATGACCAGCTAATGAGGCGTTACTAACGGTCGGCGTCGGTACGTATTAACTGGCTGGTATAGTAGATGATTCAACGTGGAAACGATCGACCCCCGTTCGGCTACCGCTTGATGGCATTTTTGCTACGGGCGCCACGTCAACTGTCAACCGCGATCTCTCTATGACCGCTGACAATTGAAAGTCGCGCCACCAACTATTTGACCAATAGGAATGATTATGTCACACGATACGTGCTGCTGATCAATAGCGTGCCACGACAAAGGGAGGAGTGACCTTGAAAATTTTTTCGCGCTCAAGTGGGGTAACTGAAATAATCAATAATCTCACAATCTCATATAGTACCACATCTGTTAGCGAATCTCTCATCTGTTTATTGGTGTGGTAAGACATCTGCAAATAAATATATTGATACATCAAAATTTCATGAAGTTGCAAATATGCAACATAAGAATGTACACATTGCTAAAATGATAAATGTAATATTTTGATGAATGTATACATAAGTGCTTAAATACATACCTTTAGTGTTGCAATCAATCAAATGTAAACACAAAATTCTTGATCCGTGCACTAATTTACATGCCAAACGTACTGCACTTCATAACATATACAAATATCACTAGTGCAAGTGGTAATTTGTTTGTCTTCACGATCAAAAGGATATTTAGTACGCGGATGCCACATTACACTCTTATGAGATAGTAAGATACAAATGTGCAACAGTATGAATTTGGCTTCTGTAACTGTTGCTTTTAAAATCACGTAGATTCAAACTATTATGTAGCAAATATGCAACAAAATGAAATGAAGGGTTAAATCTCACCTGGGAATCATTGTTGGCCTACCAAAACAAGGCACTGGGACTCCAAACGATGGAAAACTGTGCGAAATTTGAAACATATGCAATGGAAACTGCTAAATATTTTGTATTGAAATATCCTTGATATTAACAAAATGCTAATACATGGTTCAGCCATAGTACAACCGCACCCATTTTCCGAAGAAGATTAGGAGTCATGCAACAGAGAGTATAGGAGTCCTTAATAAGAAGCTCTTTCCATCTTATTTAAAAATTACTAGTATAAGGAAAAGAAATGCCCAGAGGCATTAGACCTATTTATTGCAGCTAGCTGTAATAAACGGTTGTTTTGACAGCCGTACAAGCTTCGATAGTGATTTGAAATAAGAAAATTGGACAACTAAAGATACGTTTTTAATTTTATTTAACTCAGTGTTATTTCTCTCTGTACTTGTTATTCTGTAAATGTTATTATAGCCTTTTCAATAAACGTATCGCAAAACTCAGCTATTTTAATCTAGCATCAATCACCTTCAGCTTTTTTGACGTTTTTTTCAATATTTTAAGACAATTGCCCACGTTGCCCCTTTGGAGGGGCAGACGCGCGATATTCGTAGGTTATGAAGTCTATGTGAAATAAGCAATAATTAGTAATTAGTTTACTGCTTGACTAAAAACGTTTTTTGGCGAAAAAATACATAAGGGTAACTTTTGTTGTATTTTTACAAAGATTTTTTTCTTCAAGTTATTATTTGTATTATTAATTATTTTAAAAATTTCCAGGGCACGTAGGGGGATTAAACCCTCAAAACCGACCTTGGGTCCCTGGTGCTCAACTGTTTTGGGACCTAACTTATTCCTATAACTTATTGAATAATTTATTTCTTTATTCAAAAGGTTCATTTCATGGGGGATTTAAGTTCTCTATGTTTTCGGAAACATATCACAAATCCATATTTTTAACATGTTTTTGATTTGCATCGCGATCGTATTCTTTTATTGAAGATTAGATCTTCAATAAGTTTTGCAATTTTGCCTTTATTTATTATAAAAACGAAAACAAATGAAATCAGGAGTCAAAATGTCTGCAAAGAATCATAAGTACGTAAATAAAACAAATATTTTAACATAATTTTAATGTAACAAATACAATAGTCTCCTAAAAAACGAAAATATTTTTCTTGTATTCCTTAGAAATAAATAAAATCATTTTCAACGTCTTTTGAAGTGCTGATCAAAAGAAATGATATTCAGATCCGTCACCGATAAATTTCCCCATCAGCTTCCAACCAGCTGTCAAAATATCATTACCGAACCGAAACAATTCAGAAATAATCGTTTTTATTCGTGCTCGACGCGAGCTTAGAAGTGCCTCCTAATTCCATTTGATTGAGAGGTTACTTCTATGCTCGTTACTTTGTCTAATTATCCGTCGGTTTTTTCACCAAAACGAAACAAAAAAATCCACAGGATATTATGAGACAATTTGCCTTATCAGTGATGTATCTTAATTTTTTTGTGCTCAACTTACAAAACTCGCTCATTGCACACAGGTAGGTTGTCAGCTACGTTAGAGTAGGTAGGGTATAATATAAAAATGTGTAATTATAAAATGTCGCCGTTTTCAGATAGCGATGCATGTCGTGATACCGACAGGTAATTACTGTTTGATGTCTGCAGAACCGGAGTTAGGTTAAATGCTAAATAAAAACAATTAAAACTGAAAATAACAAAGTTGTGAAAATCATCATTAACGAGAATCATATTTTTCACAAAAATACAAATAACAGTGAATGAAAGATATTCATATTTTTGTATTTTGCCATGTTGTTTGACTCAGAGCTTTTTGTACCAATCACCATCTTTGGTACCGCCTTCTTTTGCTGCATTGTTCGTTTTCGAGGCTGTCATCTATAGTGTGGTATGAGAAATCTTCAGCCCACTGCTGAGTTGCCTGTCTGATCCACTTGGTGGTTTCACGGGTTTTCAGTGCAATGTCTAGGCAAATTTTCCACATGGCCCTTTGATACACTTGAATCTTATTGAAACTGTTTAAAACCTGTGTATAACACCACATGCTGTTCTTCTTATGCTGCCAACTCAATATTAAACGTTTCTTTGCTTCCGGAGCTCGGCTGTTTTTAGCCTGTGGAGTTCTATGTTCCAAGTATAACTACATACAAGTTTACTATTTCGATGATTTGGCCCTAGTAGGTATTGCGTTAGTGGTTGTTACGTAATTTTTCATCACATTGGTGTATGTTCAATTTTTGTCTGATCTTCTATCATGAACACTATTAATGTGCATAACACTATGTAATCAGTGAAATTTAATTTCGATAGTTATTCAACATGTAACAACCATAGAGATTTAATAGAGACAAACAGAAAACCAAATGGATGTATAGAATTCTGTCTAAGTTCGCTTCTGATTGGTGCTCGTTTGCATCAGTCAAGTGACATCTAGCTTTTGTTGCAGTTGCTTTCTTTTTCATTTAGCGTTAAGATTTTACTTGTACAGGTCTTATAACATACACCGTCAAGCGGCTATTTCACTCGACTGGTAGGTGCAGCCAATGAGCTCATTGGATGCCGTTCCCAATCGAGTGAAATAGCTTCTTACCCTCTCTATTGCTCTCTCTGCCTAGCCATGGCAGGATATTTATGCATTGCAGGCTATCTCTAGGACGTAGATGCGCCTATAAACTTAGAACGTGTAGTTTCTGGAGATGCATAAAAAAATCATGGCAAGACTAGAAAGAGAGGGCAATAGAGGCAGTAACAGGTCATAAGTAGAAGGTTCACCGACTAACAGAGACAGCAGATAATGTCGTTTAATGGTACTAGACCCGTTGTGTGCAGGCGTTCCGACTCTGTTGAGGGAATGTAAACGTGATGGGAAACCACTAAACGCAGATAAAACAGAAAGAAAAATGAGAAAATGCGCATAAGACACGAGGTATAGTTAAACGATATAGACCGTGATTTAGTATATGGTTTGGTTGACATTGTCATATTCTTAATTGTGGTAACAGCATTTCTGGTATCCAGCATATAGAATAATAAATAATTTCGAGATCATTGTTGAGGAGGTTTTTGATTTTTTTGACTGCTCGCCCGGTTTTCCTACTCACTTCTTTTTTGTAACAGATAAGTATTCGAAAGTTATAATGTAACAACGTGTAATAGGTACAATTTCGTAAAATTCCTCGGTTTACTGGTTGTCTCGTAGCGAAAGTTTTTCTCTCAAATGTTCCCAGAGAAAAAAATCTCTCAAGCAGTCTTCCGGGTACAAATATGTGTATTGTATATTGGGTATACTTATCTGTTGTGGAGAGGTTACCACTAAGGAGTTATTGAAATCACTTAGAAGCACAATTTTTGTGTTTGTCAAATATATCACTCTGATAATAAAAGAAACACCAACAGAAAACCCATAGGAGCGAAAAGAAAAGGACGACCTTTGAGAAAATGGCTGAACAATGTAGGAGAAAATCTGCGGAGAATGGTTATAGAGCAGTGGAATGAGGAGGCGTTTAGTTAACGAATCCTTGTATATTTTGTAAATAAGTATGAAAATCGTTACAAATAATGTAATTACATGTCCTAGGCCTTCAGGGCCTGTTGTAAATAGGAGAAACAACGTTTTACAAAAGCGTACAGTTGTTGACAACGTCCAGACGTACGAGTTGACAAGTCTCCACAACAGATAAGTTTATTTTTTTTAGCTATTTTCAGTTATACAATGTACATCATTTCATTTAAGTATACAACGGTTTTGAATTCTTTATACGATGAGCAAAAAGTATTGTTTTGTATTGTAACTGAAAAATCTCTCAGTTTAATAGTTTTCCAAGACTATTTAAACCTCTAAACTATTAAGATTTCTTCCAGCATTTCTCGATATTCTAACATTTACATTTTTCGTCAAGCTTTCTGTTCTAGTTGCCAAAACATCATTTTTGTACTTTTCAGTTTAGTAGAAATACAGGCATATCATGCAGCAAGATTCATAGGGTTATTCTCGAGGTTATTCTAAGATTATTTTGTCGCTTGACGTTTATAGAAAATGTTTCGAAGATTATGAGTGAAAAGTTTGTCTACAGTGGCGTTTTAATCTTTTTAGTCAACAAGATCTGTTAAAAATGACTATCTCCAACTAGGATCCAAGCATACAATCTTCTACAATAATAGTTTTGAAAAATTCGAAATAGGTTTTGTCTTTCCGGTTTTTCTAGTCACCAAAGGACAAAATATTATTAGAATAATTCAGGGAAGGTACCCAAAACAATATTTTGGGTGTTAAATATTGAAGATGGTGTAGTCATTTCTATCAACTCGTATTTTTATTTCTCATCTATATAAAAAAAATATATGTTTTGACAGCAAACTCCGGCCCTGCATTTCGACAAATGACCGGTAGCGGCAGGCACGAACGCCATGAAAACGAGAAAATGTAATTTTAATTAATGTGTAGACTTTCACAATAATATTTTATATATTTTGATAAAATTAATAATACACCAAGTAATTACCTAATAATTTTTATTGTAATGTGTGCTGTTGTTCACAAAAAACACGCATAACGTATCATTTTCATTTGATCCCATCGAAAGATTAAAACAATTTGTAATGTGGGACTGTTGTTTGGAGTGAGTGAGAAAATCGCCTGGATATATGACAGAGACGAAAAATTGCATCAACGAATAACATAATTTGTCATTTGTTGTATGAAAATAATCGCCAATCTACATCAATTGGCTCGATTATGTTTGAAAATATATTGGTACGTTAGGACTTTTATTCTGAATTTATTCGCTAAACAGTGGAAAGAAGCACAATATTTCATCCCTTATTTTTTTAAATTTAAGTAAATTTGTTATACTGCCTTTATTATAATAAGAGTATACCACTGATTTTGAAAATTGTTCTCTTGTCAGGTTGAACTTTAGATTATAACACTTATTTTATTCATTATTCTTTAACTTTCCCTTTTATAAGCCAAACCTAATTAATTTTTTTGATTTTGCCAAACAAAGGTACTTATTTTGCTATTAAGAAATATATTTTTTTACCTCCTTTACACTTGAATAGAATAGATTAACATGTTTGTATATGTGGACGAGTTGAGAATCTCCATTTATGTAAGTCTGTTAATTATCAGTAATCAAGCATCCCTGGTAAATTCCAAATTTCATAGAACAATTTTGTCCAAGACGAAATGAAGTTTAAGTTCATTTTTCTTATTATATGTAATTACATATAACTGCTTATGGACTACCCAATACAAAATTTTTTGATAACATTTTTTTAAATACCCTGTATAATTATAATTCTCATTCGCACTAAATTTAAACCACTGTGTATATGCAAGTTATTATGGACCACGGGTTATAACATTTTTTGAACCACCCTGTACTGTAACTATATTTCACTTCACTCTATATTCCAATAATCCTATATATGCGACTACTTATCGACTACCTTAACTCACTTTTTTGTTTCTATATTTTTCCTTTTGTAACTGTAATCATAATAATACTCGGCCGTAGATTTCAATCATCATATATATGCAACTTCTGGTGGGCCCTTTCTTTTTCTAACACCCTGTATAATTATAATTGCTCTCCACCCTATATTACATCTATCCTATATATAAAACTGCATTTAATTCCAATTACATTCATTTAATAGTCTCTTCTTTTTCTAGATGTTATCAAAAATAAAGGTAGGTACTTTCCGTTTAAGCATAATTATTTTTTTTAAATATTTGCAGCACAGCAACTAATTCTCCTTTTGGAGAATGGATATCCAGAAAACACAATTAAGAAGACATTTGAACAACTGGAGAAACCACATAGGCAGGAAGAGGAAACCACGATAGCAATCGTATTAGTACCATACACTACAGGCTTGTCGAAAAAATTTAGACGTATTGGACATGATACGGAATCAAAAATGGTTTTCACGAGCAACAACACCTTGAGGAGCATAATCACTGCAGTACCAAGGAACTGTATATACAGCGTACCCAGTGAATGTGGCAATCTCTATCTACAGTGGGGAGACTAAGCGACCACTGGACACCAGGGTTAAAGAGTACCAAACAGCTAGTCAAAGGGGAGAGTTAACAAAGTCTGGATTAGCTACTCACGCATGGACCGAGCACCATAACATCATCAGGGACCAGGCAAGGGTAGTTCACAAGGAGGAGCACTGGTATAAGAGAAAATTCATCGACACGGCGTACATAATCTCTAATGAGATTATAATCAGCGAGCCCAGCATCCAAATTAAAAAAGTTTGTAGACCTCTTCTCGAGCCACTGCCGCTACGCATCACCGCCAGGTACGACAACACTGATTGGACAAGACAGGGGATTAAGCGACCCAATGAGCATGACCGGTTAAGGGTATAAAATACGAGCTATAATCTGAATTTCCCATCATTCACCTGATGACGATAGCAGATCCAAAGCTATTGAAATGTTGTGAGATCAATTAGTTCAAGACGATTGAAGTACAAGGATACTTCGACGAATTAATTTTTTGAATTTATCACATAAATTTTGAGGTTACGTGAAAAAATGTAAACATAAAAGTTGTAGATATTTTCATTACCACAACTTTGCTATTTAACTTTTTTCCATAGTTTTGCCAGAAATTGAGATAAACCGTCTTTTACCCTTAAAACCCCACCCCCTCCCCCTTGCAGACCTCAGATTGCCCGTAAATTATTTTTCCTTTAATTTTTGTTGTATTCTCTTCCGTTTCTAATAGGTTTCATCCTACTATTATTTTTTACTTTTTAAAATTTTTAAAGGCTTCAGCCTTGGTCTATTGAGCCAGTGTCGAGTAATAGCTGAAAACTCATAAAAAAAAACAAAAAAAGAAAAAACATATAACAGGCGAAATGAGAACATTCTACTTCGGTTAAAAAATGACGAATTTAAAGATTTTTTATGAATATTTCCAATATCTGAATTAAGGGGTTTATTCAATTTACTTATTCCACACTATATTAAAATGGCCATATTCGTTTTGTCTATATTTAATTCAATTTCGACAGTATTTTAAATAAAAGACACTGTTACACGTCTAGACTCATGCATGTCTTGTAGTTCCATGCTTAAATGCACTCTCTTCCAATATCATTAAACTAACCCCCATATGGTGTACAGCCGATGACATATGACCCCTTGAATCAAAACCGACCCCGACATTGGCCCTTCGTCTCCCGTCTCATCTTAACCACGGAAAGAAAAACTAGGGGGTCAATACGGACGGGAGAAGGCAGTAAACTTAATCCAAAGCGGTCCCAGATGGCGTCCCCTCTAACTCTTAAATCGCTCTAAAAGTTATTCAATATAAAAAGAAGTTGAACTCGTTTCATGCCGCAGATTTAATAGGAATTTGTTCATCAATTCGCGGAGCTAGTGTAATATGCTGGGGCGTCTTCTTTTATTGGTTCTTCTTCGGAGATAAGATGGAGGAGAACGACGCCGTAATCGCCCTGGAAATATTAGAAAGTTTGCGAGTGGATTTTCCAGAGTTTTTCGTCTTTCGGTAAATGGGGGGATTACTCCGTTACATATTTACCGGACTGTTTGGTTAATTTAACTTTAGGTCTGCGGACGAGATTGATACCGTTCGGAATAATTGGTCGTTTTAGCTGGCTTAGCCTGGCGTCCGTTAGCTGTACTTTTTTAAAGCAATTATTGTAGGTGGCGACATTTTTGATTAACTCTATTTGTTATTTCTGAAGTAAAGTACTAAACTCTTTAAGAATTAGCAGGTTTCAAAGCTTGGGATACATTTATAATAGCTCGTTTACATTATGTCACCACCACTGCTGCTCGAGCTGTCGGCAGGCTGCAAAGGATTAATTAATTAAATAATAATTGAAAAACTTAGCAGTCATTGGAACATATCAATGAAAGCGAAAATGTTTTTAGGAAAATGCAATATTCCGGACACAGAAATTGACATCGGTTTGAATATAAGTATATACAGGGTGTCAGGAAAGTAAAGGAACATAACTCAACTACAGATTTCTGAAGTCAACTTAGAGCGATTAAACCTTACTACAAAAGTTCAACCTTAAAAAATTATGGCGGCCTAAGGAGAATATTAATGATGTAACATTTTGTATTTTTCAGTAATTGGAAGTGGTGAAGCCGCACAATAATAGCGCATATTTTTGACGAGTAATATAGAGGGCGGTGCCGGGAAAAATTTTTCGTATGTCTTTTTCGATACTTTTATATTATTAACATTTACGATACTATGAAGGAATTTAATAAAGCATGTGTTATTTTTGCTTACAAAGTACTACTTGTTTCGTGTTGGTAAAATGTAAAAAAATAACTTAAGCATTACTTAAGACATTATACTAATTATACTATTGAAGTATTTCTTTACTAGCTTTCATGTTATCTGTCAGATAAGAATTGACAAACTAGTTTATTGTAATTTTGCCAAGTTATTACGGTATTTTATTTGATTTGTCCAACAGCTGTTATATGAAGTATCTCTTGTCAGGCTGTCTGGTAATATCCTGTACAGTCATAAGATTTTGTTGCAAAATGTCGTGTCAAAATTTATTTTCCAATTATGAGATGGCAGATATGGTTGCTATTTATTGTCAAGAGCAATTTGGTAAAAGAGTCATAGGGAGAAGGTATAATGAATTGTAGCCCAATACAAATATAGTATGTCGAGTTGAAGAAGACCCTAAAATCCGTGCACGACTGTTATCTGCAGCTACAACAGTAGCTGAGACGACAATACACATACAGTGCTTCAGACTCAACTTTAATGTGTCTATCACCATACATATGTGCCGGACTTGCTGCTGATTGATCTATCAAGAAGATTACATATTTGTCAGTGGTTACGTATTAAGCAAAATAATGATCTCTCCTTTTGGGGTCACTTTTACCTGTCGGGATATAACAAATACACCAAATAGCCAAAACCAAGCATTGTTAAAGTGTATTTTCGATTAAAGGATCGTGTGGAATTGTTAGGGATTACTTGGTAGGGCAGTTTGAATTTTCCGCTCACTTAAATGAGGAATTATACCATTTTTTGGATATCGTTCTGCCCATTTTAATACAAGATATTCCTCTTAACATCAGAAACACTTTGTGGTTTACACTAAATGACGCTTCTGATCATTTTGGGCTGATTGTGTAGACCTATTTAAATAACCACTTTCCACATCGATGAATAGGAGGCGGAAGTGCTCATCGCTGGCCACCTCGCAGCCCAGATCTTAATCCATAAGAGTTCTTTCTATGGGACAACATGAAACTCAGGGTTTACAGGCATTCTAGCAATGCAAAAGGAAAGTTATCAAAGAAAATTAGACAAACTGGAAATTAGAAATAATGCATTTTTTAATGTTAGACAGAATCTAGGTAAAAGTTGTTACAAGTACAATGAAGATAATTTCGAGAATCTTGTCCGAATAAAATCAGGTTCTTACTATCTAGATCAGGGGTGGCCAACTTGATTAGACCTAAGATCTACCGTTTACTAAGGAAACCCTGTGCGATCTACCAAGTACATACTTCTTGAAATCTTAATTGAAACAGCATAGTTTAGTACACATTTTTTATTGGCCAGTCTTAGTAGTTTCACATGTGAATTCATAGATATCATTATGATCAATGGCATCATTAAATGGACTACTTATGAATTGAAGCAACTTCTCAATTTTTCTGAAATCACTAAAGCGAATTTCGAAGTCTGCTATCACTATGAGGCTTGCGTGATACAGAGAATAATCGTGATTTTCATCGGTAATAGTCGAACCGCAACTCCAGTAGTTAATGTCGTTAACTGTCAACTGACTGATTGATACGTGACACGGGACGGATTGATACTTGACACACGCCCCTCCGCTGCATCCCACACGCTTCCCGCTTATTGGTCCTTGCGTGCCGAAAACAAAACACTATACTGCGCAGAATAAAGGATAAATACCGTAACGGAACAGCGATTGAAAAGTGATACAAGATGGTGCTACGGTAGTTGATAATTACGTTGCGCAGTCTGGTTTAATTATTTATATTTTGTACCTGGCCACGATCGACTGGACTGAGTCGCGATCGACCGGTTGGCCACCCCGGATCTATATAGTATTATTTACCCTGCAACAAAAATCAACTTGATAAAATGTCATAATTAGTAATAAGCTTTAAGTATTGCTCAGATTCGTTTTCCTTGAAAACGATAGTGTAATAAAAATAGCCCATTTACATAAAATTCACAGATAATAGCGAAAATGTGAGATATGAATCTTTATTTTGGGATAATTCAATTATTGAATTTGAGAGGGAGGGCGACTAGAGTTTTTATTATTTTTAGGGGATATCATGTTCTTCGAAGGGTTTGATGATTTCATGAAGATAGAAGGACACCTTTCTATAAATGAATAGAGTTATGATTTAGTTTTGTCAAAAAATGTCAAAAAACAAGCTTGAAAAATGTCTGGAGCTACAAATTAAATAATTAAATACTGTATCCTTCGTAGCTTTCGCACGTAAGATGTTGGTACATAAATTTCGCTCACGATATTAAAAACAGTATTTACAGAATAATTAAGAACATATAAAAATATAAAGTCAAACCTGAATGCCTCATGTGAAGCTGAGCAAGACATATTCGGTATCAATTCTATTACAATAAATCCTGTTATTAAGATATTAAATTAAAATCAATTAATAGTTTTTACGGTACATGCAAATATTGAATTTTCGTTTACCAGTGTTATCTTTATTTTCATGTTATAGATTGATTGATTATCGGTGATTCAAGCACAATCCCCTAAGCTAAGGCGTTCTTATACAACTTCACATTCTCGTATCTTTTCCTTTGCCCTGGAGACCGATCATAATGAATCAGAAAAAATCTATAATAAACTATTAGAGATATGGACCTATTGCATGGTTCGAGCTCATTTTATCAACTCTTTAACTGCCTTAAAACAATTTTGTTAACTCCCTGGAGGTACCTACCAGAAAGATCCAAAAACACGACAACTATAGGCGACCATATGCAACATACGAAATTTTAGAACTTTTGTTTCCTTAAATTGATATATTTTGCAGCATTTTGTTGTTTGAACAAGATACTTTATAAGCTTAGTAAAGTATTTAGTGACAATTTTGTTAAACGTAAGCAGAATCTATCAAAACTTTGCTGGTTTCTTTATTTTTATTCTTTTATGTGTGTATGGACTACTTTAGATAGGAGAAGCTGAAAGGTTGCTGGATTGAATGTAACAGAGCTCGACAAATCCCAATGGCAATACTGTAATGGCAGGTAAGTAGTCAACTACGACATATGTTAGATGTTTTACACGCACTCGATAACTGAAGAGGGGATAAATTGTAAAAAGATCTGGAAGGAATCTAATTGCCTTAAGTGGATCACGGGATCACGCTTTGTTCGTGTCAGCTCAATCAATTGGGGGGAGATATCAATGATTATTGCTGCTTTTGTGATATGATTACTATTAATGTTGGTTTACGTGATAGCCGATGATTTTGTGATTACAAACGACGGCAATATGGAGGTAATTGATTTTCTAGGAAATTTATAATGTTTAGGGTTAAAAAACAGATTAGAGTGAGTCTGCTACAGAGTTGTGTTTATTATACTAATGACGGATGACTAATGAAAAATATCAGTCACGGTTAGATTGATTATTATCAATATTTTCATCTTTAAATACATTAAAAGAGATTGTAATAATTTCTTTCCATTTGTAATATTCAAAATATGTGTATATAGCGTATAGTGTAGCATTTAAAAAGTGAATTATCTTGTTTACTTAACAAAAAATGATACATTTTAGAAATGATTACATCATTTCATTATTTGGTTTGCAAATACAAATAAAAATATTTATCGGTATTCGTTGCTGTTTTGAATTGTCAAAAGGTTAGGAAAAGCCAGAGTTGATTGTCAGTTTTGTCATCTTTTCTTCGTGGTTAGGATCAACGTTCTGTCCTCTTCATTTAAGATGTAAAAGATAGATTTTTGTTTTAAAATGGAGAACTCTGACATCCCTTTTCAATTCAGGCGTTTTTTATGTTGGAGTAGTGGGTACTTAGAGCTTATACTTCTGAAAGCAGTCACATATCGTGACAATACTAAAAGGACAAGAGCTTATTTCATTCGATTGGGAGCTGCTTCTAATGAAATACCTCGGGCATATCGTTCATTGGTTACTTCCACCCCCAAGTGAGACAACACGATTCTCTCTTTCTTGCCCTCTCTTTCTAGTCTTGCAGGTTACCTCCAGAATTATAAGCTCTAAGCTGGGTAACGGACCTGTTTATTTGGCTACCGTTTTATAGTGATTCTGCAATAGAAAGATGATTTTTAATACAAACCTTTTTTGATAGACGTTCGAATTTCTGCATAGTTTTATGTTCATGCTTTGAAATATCAAAATGTGAGGTAAAGTCAGAGTTAATTGACAGTTTTGTCGTATTTTCTTCGTGGTTAGGATATTTTTCTGTCTTCTTCATTTAACTTGGAATTTTTATTTTAATATGGAGAACTCTGGCATCCCTTTTAAAATTTAACGTTTTTTTTTATTTTGGAGTCGTGGGTAATTAGAGTTTATTTTCTGAAAGTAGCCTGCAGTGCACAAATATCGTGACAAGACTAAAAAGAGAGGGCAATACAGAGGGCAAGAGGCTATTTCACTCGATTGGGAGTTACTTCCACTGAAATACCTCCAGCTTATAGTTCATTGGCTACTTTCACCCCCAAATGAGACAACATGATGCTCTCTTTTTAGTCTTGCATTGCAGGTTATCTCCAGAAGTATAAGGTTTAAGCGTGAGCAATGCACCTGTTTATTTGGCTACCGTTTTATACGGATTCTGTAATATAAATTTAAATTGCATATTTTAAGCAAACCAAACAACAGTTAGTAAACCGCCATAACGATGGAGATAGTAATAGAATGATGATAGTAATAATTTTTAAAAGAAATCTGGTCTTGCTAAATTATAGAATTTCTACATAATTTTACATTCATGCTTATAGAATCCGAAGTTCTTAGAAGATCTTGTCAGACCAGGCTTGATAATTTAATGGAAACATTTTGGATAAAAAGGCTTTGCTCTCTGGTTTTGCTAAATTATACGTATACATTTCTACATAGTTTTACATTCAAGCTTATGGAATCCGAAGTTCTTACAAGATCTTGTCAGAGCAGGCTTAATCTTCTTATTCCTCAATCCCTCCTTCTTTCTCTCTTCTTTCTTGGACATCGAACTAACTTAATGGAGATACAATTACAAATATGCATATTGTAAATGAAGTAATAAAGAAAATCTAACATCAAACAAGTCATAATAAACATAGACCAATCAACAGAAATTTTTTCCACTCGCAACTATGGTTTTTT
Organism: Octodonta nipae; assembly: GCA_034190945.1. Taxonomy (NCBI): domain Eukaryota; kingdom Metazoa; phylum Arthropoda; class Insecta; order Coleoptera; family Chrysomelidae; genus Octodonta; species Octodonta nipae. Next base: position 32,335,390 of record CM067218.1, on the reverse strand, counting down.
ACTTTATTATAAACAATTGAAACAAGAAAATTGCGTTTTTTTTTCGTTGCATGTTTATAAAATGAAAAATAATAAACTAATCTCAATGGTGTCAACAGGTGAATTGTAAAGTATGGAAATACCAATGAAATGAGCCCAGGATCGATCCGATAAGATCTTTAGTAACAGGGAAAAACATAAAATACTGGAAAATTTAGCGGTTTTCTTTATATTATCATAACTCCGTCACTATCGAAGTTGTAGAACTGGGCTTGTGAGAACTGATACTAATTGACATCTACCTTATGCGTGACTAAACTAGGCGCTATCGGTTTATTAGTTTTTGAATAATTGCGATCTGAAGTTTTTAGTCCACTATTCTTGCAGTGTGTCTCCATGCGACATGGATCGTCAAATATCAATTCAGAATAGAGATGTTGAAAGTAGTGGGGGGAACACGGTTGTTCAGGGGAACTGCAAACAATAATTATTATCGATAGTAACTGTCACTCTGACAGATGGTGAAAGAATTTAATCGTTAAAAAAACTTCCATACAAAGTGATTTGTTCGATTTTATTATATCAAATGATAACTGTTTGTTTATTAATATATTTATATGTAAATGGTTTCTCGGAAACGTTTTTGCTTTAATTTGTGGATTTTGGGTTTACGGAACATCGAAAGACAGCGGTCATTAAAAAAATCTTACTTGTGAGGATTTTAAATATTAAAACGATCTATTTATGTGCCTCTACTATATATTACTATACGCTTCCCCTCAACAACCGTGTTTCCCCTACTTCTGGAATACATTCATACGCTTGCCCATTTTTTGTCATGTTTGCTAACATCTTTCAGATATTTCACAGACATTTAGTGAAAAGTGAGAATAGAGGCTTTGTAGAATGACACCTCTACTTTCAACAACTTTTTTCAAAATTGAAATTTGATTATCTATGACGCACAATGCAAAAATAGTGAACAGAAAACTTTATATCACAGTTGTTCAAAAACTAATAAACCGGTAGCGCCTAGTTTTGGCATACATAAAATAGATGTAAATTACTATCAGTTCCTACAAACCCAGTTCTACAGCCTCTAAAGTGATGAAGATACGATTTAAAAAAAAGCTACATTTTTAAGTATTTTTTGTTTTTCCCTGTTACTAATGATCCAATCGGATCTAATCTGGGCTCGTTTCATTGATATTTTCATGCTTTACAATTGACCTGTTGACATTATTGAGATTAGTTTAATATTTTTGATTTTATTTAACATGATAAGAAAAAAAACGTAATTTTCTTGCTTCAATTGTTTATAACAAAGTAAAAAACCATAGTTGCGAGTGGAAAACTTAGCAAAATATCGCTAGGAATCTTTGTTAATGGGTTGGCACAGTCGGTATCCTGATAGTATTTTTTACAGATTATCAGTTAATTTTTGTTCTATTGATTGGTCTAACAGACTAATGTGATTACGAATACTAACAACAAAGTTCGTGAAACCTCTAGACGCATATACATACAAATAAACACCAAACTGTATAAAACCAGTATGAAAATTTCACAGACTTATCATTAAAATCTATTTTCCAAATATCAACGTTCTGTCATTTACAAAATGTTGAAATATTGTCAACTTTTTCCCTTCATATAATATATAAAGATTAAAATTTCCGATTGCTTTTATTTCTCAATATTAAATTACCTTCGGATTTATTACAGATACATTAATCAAACAAAAAAATAATACAGTCAATTTGTAACGTTCCATCTGTCCATACAAAAATAAATACTGTCAAATCTAAATCGCATCTAATCCCCGAAACAAACCACCGCCATAGCCTACTTATCCTGTAATATCATCCCTCATCTCGGTTATTATAGCATCGTCATTTGTTATCCAGGAGCGAGATAAGAAGGGCCAAAATAGGGTGTCACTTCCACTCACTAATTGTCCTGAAATTAACCCAAGAGCAAACAAATTAATCGCCGCTTCTCGTTATAAAAATGTGACGGGATGAGATGGGTCGGTGTAAGCCCTTTTTGTATAATGTATATTGTAGAGAGTTTTCCGGGTATAAACGGTTGAAGAGAGGGGAAATCCCAACAAACAGAGGCGGATGCAAATGATTGTGGTTGATGGGGGAAGTGTTTGTTCTTGAAATTTGATCTGACTGTGCTGTTGGTATTTTATTTTTAGCTACCAGTTACCTTCTGTATGCACCGATTTCCAGAAAGTCTGAAAAACTTATATTTTTATTTAACTTTGGTGAAGGCGTTAGTATTAAATGAAAGAAATTATCGTTGTTCGAAATCTGGGATGAAATTAATTGCAAATGTATTTGAATGAAATCAAAATAAATGTTAATTAATCTTGAAGTTGGTCAATTAACATTGGAAGTTCTTAATTCTTCTGCATATACAGTGTGTTTGCATAAAAATAAAATGTTATTCTTGATAAAAAGATTGGCATCGTCTGAAACCTAATCAGAAATCATACAATGCCACTCATTCATCTGTTTATGATAGAGATAGTGAAACAATGGCACCGAGGCAACAAGTAGCACGTTTGAAAATTTTTCTGGTATGTTATCGATTTTCTAATTTTATTTTGAATAATGCAAAATTTAAATTTCAACAGATAGTTGAAGGAAAATGTTTAAATAGTACAGATGTAATTGTGAATAAATTAGCACTTTAAATATTTACTATAAACTTTTTTCATTAGATGAAAGTTTTAAACTATGTATAAACATTATATCTATTACTAGCCGTTACCCGCGGTTTCACCCGCGCACGGAATGTTCAAGCCTTCGCAAAAAGAAATAAGTTATAAAACATATGGGTTATTCTATAAAGAAAAAAATTCTAACTGGTTTCAACTCTACTTAACTATAAATCCACCAATCCCGAATAAATTTCACCCAAACTGCAAGTACTTATGGGCTTATATAACAATTTTATTCGTCATTTTTTTAAATCACCTTGAATAACTATAACTCTACTTCACCCTATATTGCAACCATCCTGTATATGCTGCTGTTTATTAGTCACCCAATATAACTTTTTGAACACCTGACTATAACTTTTCTCTATCCTATATTTCAGCTATGCAACTGCTTATGGTCTACGCTGTATAACAATTATTTCTGATATTTTTTGAACCACCTTTTAAAGTAAAATTTCTCTTTTCCCTATTTTTTAATCAACCTTTATATGCAGCTTTTTCTAACATTGAGTTAAACACACTCTAAAACTGTAATCTTGCTTCTCCCCATATTTAAGATATTCCATATAGTAGAATGAATCTGTTCATCATCTACCTTATATAACATTTTTTTAAAACTTTCTTGATCCATCCTAATGGAAATGCCTGTGGAACCCTTGGTGTGTCACAAATATAAAGCACTGTTTTGCACCCTAACACCAAACTTTTGTTTAAACCCTCACCCAAATTGCAACTGTTTATTGGCCACCCTTTATAACAATATTACTCAACATTTTTTTAACCGCTTTGTATAACTAACTCTACTTCCATCTACATTAAAACCATCCTGTATACACCGCTGCCAATCTGCTTACTGGCCGCCAAATATAAATTTTAAAACACTTAACTATAAATTTGAAGACGCGAGATGTAAGACCGACAAACGAGAGAATTACACAGACATCTCGAGCCGTTCCTTATTGCTGTTCTCTCTTTAGGACAGAATTGAATTTTTCAGGTTACCCAGAGAATTGAATACTCTCTTCGAGGTGTGATTCATTCTGTAAAACCATAATTTTATTCTGTCCTAGGAGTTGAGAGAGAACAGCTACACGGAACGGCTCCATTCGTAACCTCTGTGTATATTTTCGAAAACCATGTCGTTCCCTGTATGAAATGCATCTGCATAAAGAAGTGTTCGAGAGGACACAGGCCGCAGAATCAATATGTATTATAATATATAATATTTTTTACAAAGGAAAACGAAGAGAATACTTAACTATAACTCTGGTCCACTCACTATCTTATATATGCAACTGCTTATGGACTACGCTATATAACCATTTTTGAACCACCCTTGAGAGTAGAATTTGTCTTCGCCTTGTATTTCAACCACCCCTTATATCCAGCTTGTTATAACATTGTTTTAATTACACTCTATGAAATAATTGCACTTCGATCCATGTTTCAGATATTGTAACAGCTTATGTTCTATCCTACAAAAAAAAATCCAACCAGTTTAGCTATAAATTTACTAAACCCGCTATTTTAACCACCTTGTATTTGCAACTTATCGGCCACCCAGTATAACATTTTTTGTACCACCCTGTATAACTATAAATCCATCATGTCCAATATATTTCACCAAAACCGCAACTGCTTATTGGACACCGAATATAACAATTTTGTTCAACATGTTTTTGAATCACCTTGTATGTATTACAACTACCCTCTATACGCTACTGTATATAACCTTTTGTATGCAACTACTGATTTGCCACCAAATATAATATTTTTGTACTTACCCTGTATTCTTAGAATCCTACCCCACCCTATATTTCAACCATCCGGTAAATGGAAGAGCTTGTAGATCATAACATTACTTTATAATATTTTTTAAACCTACCTGTATAGCTGTAATTATACTCCGCTACATATTTCAACCATCCTTCTCTATATGCAACTAATTGTGGATATAAAACAAGTTTTTAACCACAACATAAATAATTTCACTCTTATATATCAAACACCCTGTACAAAAAACTGCTTCTAAGATGTCTTCAACCCATTTCATAACTATAATAGTCTTATGAACATAATTCAAAGATCCTAACTGCTTACCTAATACATTTTTTAAATTTTTATTCAAACTGTATAAATATTCTACCCTTTTTCAATCACCTGATATATGGAACTGTTTATGGCCCACTCAATATAACTTTTTTGGACCACCCCTTATAACTAATTCCACTCCCCTTTTTTTAGATTTTTAAATTCCATCTAATTCTACTCCGCTCTAAGTTTCCTATATACAGAACACCCTGTAAAATTACGCTTGTTATATCAGTTGATTTTTCTTAAATCGAAACATGTTACGTTTGCACATTCAGAATTTAGAATGAAAGCTAAGCTGATGCCAGTATCTAATATTTTGTGCATGCGGTGGATCCAATTGAGTAATTTTATTACCCAACATGGTAGAAGTTTTTTCTCTATATCTACCGTTTCTGTTAATTTAGAGAGATTAAATATCTACCAGATTTTAAGTCAAACTATAGGCTTTGCAATAAAAAAAGATTTAGCAAAATCACTTCAGTAGTTCTTACGTGATGCCCGAACAAACAAACAAACAAACAAACAAACAAACAAACAAACAAAAAACAAACAAACAAACGAACAAAAAAACAAACAAACAGACAAACTTACAATTTTATAATAGTATAGATTAAAAAATAAATAATTGAAATATCAGATTAGATTGTAGTTCAATTTGACTTTGTTGTATTTTATCTGAGGCCCATGTTATATGCAATAGGCATTGTGCCGATCCAGTTGTTTAAGTTGTTCTAAAATCTTCAAGGTTTCCACAAAATAGTTAAGTAAATAGCTATTTGTTTTTATATATCTGGATTTTCTTTTTCACTTTACTTATTTGTTTCGACTTATCACCCATTGTTCATAAACTGAAAAGTTCTTGTACCATCTATATTCAAAAAACTAGTGTCCCAGTTATTTAGAATTTCTTTCTTGTTTGTTAATCTGAAGCTAGTAGACAATCTAACTCGTTTCTCGAAGTTTCCTTGGACTTGTATCGTCTTGAAATGGTTGATCTCAGAAGGTTTCAATAACTTTGTATCGGCTATCGTCATCAGGTGATTGATGGGAAATTCAATTTATCGGTCGTATTTATACCTTTAACCGATCATTATTCTTGTTTGGTTTTGCATTTTTAACTTTATAATATTGATTTTCACTACTCGGCACTACAAACGAACAATTTGGTCTTTCTTCTTCAGTTAATTTATGTATATATTTATTAAAACGTCAATAATAGAAAAGAATAGATCGTTTTTCCCAATTATAACTTAAAAATAAGATACTATGCAAGACTTGAAAAATTAATAACTATTAATTAATAAATTTTTAATAAAAACTTTTGCAAAATACAATATGATATGGTTTACGATGATCTTATTAATTTAGGAGATACAAATATTATAATATTTACTACCATTTATCGTTTTTTTGTGAGTGGCATTCACGTGTTACGTTGATAAAAAAATTAATAACTTTAAAAACTATATTTTTATTTAAGAACCCTTATTTACTTTAACAATTGACTCTAGTTACCTACTTTATAATTACATTAAATATATAGCCGAGTTTTGCAGTCGCGGGGAAAGTTCTTGACTGGAATATCAATACTGTATTAATATAAGTTTCCTACGTTTTACAAACAATTTACAGGTTTCGTCATGATGATTCAGGTGGCCTTAATAACACGTACAGTTTGCTAGAACAGTAGGGTATTATTCGCTATTAAGCTCACCTTTAAATCAGTAGTTTAATAAACAAAAATATTAATTTTCTGAAACGAAATACCAATTATAACGTACATTGCTGCAACAAAGCCCAACTAATGTAACAATTTCACCCTATATAGAAAGGTTAGGTATGCATCAAGTTAAAAAATAATAATGAAAATTGAATATAAATTTTCAAAATTAAAACTTTAGAAGGCAAACAACAGTATAAAATATCAACGTGTAAAATTGTGTAGAATTTAATAGAATATAAGCGAATAAAAATACAATAAGATATGAGAGAGTAAAAATATCAAAATAAGGATTTCTTTGGTGTTTTTTCTCTACTAAAATTAAAGCTTGGATAAAGAAATAACTGTAATATTTGGTAGATGAGGTTTGCCAAAGAATAAGAAATTTGCTTAAACGTGAAACATTAATATCGAAAATTGTTATGAACCAAAGTTAATTAGAATTGAAAACGGTATCAAATTATGGTATGAAACTAATATATAAATAAATATATACTTTTTGAAATCATGAAAATACTGATTTTACGATAAAAGTTGATGGAAAAACCACGGAAAAATATAGATGTGATAGACGTTTGTCTGTCACTTTCTTCATCTGAGGTTTCTCAAATTTATCAAACAATTCAATGTCGTCTAATTAAGTTGTCTGTTTTTGGTTTGACGATGGCTCTAGATCACACTCGGAATACACATACTGCTCAGATTCACTGTCATGACCGCTCATAATCAAAACGATTTCATGAACACTCACTTTCAATGCATTTACCATCATTTAGATATAAATGAATTCTTCAAAATCAGGATTAGTACGTCTTAAAAACCTTCCAGTCCTCCAGTTACTGGCTATACAGCAAATACAACTACACTATCAGGAAGAAGGGGTTGGTATGACCCCGATATCGCTGCAGACCTAATTTCAATATGTAGAGAAACAAAGTAACCTGCAGTATGAGCTTGATCCTGCTTTCTTAGTTAAGGGTTAATAAAGTCACAAATACTCAGTATTTCAACAGTAAACTATAGAAATAAGTAAATAACTGTAAACCAAATCATTTTTAGATGTGTTTGAGCCTAGTAGTTATACATCCAATATTACCTTATTGTCTTCCCATGAATGGTTACATAACCAAATCGGCAGATAAATATTTCCCGTTTTTCTGCCTGTCATTGAATTTTGTAATGCCGAGAAATCTGGATTTTTTCAAACGAAAGACTTGGCAGACTGATCGTTAGACACCGAAACCTCAAATTAGTTATTTGATCAAAAATAGCGGCTTTGGAGAACGTGATTACTATAACCCAATATAAGTACAAACAATCATATTTTTACAATATTTTTCTGTCAGCTAATAGCTGCTCCTAAATTGCAAACTGCGAAAACGTGTAGTTTTTATATTTAGAGATTCATATATGTTACTAAAACGTTTATCAAACTTTTATAATTTATTTGAATATTTAAAAATAAAATCTGTCTGAAAAATTAAACATAAATCAATAATCAGCGTTACATATCATAAATCCAACGGTAAAAGTTGTTATAAAATTCAATTTTTTAATTAATGTTTTAGAATATTTCAATTTCCAAACGAACGGATTGCATTTATTTAGCTGGTCGATAGGATGATGCAGATTTAAAATGTGAAATTGAGGTTTGATGTTGAATTCGGGTATTAGTCTTTTACTAATTAGAGATTACTTTTTCATTTATCCGAATATCAAATTAAAATTGATTTTATAGACAGAATTAAAACTCAATCATGGATTTGTCAATATTATATATAATATTTGTATAATTTTCTAACTTTTTATTCACTTAATGAAAACGATTTTCGAGATATTCCTGAGAATATTTTATGCAAATTTTACTATTAAGAATTGGGTTATTGAAATATACAGAATAAAGAGAGATCTCTTTTATTATTAATTTTACGAAAAAATCTCCTAATGGTTATTTTTAATTTTTTCTAAAAATACGGCTGTCGTTTGAGACTGAACGATGGAAGCGAAATATACTTCCCATCTGTTGTTATCTCACTATCTCAATTTCTCATCCTTTGTGTGATTCTGAGTAATGAATACAAATTTCAAGGGAGTTAAAATAATTAATTGTAATTTTTTGTTGTTGTATTGTATAAGTATTAATCCCAAGGTGTAATTTAATTTTTAATTTACATAGATCTGCATTGAACATATGAAAATTTTAAATACATTGATAATTTTTCACAGGTGACACAATTTGTTTTAAAACAGTTACAATTATATTTCACTCAGTGAAGGAAGACCTTAAATGCTTCTTTTTCATTTAAGATATAACTTTGGATACTTTTCATACATATACTGCTGCTTGAAAATCATTTGTAAATATTTTTTCAATCCACCTTTAGTCCTTCTCCAACACCAAAGACCCCTAGTTAATCTATTCTTTTTTAATGTTACAATTAGCTACTGCACAACACCAAACTATAAGTTTTATAATAATGTGATCCAACAAATATTTACACATTAGAATAATGCAACCCACAACGCACTCATTTACATATAGGGTCATTCACGTTATCCGAAATAGAAAAACATGCTTGAACGATTCAATGATAGAAATCTATTATATGTAGATATATTTAGAAATTATTTTTTCTATGTACAGGGAGTCCCAAATATAAGAAACTTCAATGTTGCATTATATTTAAAGGATATCATTTTTTTTTCAAAATTGATTCACTTAGTCGCGTTATTCCCTGTAGAATAAAGTGAATAACCTCGTATAAGCAGTCAACGTACAGGGATGATTTACTTGAAGCAGCCTAGAGTTGCTTAGTAAAATTGGGCCAGCTTTTCGTAACAGCTTTAGCATTGAGAGGGATCACCGTCGTTCCACCTTTTTACTGGAAAATATTTTCTTATATTAATTTGAATTATTATTCAAAAGTTTTAATGTAAAATGTGTTGTTCTTTTTTATTTTTGACGTATGTCAGGTCTCTAATTTAAAACTGCGCCAAGAGAGAATTGGAGGGTTTATTTAGAACTAAGATGAAATTTTATGAAGGTATTGTATATTAGTTGGATGTTATGTTTGTTAATTTACTATACTTTATTGATTTTCTATAAAAGAAGACACTTTTCATATATTACCTGACCCATGTCTTCTACAAAAATAACTGAACTGTATGGTTATTTCAAGATCAAGGTATTGCGGTGTCGGTCGGAACATGCCGAAACAAATGCACTTTCAAGTTATGCATTTCATACCCATACTAATCTATTTTCATGTATGTAAGTGTGGGCCTCCGTTGAAAAGCTTTCTCTTCAATAATTTATTTGAACAATCTATATTAGTACTTAGTGGTTTTAATCAAAAATTTTTTATAGCTCCTTTATTCTGCATATTTTAAAAAAAACAGGATTGGTAAATTGACTTAATTTACCTGTTTTACAGCTTGTTTAAATATGGAACTTAACTTTAAGAACGCCTTGTATATGAAATGATTTGTACGTCTATTAGCGATTGTGTAACTTCTGAACGACTTTAGAGATTGATATCATATTTATTACGTCATATATTTGTTTGTCGAGGCAATAGTTCTTATTTCTTCTTTTCATAGATGACTTGTCGAGAGGCTAACTCGTAAGAATTTCTTGCAGATTGCTATTTTCTACAAAAAAATCTAAATATTGTTAGTGAATGGTGCCTGCCCCAAAAACTATTTTTGAGTGTATCCAAACGTAAGGTAGTGTCGTTTACCAAGAAAAAAAGTATAAATGTTGATATATGGTACGCAATGTTTGGCTTTCGCGTACAAATTTAATTAAGGATCTTTGTGTGTGGATTGGTACAAATTTTAATTTTTAAGAACATATTAATCTGAAAATTGGCGTAACTAGTACATTATAGAGTTTTCTTGTTAGGAGCTGTATATCTTATTAAAAATATATATTTTTTGAAGGTACTATATATCTCTTTTGTCAGCTCTAGACTAGAATATGCTTTAATCGTTTGGCAAACATTTTATAATTATCAGAAGCTTGCTTTGGAAAGTGTTGAACAAACACTCCTTAAGTACTTGTGTTTTAAAACTGATGAAGTTTACCTTAATAAAGGAGTTAATGAGCAAAGTTTATGTAGTAGGTAGATATAATGAAAAGTTTTGAGCTTAGACTTATTATCAACGAATGTTCTTTACAAGCTGTTTTATAACAAGATTGACGCTATTAATGTATCACAGATAAATGTTAACATACCTTCTCTTCTGTTTAGACATTCTGTATTTTTTAGTCATAAACGCTATAATAACGCAAAATTTCAATAACATTTGTAGTGAATGCGATCTTCACAATGACTCTGCGTTTTATTTTGATTTGTTACTAATTTACATATATAGTATTTGAAATCTGATTTTTTCTACATTTCGTTTTGTTTCAGTAATTGTGAATTTCTCATGTTGTCCACTGGCGGATCCAGGTGGGCTAAGGGGCTGAAGCCCCCTCTACTCATCTGAGTTGTGTGCTTTTTTAGTGTTTATTATGCTGAAAACTTACTTCAGCCGGATAAGCCCCCTCCCCCCTCAAAACGACAATCCTCCGCCATTGAAGTTGAGCAATGAAGCTTTATTTATTTATAGTTACAGTAGGATCCGATAGGTGGCACTGTAGTCAATTAATTACCGAGTTTCTTCTTATAATTAATTCATATTGACAGAATATGTTTGCGTGACAAACAAAATTGTTTTCTGATATAAATGGCTTTGGTACATACATTTTTACGTGTAACAAAATTGTTTTGCCTCTACCGGATATAAGGCAAAAAACTGATTACTAGGGCTTTGGTACATACATTTTTACATGTAATGCTATAGAAGGATTGTAATCACAGTCATTAAGTTAAAAAGATCATGCCTGACAATAGGCCGGACCAAATAGGCGGTTTCAAAGTCTATTCTGAAATGGCTGAGATGACAATAGATCACCAGCTTTCCAAGACCAAAGGTTCGCCAAAAATGAAAATGCATGGAAAAACTGGAAACAATTACCCCACAAAAATACAAAGAGCAGACTCTCCGACTCAGAGCTACAGCCTGTCAAAAACAACATATGTTAAAACAGAAAACAAGAAAAAGAATATCAGAACTCAAAGCGTTCGAATGCTTATTTTTAATTAAATGAACGTGAATTTGAAAAAGACCTGGAGAATATGAATGAAGCTGATGAATTTAATTTTTGAATGAACCCTCTTGAAGTGCTTCTAGTTTTTCTTATGACGTTAATGGGATCACTGAAACAATAGAATTCTTTGAAATAGTCACGGACAACTCTTTCAAATTCTTCTAATTTGAAAGCTGGTTAACTATAATTCATGATCTTTAGAATTTTTTGTGCTAGTTCGTCAATTTTAAAGGCTGACAACGAAGTCAGAATGACTTTGACGTTTGGTATCCTGCAAAACGTCGTTTTATTTCTATTGTGGTGTTATTGCCCAAAAAACTAAAAGTAATCAAGAATATGCCACAAACAATGTTTAGAAGCTATAAATAGGATGATTGGACTACGTATGATAACACAATATTTGTAGCCGCAACTATTAAATATTGACGTGAACAACGTTTTGTTTCGGTTATTACTGAGATAAATATCTACTTAGTTAGTTCAGAATTAAGCAATCAGGAAAAAAAACTATGTGAATCATTTACCGGCTATACTGTCATTAAACAGTTAAAATTGGTGTGAACGTTGTATGAACAATTATGACAACAATAATGCCAAGATGCGAAACCGCCGTTAATGACTATTAGGCATACGAAAAAATTAAATAACAATCGCCTCAGTACCTCAAGATCATCACCAAATGATAAATCGTGCCTTTGGGTAATTGCGGGTTCGTTGTCCCAAGCAACAGAGTGTGTGTCCCAAAAACACGACGTCGAATTATTCGGCAAGGCGAAGACATTAAAGAGCGCGACTCGATTATTCGATTATTGAAGGTTGAAACGGCACGTAGATAATGATATATTTCGCTAAATTTTATAAAGTTATCCTACACCTGCCCTAATATTAGAAATTAGAGGGAAGTAATATACCGAAATGATATGTAATTAAAGAAATATTAAAATAAAATTGAACGGTACGCGAGCGATTCGAAAGCAGGTAAATCCATAGGGTATAAAAAGAAAACAGAAAAATAAAATTATAGGTGTGTGAGGAAATGGACGATGGGCACTGTGATCTGCGAAGTTTCGAGTGGTAGCTGGTGCACGAGTAACGCGAATTGAAATTTAAGCTTCTTGTGTACTGGGCGGGTTCTCGATTACCACGCATGATCTACTTTGTTGGCTATACTTGCAAGATGATTTCTTTGAATTCACGAAAAAATTAACTGGATTTTAGAATGTGCCTCAATGTCCTCATTACGTTATTAATATTGCTAAACAACATTAAAGAAATTTTCATACAACTTATTGTTAAATTTGGGTTGCCCTTATCTCCATCAACTGTCAATTCCTAGTTTGAATATTTTTGTAATTAAGGAATTTGGTAGACATAGCATAACACATATTTTTTGGGTACATTTCGGAGATTAACAAAGCTCAATCATGAACGAGTAATATAGCGTTGACATGTATTCTACTTTTACAATAATATGCATTCCGTAAACGTATTTAATAAAACAGCAACAGAAAAAAAATAACCACCAGCAAAACCTAGTACACCCTTGTTTTTATCTCGTGTCTCTGAATTTGAATCCGAGGTCAATTTGTCTGTATCAAGTCTGTATCATATCAAGGTCAAATTATCAGATTTCGCCAAAATAATTCAGCGACCACAATTGCTATTGAACTGCAAAATTAATGTTTTTATTCACATAGCTTCACTATATAAAAATGTGTCAAGAATAAAATTTATTTTTATAAAATAAAACAATAAAAAAAAAATAACCGACTTCTACCTATAAGTAAAAAGCTAAAAATAATTATAACAAAATACAACTCTAGCAAATAAATAACACATTCAATGTTCTTAGGTACCTACCCAGGAAGTAAAAAATGTAAACATTAAAAAGTGCTCATTCTGTACAAATTAATTACCTAACAATCTAGTAGTATATTTTGAAGCCGGTGCGAAGCAAATCTAAAATCCTTCATTGCGTACTTATCTACTAATTCATCAAACTTGATTGTTGCTTGGCACCGACTTCAAAAATATACTAGATTGGTAGGTAATTAATTTGTACAGAATGAGCACCTTTTAATGTTTACATTTTTTACTTCCTGGGTAAGTACCTAACAACATTGAATGTGTTATTTATTTGCTAGAGTTGTATTTTGTTATAATTATTTTTAGCTTTTTAGTTATAGGTAGAAGTCGGTTATATTTTTTTTAAATGTTTTATTTTAATCTTTTTAGTTTTTTTGAACTCAGGTAGTTTTCATTCTTTATTTTTTATTTTGTATGTATAACCTTAATAGACAGAACCAGGTAACATCGAAAGCCTCAACATTACACAATGATACTTTCTCATTTAAATAGACTGGTAAATCTTTACGAACAAAATGGACTAGTACGCGTTGAATTAATAAGCCCAAAATATATTTATGCCTTATGAACTAAGCCATGTAAACTTTTTTCAACTTTTTTTGACAACCCTGTATAACTATAGATAACCCAACCTATGTACCAACCATCCTGTACATACAACTGCCCACGAACAAGCATAAATTTGTTAGCTGCCTTCTGTAAACTATAGGACGGAGTAGAATCCATCCCATATTTACGGAGTCAAATCCGTCCTATATTTCAACCATAGTATATAACTCCTTGTGGGCTACCCCATAAATTATTTCATTTTTAACATTTTATATTATCGCCCTGTGTAACATTAATTCCTCTCCACACTTTATGCAACTTCTTATGGGCTATAAAAGAAATATTTTTTTAATCACACTGTATAAATATAATTCAATTTCAGCATATATTTCAACCATCCTGTATATGATTTGCTTATGTCCACATCATATAACAGTTTTTTAATCACCCTATATAATTTTAATTTCACATATTTTCCAACATTTTTATACCACCAAACGTCCAGTCCACTCTATATTCCAACCATCCTGTATATACAGCTGCCTACGGACCACTATCATTCTAGTCCGTCCTATTATATTTCAATCTTCATATAAATGCCACTCCTTCTTTCACTTTACTTTGTGATTTTGTTTGCTATAATTAAACATCCTGTCTATAAACGCACCAAATAGCAGTTTAAAGTTTGACATGTGTTGTCACTGAATTTTCTATTAGGCCGGGAGAATGTGACAATCAAAAGCCCCGTCTTCGCAAAATGGAAAAATGTGCATTTAAATAGGTATTTGCCTGGTATACAAACAAAACGAGCTTGGTACTCATTGATTTAAGGAGCCGAAAATACTATGGTTTACTACCTATATGCTTGAGATGTACATAGAAAATTTTCAAATTCGCAATTAAAACTTCCAGTGCCTTAAATTACCGCACTAATACGTTGGAATTAAAATATTTATGAGGAAATGTCCGTTATTTCGATGAAATTTTTGATAAGATTTTTAGAATTTTCGGCGATTTTCTGCAAAACTGCAAGTTGCATGTCGCAGAAAAGTATATGAGATCACCTAAGGATTTTCCTTAATAGATTAAACGTTAAAAAACTATACACATCCATAAGGAGTTATCGAACGACTAAAATATTAGGGATATTGGTCGATTTCCATGCACGCATGTGTTCATTCACAAATTTTATCACTTTACCAATAGAATTCTTTTCCAAAATTTGAAGTTTCACCAATCCGGATACATACTCTATTAAACAAGACCATATTCATTCAAAACGGTGCACCACAGGAGATGAAATCAGGTAACATAAATACAAAAAAAGCAAAAAAATACATGACGAATTGATAACCTCCTCCTTTTTGGAAGTCGTTTAAAAAGACGGCAGTCATTTGAGACTGAACGATGGAAGCGAGAGCTTCTTACGAATTATACTTCCCGTTTCTTGTTATCTCTGTTTCTTACTCAGTGAACTGAATTGTATGGGTATTTCAAGTGTGTGGTGTTCGGTGTCAGTGTCGGTGTGGTGTCGGTGTCGAAACAAATTAAATCTCAAATTATCCAATCCATTCCCCTGATCATCTATTTTCGTATGTGTAAATGTGGCCCCCGTTAAGAAGCTTTCGCTTCAAAAAGTTAAAATTGAATTTACAAACTCTAGTTTTGAAGTACCTTAAAGGTCGCCACTCATCCTTAGTTTCCTGTTCAAACATAGATTTTTCCCTTTCAGTACTCTAATCGACTAAGGCATATCAACCCCTACAGAAGAGTCCAGGCCCACTAGGACGGTATAGGTCGCTGAGCCCGAAAGTGACCTCGGTTTCCGAGTTTCAGGGACGCTAAAAAGCTGATGTATGAATGAATCTATTGATAAGGCCTGCAAAATTTATATTTTTATTGATATAGTTCCATTGTATAGAAGTGTATAAAAAATTCTTTAATATGAAAAAAGTTGAAAATGAATTTGTTTGACAGTTCAATTTAATTTTAGTAACATTTTTATCGTTACCTCTTACATTACCGCACAAAACTATTTGTTCTTTAATGCTGAAATTATAATTATTACATAAAGATTCTTTATTTATAATTATCATATGCTTGAAGTAGATCAATATGTTTTTGAGATTTGGGTCATTTGAGGGTGGCGCAATTGATGAAGTGTCTCAGCTAGAAACGAAATATCGTTATCCGTTCAAATCGTCAGTAGTGTTGCAAAGTTCTTATTTGAGGCAGCACTTGTGACAAGAAAAACAATTTAATATGTTCAATTACAGCAACTATTAGTAATGTAAGTTATTTTCAAATCACTAAGTAAATAAATGTAACCTCGGTTTGTTACACAATCAAATTCATTCATCAAAAATAATTAATTGTCAAGTATATTTGACTCATATTTGATTCTGGAATAAATTTTTAATTTATAATTATTGTGAAGGTCTGTTATTCGAATTCAAAAATATTATTGTTATAAAATTTATTAGCCGCCACTGGAGAAAAAATTAGTCATTCGGATGAAAACAAAATGTTGACCTCTGGGATAATAAAAGGTCCGGAACCTTCTATAGAGCAAAAAGTATTGAAATCGAAGGCTGGGCGAACAATGAAATACCCATCCATAACGACTCGAAGATTCCATGTGACGTATAAAAGACATCTATATATAAATAGGCTAAGACAAAACGATTAGGTACCATTTTCTCCTCTGTCTTTCAACCGATTTTCTTCATTTTTATTTTGTTTAGTAGCTACTGACGACCTTCAGTGCAGAATGCTAATATTAATTTATAATAATGGGTCATTCATTAAATAATTTATTCATTATTTACGTCATAATGTCAACGCCAAACAACTGAATGTGCCGCGTTCCGCCACCGCCAGACTCAAAACATTGAGTAATTATATATAGAGGGACCAATGTTGTTTATACTTAGAGCATGTACTACTGGAAGTGGCATGCAAGAGTTGTTATTGTTTAGTGGTAAAGTAATCGTTGTATATTATAATTATACAGGGCGATTTCAAATATGTTCAAAATAATTTTTTTCGTGGGTGGCACATAAGCAGTTGCATATATAGGGTGTTTAAAATACAGAGTAGAGTGCAATTATAACTAATAAAATAATTATATAGGGAAGCCCATTAGCGGTTGAATATACAGGGTTCTTGGAATAGAAGGTGCAGTAGAATTACGGTTATAAAGGGTGGTGCAAATAGTATTATACAGAGATGCATATACAGGGTGGCGGAAATGGAAATGCAACATTTTGTAACCCATAAGCAGTTGTATATATAGGGAAGATGAAATATAGGGTGAGAGGAATTATAGATATACAGGATGATGATAAAAAATGTTAGAAACGGAAATGATTTATAGAGTAGCCCACGAAGAGTTCCATATATATGATGATTGAAATATAGGTCAGAGTAGAATTATAGTTACAGAAGATAGTTAAAAATTTCATAAACAAAAAGAGTAAATACCGTGGCTCATAGGCAGTGGCATATACAGAATGGTTTACCGGGTGGTTCAAAAATGTTAAAAAATATTATGCGTGGTCCATGAGCAGTTGCATATACAGGATGGTGGAAATATATAATGAGATGGAATTATTATAATGAGGATTTTAATAAATGTTTGAGAATTGAGTGCAATTATAGCTATACAGACAGGTTAGAAAAAATAAATATGTATGGTAGCCCATTAGCGGTTGCTTTGTTGTCATATTAAATTAAGAATTACGAATTTGAACACAAATAAAATCCTATGAATTATATCTGAAAAAACTTGAATTTCTTTACTTATTTCTAGAAGCGAGATGTAAGGCCGACATCTAGGATTTTCGAGGAAACTATCACACAGAGGTTCCGAATCTGGATCCGGTCCGTGTAATTGCTGTTCTCCCTAAGGTCCTAGGATAGAATGTCCCGATACGATTTTCAGGTTACTTAACCTGCCAGAGATATTGACACAATTGGTCGAATTTCGACAACTGGGCGACAGCTAGTTAGTTTAATTGAGCTGAGATGAGTCGTGTTATTATTAAGATGTAAATTGTTTTTGAAATCAACTGTTGTAAATATTGAATTTTTATGTGTAAATAAAGTTCTAGAAAGTGGAAGTGAATATCTATGTATCAAAATTTAATTTGAACACACTCAGTTTACTGCACTATACCGTATCAATAATTAAACTCAGCTAGGTGCCATTTAGTTCCCGAAAATTTTAAATTGCTACTACGTCAACGTTTTAATGGGGCTGCATTAAAATATTGTATTTTATTTGCGGGATAAATTTCTTTGAGATAAGTTATTAACTTGGTGATGTCAGCTAGAGAAATAATTGAATTATGAAGAACACCTAAATGGGCAAACATAATTGCATTTTCTAGATTATCCAAGAAATTAATTAAATTTTGGCAATTTAATATTATCTGGTCCAAAGTATTTGAAAGCGAAATATATGTAAAAATATTTTTGAGGTCTTTGCTAACGTTTTTTTGACAGTTCAACAAATTTATTTTTGATTAGCATTTGATTATCGTATAATTTAGTTATCGTTTCATTATAATGGTCAATCAATTTTTGACTCAAAGAAGCTTGTAGTGTCAATTGATTTTCGATTGATTTTTGGTTATTTTGTAGCGATGTAATTGGAGACTGGATTTTTTCTTCGTCTTCTGAGTCCATAGTGCCAAACAAAAATGGACTTGTTTTTCCTATTATATTTATTAAAACTCGTTTTTGCCTATTTCTCGGGCCTATGTTACTAATTTTATTTTGAACAACATTTAATAAATATTCAGCATGGTGTAGGTCATTAAGGGGTGAATGAAGTTCGTTTAAATTTTTGCCGATAATAGTTTCGATATTTTTTTAGAAGTATTTTATGTTGATTAATTGAGAATTTAGAGAGAATATATATAAGTGTTAGTTACCAGAAGATTATGAATTTTGGAAAATATCTACTTTTTAACAGTTTTTTCACACTTTACTCGATGAAAAATGATTTAGGGCGTATCTAATTCTCTACAACTTTTCCATTGACGGCATTACAATTCTCACATTACTTTTTAATTTTTTTAATAGAAAAAAAAACAAAAGAAATTTTGCGGATTTTTATTATTTAAATAGTGTACTTCTACGAATTTGCTGGTAAAATCTTATAAATTATTCTTAATAAATTTTCATTGACGTGTTGGTATAAGTGAATTGCTGTTGAATTTGTTGTCCGAAAATGAGTTCACTTTTGCTCTATAGACTGGTGTAGTAGTGCTTCCTTCATATATTTTTTAATACCATTGCCATTCCGCTATTTCTTTGGCAACATCTTTTATTATGGTTATGTTTTTTCCAGGAACGTAGGGGGATAATTCTCACATATGCGTATGCCAGAACTGCTAGGAGCCAGTGATTGAATACTCTAGAACGCAGGTGCATCGGATTTTTTAACATCCCAAAGGTATCCCATTATAGTCATAATTGTCTACTTCGTCAGCTATAGTTTATACATAATTCGTTTCTTTAGATTCATATTAAGCGATTTCACGTGTTAATTGTATGTTTCTTTTTTATTTTTATTTGAACTGTACCAGTTCTGTAATTGATTTTGAAAGTTGACAACTGTTGGGTTTAGTTTGAACTGATTTTTTATGTAGCATTCTCGTTGTTTGGTATAATTTCTTCTAAAGATTTTTCATTATACGATTTGCAATAACTTTATTTAATAGTTGAGCTTGTAGGTTTATTAGTTTATAGCTTTGAATGTAAGTTTGAACTCCTTTTTGTTGAATTGTTCCATGTCTTTGGGGTATCTTCGTTTGAAAGAAAAACTTTGAAAAGGTCCTGTATTTTGATGAAAATTCACTTTAATATTATATTAAAATAAATACACTGATGTAATTTTCACTTAAATTTATTTACTATTGACAATTATTTCAAACACAGTCTGAACAGTAAAATCCTATATTGGTATCGATATGTTGACGACATTTTTGCTTGTTTTACTGGTTCTTACAGACAATTACAGTTACTCCATAACTATATAAATCAAATCCATCCTAACATAAAATTCACCCTAGAAACTGAGACAGACAATACATTAAATTTCCTTGACTTAACCATCAATAGACATAACAACAAACATACCTTTTCCATTTATCATAAACCTTCACACACGGACCTTACAATCCACAATAGTTCACACTTCACACCATCCTTACCAACACAAATTTGCAGCATACCATAGTATGTTGCACAGATTGGTTATCATCCCACTATCAAAAACTCACTTTGATACAGAACTACACAGAATAAAATGTATTGCTGTCAATAACGGTTATAACCCTCAAATTATCGACAATATGTTAACTAAAAAATTAAATAAAAAGGTTTTAAATGAAGTATATCCTACTACCCCTAATATCGACCCCAAACTATATAAAAGTATCACTTTCATCGGCTCCCCTTCTCAAAAAATAGCCCAATTTTTATTAAATAGAAACATTCATACAACTTTTAAAACAGATAACTTAGGAAAACATATAAAAAACAATAAAGATAAAATGAACAAAAATAACAACTCGGGTGTCTATAAGTTGACATGTGGTAGTTGCCCTAGTTTCTATCTCGGTCATACGGGAAGATCATTCAAGACAAGATGGGATGAACATACCAAAACTTTTGAGTGCCACAATTATAATAAGTCAACTTTTGCCGACCATTTATTGAAGGAAAATCATGTACCTCAGAATACGTTCGAAGTATTACATTTACAACATAAAAGTAAAAAATTATATCTTTAGAGTCATTAGAAATTAACAAAAACAAAAATTCACCATACCTCTTGAATGATCAAACCGAAACCAATTCATCCCCATTACTTAATCTTTTTAATAGAATTATAAAGACTCATTACAGCCATAATTTATCCATTTTTAAAAACCCAATTAAAATATTGTACTTTCTTAATGTGATAATCCCCTCCTACCTGCTTCAATAATCCTCTAAATACCTCTGTAATTGCATCACCATAGTTTTTTGTAATAGTTTAAGGCATTTAAATGTTAGTCTTAAGTTGTATTCTGAAGAAGCCAGTAACCTGGTGAAACAATTGTCAATAGTAAATAAATTTACTTCACTCATTTGGCTAGATGATTATTATTATTCACTTGAATTTTTGTTTTCTTTTAGCATTTTTGTGTGGTACCTATAGACCAGTATACAATTTGTCTGATTCTCATATAATTTTTTCCAAGTCTCTTATATTTCTTCCGTTTTTGTCTGTTAAGTTAATGTGTAGCGTTCTATTCTATTTAAGAACTTTAGTTCCATATTTTCCGAATTTTTGCAAACAAATTTCTTACTGTTTTGTAGATATTTCTTTAAAAAAGTTTAATTATGATCTCAATAGGTTTAGTTTTACTCATGTGTAAAGAACCCATGACAATTTTTAAGGAATTTATAGGTAAAGAACGTTGTATGGTAATAAAATATTTGGTTTGATGACTTGCCAAAAATGTAAGAACGACCAAAATATTAACGATTTAATTAAGTTTTAATGGTATAAAATGTTAGTATATACACACGTTAACGATGTTATTATACAGTGAGGACGCGTGGGTTGGAACAAATTCATTTAAAATTCAGGTGTTGGTTATTTGGAAAAACGCTTGGACACGTCGGTTTTTTTTTTGGACTGTGGTTTTTGTGATGACAAACTCATTTATACAGGGTGGGTCAGAAATAATTTGCGACCATCAACTTCAGTTTTTCAAAAGGAAACATTTGCTTTTTATTTTATTTTAGAATTCTGCATTGAATTCTAAGTATTTTTCCCGTACAATGTCCTATACCGAAAATTAACAGTTATTAAAAAATTACATTTATTTAAAA
Source organism: Octodonta nipae (assembly GCA_034190945.1). Lineage (NCBI taxonomy): Eukaryota > Metazoa > Arthropoda > Insecta > Coleoptera > Chrysomelidae > Octodonta > Octodonta nipae. The sequence continues at coordinate 32,313,400 of CM067218.1, read as the reverse complement.
ATTGAAGAAAAAAAAAACATCAACATATCAAATTAAATGTTCAGATTGTTGACCATTAACTTCCTGACAATACTTAAGATGGCTTTCAAATTCTCGTAACACTTCATTTAGCATTTGTGGCAGGATTCGTTGTATTTCGGCCCTAATTCTTTAATTCCTTGATATTTTCCAGATTATTGAAATAGACTTTCGAGAAAAATCTAACGTGCTTAGATCTGGAGACCATTTGATATTACCTCTCCTTCCGATCCACCTATTTGGGAAAATCTCGAACTGTTCGTGAATAGTGCGGGGGCGCTTCATCCTGTTGAAACCATACCGAATCTGTCAGTATATTGGGGTTTTCACTATTCGGGTAAAGTTCTGTTACACAGGCTATTAGGCCATTTTGTAATAGGTCTAAATACTTTTATGAGTTAAGTGTCCCCTCAATAAAAAAAGGACCCACAATTGAAGTACCCACAATTCCGGCTCAAACGTTAACTTTCTTGGAAAACTGTGTATGACTTTCTAGAATCCAATGTGGGTTTTTTGATGCCCAATACAGAAAATTTTGCCTGTTTACTGAACCATTAAACAAAATGTTGCCTAGTCGGAAAAAACTATCTTACTTGAAAAATGCGGGTCGGCATTGCATCTATCCATCATTATTTCGCAAAATTCTACTCTCCGGTCCAAATCATCTTCAGTAAGTTCCTGAACTAAAAGAACTTTGTATGGGTGCCATTTATTTCTATGCAAGCATTTTAGAACAGAAGATTTACTCATTGGCTGTTCTGCGGCTATTTGTCTAGTGGATTTGTGAGGATTTTCTTGTAAATCGAGCAAAAACATTTAATTATGTATCTTCTGGAAGATGTTTGGTTTTGGAATTGTGTCTTACGTGACCAAATTCTATAAAACTTTTTTTCTATTTTACTAACTACCTATCGTGTAATAGGCCGCTTCGGGTACTTCATATTAAACAATTCGTAAACTTCAGCTTGTGTTCGAGTTCTGTGGCTATATCCTACCATCGTAAAAATTTCTATTTGCTGCTTTTCAGTTAAACGAGCCATACTTTGAAACTTTGCAACTACACTTGACAACTACTTATTTGAAGTAAAATTATAGTACAGTTTCTATGGACATAAACAAGAGTTAAAAAGTCCAGCATTAAAAAAAAACATTTCCATTCATGCGACTAAAATACCGCCAACAATCATAAAACCAGACGTAAATAAATAGATTCAAATCAACAAAACCTTATTTTTACTGTTGTTTTCTTAACTTTAGAAAAAAATATATTTTATTTAATAACTGTTAATTTTCGATATAAGACATTTTACAAGAAAAATACTTAGAATTCAATACAGAATTCAAAAATAAAATAAAAAAGCAAAAGTTTCGAATTGAAAAACTGAAGTTGATGGTCGAAATTTATTTCTGGCCTACCCTGTATAAATGAGTTGATCATCACAAAAACCGCAGTCCAAAAAAAAACCGACCTGTACGAGCGTTTTCCAAAAAAAACAACACCTAAATTTTAAATGAATTTGTTCCAACCCACGTGTTCTCACTGTATATGAAAACGCATTTACTTTATAAACGATCTGATAGAATATACGGTTGCATACCGAAATTTTCTCAAAGCCACTATCAAAAGCGTGTTAAAATCCGTAAAGGTAGCAAACACGAAAAATCCCGATAAAACCAGACGCCTGCCAGGCTTTGATCTTATATTCCGCTACCAACAGCAGTCTTTGCGGCGTTTTTAATACCTTCGGTATCTTCAGATAAGGCAGGTTAAAAGCTGCGGATGTGGTCGAGAATCGGTAGTCTGTTCGCCCACTTCAAAAAAGACATGCATCACTAGACGAAATTATCTCTCACGTACGATTAAAGACTTTAAACGCTTTAATAGCTTTTGTATTGCACACCTAAAAGTCTTTGAGCATCAACATCTGGAGCTTTCGATGACTTTACGCGATACAAATTGTTAGTTATGACGTTTAAAAATAGAAAGAGGTTAATTGAAATGCGATATGATTCGTTTCACATTGATGGATGGCTATTCTTTTTATAATTCAGCAGAGCATCGAGATACTCAAAACACTTGAGTATGGAATTAGAGGAAGTTTACTCTTCACTGGCAAATTAGTCGTTAAATAATGTTGAAAATGTTTTGAGATATTCGATATACACGTGTATTTAAAGGCTAATTGAAGAGGGCTTCTATCGTTCTTGCCATAATTGGAGTTAGAAATATTTGATCATACTCCTAGACAATATTGTGTGGTCCATAATCGCCTAGACAGCTGTACAATTTAATATTCATTTTCATCTATAAAAGAAATGCGACATAAATGCGAAGAACTATCGGAAGCGCTAAGAAAAGCTAGACAGATTCAACTAGCCGCAAGTGAAGAAGTCAATTTAGAAAGTTACAAAAAAGATGAAGAAAATAGGAAATGGATTTTCATGAAAAAAGAATTAGGGAGATAGAAGAAAAGTTTAAGAACAAAGAAATTAGAGCTTACTACCAAGAACTTAAAAAAGTTGGCATAGGTATTAAAACATGAAAAAGGAGACCTGATTAGCGATCCTGGTAAAATAATGGAAAGGTGAAAGAACTATTTGTCTTTTAAACGTTGTTTGTGGCATATTCTTGCTTACTTTTATGTTTTTTTGGGCAATAACACCACAATCGAAATAAAACGATGTATATTGAAGGAAAACCAAAAGTTTCAAAGTCTATTCTGACTTCGTAGTCAATGGCTTTATATTTATTGATGTAAATTGCAAAATGAAAATTTGATTTATGACATTTAAATTGACATTAGAAAATTGTGGTTTTTAGATATACAGGTAGCACAAAAAAATCTAAAGATCATGTATTATAGTTAAACAGCTTTCAAATTAGAAGAATTTGAAAGAGTTGTCTTTAGAATCTATTTATTTATTTAAGTTAGAATGTGATATTGGGTATGTATACAACTTCCTTTCTTGTCGAATATCAGAGAATGAGTTTAATATAATTAAAAATAGCAGTCTTAATAGCTACAATAAAGAATTCCTTTCACAAAACAAAGGCATTTACATAAATTTAACCAACTTCTTTTAAATAGAAACATAACAAAAAATAACACACATAAAACTTTACTGTAACAAAAACTCTCATAAATCTTTCACATAAACAGCTAAATGCTACTGAAACTTCAGTATTACAAACAGGACTTAACTTTGCAGTTACTCCAAAAACAATTCCTAAATTTGATACAATAAGTGCTATAGAACAAACCGCTAATAAACTAAATTCTAGTGATGCACAAGAATATAGAATAGGAGCAAAAATTGAACTCGAAAAATCTGTAAATATTAAAAATAATAATAATGAATTATGTGCAATTACAAATTTAAGAAATGACAATTCTATAAAAATTTTACCTACTGACAAAGGCAATGCAACAGGAATTTTAAATAAAACTGATTACTATGACAAAATTCAAAATATAATAAACCAAGGACAATACACTAAACTAACAAAAAATCCAACAAGTTCAATAGAAAACAAAATATACCGTTTACTAAATCCATAAACCTAATATTCCTTTAAGACCAATTGTCAGTTCTTTAAATTCTCCTTGTAGTGAACTTTCAAAATGTCTTTTAAACATTATTCGTCCTCTTACAGGAAGTTCTGTTTCTAATCTAAAAAACATTGCATATTTCTTGGAAAAACTGTCTCATATAGAATACAAAAATACCTTTACAATAGCAAGTTTTGATATAGTAAATCTTTATAACAATGTTCCTGTCTCCAAAACACTTCCAATAGTAAAACAACTACCAGAACGGGACTCTTCATTAAATCAACGAACTCAGTTATCAGTTCAAACAATAATGGAACTACTAACATATTGTACCAAAACTACATACTTTCAATTAAACGATGACTTTTACCAACATGATTTTGGCATGGCCATGGGTTCTTGTATCTCACCAGCATTAAGTAACATATCTATGGAAAACTTTGAACAACAAGTAATTTTATTAAAAGAAAATACACCTTTAGTTTGGTGGCGTTACGTTGACGACGACATTTTCGTAATTTGGGAACACAATTTTGAAAGACTAGATAAATTATTAAATGACATAAATAACAAAGAGGCAACTATCAAATTTACCCTAGAAATTGAAGAAAATAACAGACTATCTTTCCTAGACATATTAATAACAAAAACAGAATCTTTATTCGAAACAGAAGTTTATAGAAAACCAACTCATACAAACAGATACCTAAATTTCAATTCAAATCATCCGAATACAGTAAAGAAAGGTGTCATTAAGTCATTATATGAGCAAAGACCAACTGTTTTGATGATAATAAATTCAACAAAGAAAAAATAATTATAAAAAATGTTCTCATTGGAAACAATTACCCCACAAAATTTATCAACAAAGAGTTAAACAGACTTGAACAGAAAACAAACCTTCCGAATCAACCCAGAACTTTTCTTAGTAACACTACTACTACTCAGGACAACTACGTTACAGTTACAACTATACCATATATACAGGGTCTGTCAGAAAGATTGAGAAGAGTGGGCAACAAATTTAATATTAAAACAACATTCCAAACAAGAAATACACTGAAATCCATAATATCGAAAACAAAACCAACCAACAAAACCCAGAACTCAGAAAACTGCATGTACAAGATTCCTTGCTAATGCAATAAATTTTATATTGGAGAAACATCGAGACCACTAAATGTATGAATAAATGAACACAAGAATTACATAAAGAAACGACAATTTGAAAAATCGAAAATTTGTGAACATGCTTGGGACCTAGGCCATAAAATACAATTTGACAATTCCACTATACTTCACAAAGAACAACATAACATAAAACGAAACGTAAAAGAGTCTGCCTTAATTCTTTTGAATGAAGACAATTGTATCGCTTCTACTTCTGTAGAATTTAATCGTATCTGGTTACCGACAATTAAGGAAGAAGTTATTAGTGGTAACCTCCTTTTGAACAACCCAGTATCGGGATAGTTCATAAGGTTTTTCCTAGGTTTTCCTTTATGACGTTAATGGGATCACTGAAACAATAGAATTCTTTGATCGAATTTTTGGCGAATGCGCTATCTTATAACAAAGTCGTACCTAGGAACGCCACTTATAAATTCTAAAGACAACTCTTTCAAATTCTTCTGATTTATTTGAAATCTGTTTAACTATAATACATGATCTTTAGAATTTTTTGTGCTACCTCTATATCTAAAAACAACAAATTTTTATAATGTCAATTTAAATGTCATAAATCAAATTTTCAGTTTGCAATTTACATCAATAAATATAAAGCCATTGACAACGAAGTCAGAATAGACTTTGAAACGTTTGGTTTTCCTTCAGTATTTGTCGTTTTATTTTGATTGTGGTGTTATTGCCCAAAAAAAGTAGTGAAAGAACTACTTTAGTAAATTATTAAAGAGTGAAGGAGACAGTCAAGAGATGCCAGAATAACAACAGGGGGGAAAGTGGACAAGAGACGGATCATCCCACGAAAGAAGAAATAGAACAAAAGATTAGGAGATTAAAAACAACAAAAGCCAGGGGAAGAACAGGAATAACAGCAGAAATGTTAAATGTGGGGCATCAGCAATTGAGCGATGGGTACATGCGCTTATTAACAGAAAAAATGCTTAACGATTGGAGAAAAGCAATCATATGCCCTATTCACAAGAAAGGTGACAAACTGGAATGTGTTAATTATTGAGGTATAGTACTATTGGAGACATGCTACAAGGTACTGGCGTAATGCATCACATGCAGACTAGGAGAGTACACAGAAGGAGAAGTAGTAGGTATCAGGCCGGCTTCAGACACAATATATCTGTAACATACCACATGTTCACACTAAAAGCAATGCAAAATACCTGCTATGATTAAAAAAACGCGCTATATGTCTTATTTGTGGATTTTAAACAAGCTTACGACCAAATCAACAGAAAACAGATTCATTCAAGATAATATAATCAACCGTACACAACTGATTCTAGAATATACTAGAAACGAGGTAACATGGAAGAGCCAAAACATTCCTAGAACCCGATTTACATTTCATTTTTACATTTATAAACAACGTCCCTATCAACATTCTGTCATCAGTTCCCACTGAAAGGTGAAGATTTGTGTACTTGTTATTTCAAAATTTTGTTTGTAGTAGTCGCCTTAATTTTTTGTTGTGCCATATGGATTCGCCGAAATCCATTTTCTTTGTTCATGTTCTTGAGGAATGTGTTCAGAGCAAATAGTGTCAAGAAAGTCTATCGTTGTTTCCCTCTTTTCATTTCGTATTCGGTAACCGCGATAGTCTATTTTACTAACCAAGTCGGGTAATAAAGCCTCCCATTACAACTTTATTTGTATGATTTTCTTTTATTGACCTTTGTACATCGTCATAGAATTACTTCATCATCGATGTGAATACTTATATACAATTTTACATTTTGTGCCAAGCTATTATTTATCAGATAATCTGAACTCCCATAACCTCATTTTTCTGTGTAATCTAGTGTTTCCAAACGTTATTTTAGGAAACACCTTTCATGTTCTTCCAAATATTCACAGTCCAAGGACATTCTGTTTTATCTGTACGATTTGAATTTCTAGTTCTGTAGGTCTATGTTCTGTTCAGTAGAGGTGTAAGAAAAGTAACTACTCGATACTCGAGTACTCGTAACTTGCCTGGATCCGAAGTAACTAATACAAAACTCACCAGCGGTATAGTTACTCGAGTATCGAATCCTGGATGTAGATGAATACACACACTCGACATGGGCCGAGTTAATTTTTAGCCGCAGAACCGGTCGAACCGTATGACGGCCAGCAAAATGAATACTATGAATATTGCCATCGATCAATATTTTAAGAAAGCTTCTTTGAAGTAATTACAGATTTCTTATTTATAATAAATAGGTCAAAAAAATGTTTTATATTAATAATTCATAATTATTTATGTGTTATAATATAGAAATATATAGAAATGATAACAATAAAATGTTGGTCAACCAACGTTACATTCGTTTTATTTATAAAAAGATGTCGGTTGAATTTTGAATTATTTGTGGTTGTGGAATTTGTGGATTTAGTCTCTGCGTTTGTGTTGTGTGTATGTATTTTCGGAAAATCTGTAACTTTATTATTGTAAATATTATACCTATATTCATTATAAAATTCGGTTTGATTTCGAAATAGAATATTTTGCCAGGTGAGTGCCTCGGGATACTTCTAAAGAAAAATAAGTTTTTCTATGTTGAATCTCTGATAGTAACATATAATTTTCATCTCCTTGGCATGACTGAAAATCAGAAACGAAGTGAAATTTGGAATTATTTTACCTTGTTATCCAATGAGAGGACAAAGTGCAATTTATGCAACAATACTTATTCATATAAAGGAGGAACGACATCTAATTAAAGGAAGCATTTTACAGCTAAACACCCAACAATTGCAATTGGCCCTGATAAATCTGCTTCCAGGCTTGTTTCGAAGGCCTCAGGCCTCAACTAGTCACTTAAAAGCAGTTAATGGTGAGCTAATCTTCTTTATATATAAATGAGAACGTATGTCCTTTATCCGTTATAGAATCCTAAACGGCTGGACCGATTTTGATGAAAGTTTTTGTGTATGTTTGGGTGGGTCCCTGGATGGTTTAGATTCACAATTAGACCCGATAGGTGGCACTAAGATCGGATTCTAACTCCTCCTAAACGGCTGGAACGATTTTAAAGATTTTTTTGTGTATGTTTGGGTGGGTCTCTGGATGGTTTAGATTCACAATTGGACCCGGTAGGTGTAATTAAGATCGGATTCTAACTCCTCCTATACGGCTGGAATGATTTTAAAAAATTTTGTATGTTTGTTTAGGACCCATACCATGCTAAATCAGCGACATGCCAATAACAGATATAATGAGAATCATACCTACACCATTTACCACTATCGAAATATCTTCTACATTTACTCATATGATCTTATCAAACGTCGTTACATCTGATATTAAATACCGAAATCGACAGCCTTAATATTTACACCGCATATACCGAACCAGTACTCGAGTAACGAATATTTAGACACGAGTACTTAACTGAAAAGTAACGAATATTTACGAGTACTCAAAAGTAACCATACTTTACACTTCTAATGTTCAGTCATCGGTGTGCTTACTTTACATGATGCTATCTGATATGTTCAAGATGTTCTAATCATAGCCAATTTTAATTTCCCTGATTATCCTGGAGGCAGCCTGCTATGACAGAGTGTAATTCTGGACATTATTCCGAAGCATTGTAGGTTTGAGCATTTTAAAATTTTACTATTTTAGAGATAAATAAATTATACGACATTTAGGAGGTTGGCCTGAAATGTGCATTTCCTCGCAAAACGTTTTTTTACTGTTATACAGTTGATACTCATGTCCTTACTATTACAATATAGCCCCATTCATTATATGTAGTTTTCTTAATTCTATATTAGCTTATTTTTAAAACCATCTTACTTTTCAGTCTGAAGTTTATTATCCCCACGTTTTTATGTACATACCGTGAGTACGGAGTTATTTCGAACTTTTATTATCACTTGGTTATTCTTATTGTTTAATGAATACTTTTCTCCTACTTTTTTTTGCAGCAAATAAAATATGTTTTTATAGTATACAGAGTCTTCCTTACAGACGTTCTGAAAAGTCAATTCCTTTGAATAAAAATGGAGAAATCTAATGCACACTTGTCTTTTACGATTACATATATAGCTTAGTGTTGGTCAAGTTGAAGCTTGTGAATGAAAATCTCCTTGGAGTTGATGAGAAAACTGCTGAAATGGTTTAACTACTTCATAGTTGTTCAAATGAGGAGGACTATTTAATACTTAATGATCTGCCATTGCTATTATTGGGGGAAAACAAAAGCAAAAGCGCTGCTCCAAACTGAGAAATAACCGATATACTACTTGTTACCGATGTGCTGTGTGAAGAGTTATCGTTTACAATGAGGACTCGTGTACGATTATTTGTCGTCTTTTAACAAACATGAGGAAATGCAATAGTTGCAGTGGAACAAATTTAATTTACCGATTTACCATTCAATGTACCCATATAGTTAGCAACACTTGGTGCTGTATATTTTTAAACACCTTTCCGATTATTTAATACAAGTTTTATTTCAATTGATTTTGCAGAAGATTGAAATGCACATATGAATAAATTTGGTAAGGATGAACAAATCGGCACCTGTGATGATACCATATTTTTGCTCGATTGTCTAGTCCATAAAATACACAAGCAACTTGATGCTGAAAAAAGAAATGATTTGCGCTTGTGAGTACTAAAGTATGGAATATGTAGTAGGCAAGCACATCATTCCACTATTTTACTGCAAAATGTGCAATATGGATGCTACATTATGGTAATATATTAAAAAATAATAAATGTATTGAATAAGTATGCGTTTTATTTTTTTTTATTCTGTGTTCATCATATTTTTGCCTCTCAAAGAATTAAATATTTGTTATAAAACTTCTAATAATTTATCCAAATATATTAAGATCACCAAATTAAGAGTAGATAATAATTGTAAATCCGGGGGTACAGAATTAACTGCGTCAATTGCCAGAAGCTCTTTATTCGGTACGAGATTTAGAAATTTTAATATCCCTATAAGAAAGTACAAAAGAAGTTATTCCGCACAGGATAATAAATCTAATTATGCACGCTATTTAGTAGAAGATCATCATAACTTTAATGATAATGTAAAAATTTCACATTTAGAAAATAATCCCAGTAAAATTAATTTATTAGAATATCTAGTTGACAGATTCGAATATTCGGGTAGGATATTAAATAATCAGTTAGATTCCTCTCCACTCTTAAATCTTTTTAATGGCTGTAGTATTAGTCATTATTTTGTAAACAGTGTTTTGTTTGTTTGTTTTGATTAAAATAAATACAATGAAAGTGAGTGTTCCTTTTGCAAATCACCCACATTTGATGGTAGTTCATCTTGGCCTATATACAAACGGCAATTTGAAGCCGTGGTTGCACCTAATGGGTGGGACCATCAAGAAAAAATTACCTCTCTGGTAATTTCTTTAAGAGGTCCGGCATTAAAGTTCCCTCCAAAATATTCCAGTGGATGAACAAGGTAATTTCGACAAGATCATTGCAATCCCTTGAGCCAAGTATGCCAGGTGCCTAAGTGAAAGAATCTGGAGAGAGTCTTCAAGAATTCGAAGCTGAGATTAGAAGTTTATTACACTTGTCCTACCCAGACCTGCCAGAGGAAACTAAAGACCGATTGGCCACACAGAGTTTCATAAACGGTATCAGAGATGTTGAAGGGCAACGAAACCTAAGACTTAGTGGCATCAAGAAGAGTAATGAAGCTTTGCTCCGGGCTGTGGAAGCAGAGGGTTGTCATAAACATGTCCAAGCCGAGGGTACGAGCAGTTTCACTCAATCAGTATGAGCCAGAACCATCCCCTCAGGCAGTGTTGACCCGTATAAAGGTACTCCTGGAACAGTCATAGAGAACTGGCATTAAACAAGCATGCTTCCTTTATGGACGGACAGGACACTTTCAACCTGACTGCAGAGTAAGGCTACCGGAACTATCATAAAACCAAGGGTAACCAACAATACAACTACGTATCCAGGAACTGTCAGCAGTCTACAAAAGGGGGCGAATGCTGACTAATCCTCCATCAGCCTAGCAACAGCCCAATGATCAAAGACACCATCAATGGCCGAGCAATTACCATCACCGTTGCCACCGACGCCGCTGTGTCCATTCCCAGGTTTAGAGGTTTGAGGTCATCGGAAATCCGATCAGCTAACCGTAACATCCAGCTAAGAACAGTCACCGGCGAGACCATGTCAATAGAGGGTGAAGCAGAGAGGAGATTACAAAATCCGGCATAGGGTCCTGGTAGCGGATATTGAGGACGATTTTATACTGGGTATGTTCCTAATTAGCCAACATGCATTCATGTTCGACCCGAGATATGATGTTCCCCGTTTCTAAAATGAGGAATTTGTATTGACACAGCGGGTCAACAGCTCAGCGACTATAAAAATTGTAGCAAAATCCTCAACCAGAATTCCCGGTCGAACGGAAACAATTATTTATGGGTAGCAAGAAAGAAATCAAATAGAGAATTGAAATATTTATTAGAACGAAAAGCAAATTGTGTAAAGGTATTGAATAATTATATTTGTTTTTTTTATTATACTGTTTCTTACAACAGAAAAAAACTAAGTCGTATGTGTATAAAGATCAAGGTAGTGTGGTGTCGACCAGAAGTGTGGAGTCGGTCGGAAGAAAGTGTCGAAACAAATGTTAACTGTTTGCTATTCATTAACTATCTATCATCTATTTTCATATTTGTAAGTGTGGGCCTCCGTCAAGAAGCTCCCGCGTCAAAAGTATTTGGCAATTTTAAATATCGCCACAACTGCGTTGTGTTTTATGATTATACCTATGAGATTTTTGGATATTTACATATACCGCAAATCATTTCATTTAACCCCTTACAAAGTACGCGACCATGTAAATTAACTCTTTATTTTTATTTAAAACGCAATTCAAATGACCATGAAAAGAGAGGAACAAACAATTACGACAATATTTACTTTCATTTAAAGCTCAAAACTGAATACAATGACTGGCGCACCCGTCCCTTAGCGTAGCTTGTCACGCTTTCGGCATAATTCAGATCTTTTTGGTCCAGATTACATCGTAGATAATTTGAATCATTTTTTTTCTCGCGCTTCACTGATAGATAGATTGAAATGATCGAATGAATGTTCTAGTTCCAATCAGATACATTTATACCGACGTTTCTTGTTTCAAACCATTTAGAACAGTTATATAATATGTAACTGTAAAACATTAAAGTTAAGATTTACTTATGTCTATTGTAAGGAATGCGTTGTATTATTTTTATAAATTTTGATGCATTTAAAGCCGAAATATGAAAAAAAACTATATATTTTCACAGGTTTACTAAGGAGTACATCAGTTTGGTATCGTGGTTCTCTGTAACATATTACAAAACGAAAATATCTGCTCAAACAGAAAATCAATGGTTGCCCTAACCACAATCGAATCTGACAACAACCACTCGAAACATTCACTCGGTAGAAAAGAAATATCAAAGAACTAACGTAAAACAGGTGAGACGCCCCGAGCGAACAGCCTAGCCACTTCGCCGCCGAATGAGAAGAACGCCAAAGACCAAAACACCAAATGAGAAGACCAACACGGATATGGTAATTGACCGGTAATTTCATCTACGGCAACACGTCCGAACCTATACTTTGCGATGCCGCCCTGTAATATTGATACCGCTCAGCAATGCTGTGTACCAACGAGCCCGTGTTCAGGTTCACCACAGCACTCTTGTGTTGTTACTTACTGCATGCACTGTCTCAAGATAAATTGCCTTTTTCGTCGCTACTTTCATCGTCTCTTCGATCGGCTTCAATGTCGGCATTGCCTACGTACTTGATAAGGAACGTGGTGCGGTGGTAATAGCCTGTGAGAGGTAGGATGGTGCAGCATGTGCAGAAGGAAATAAAATACATTGTAGTTATAGAAATACTAACTGGAGGACAATGATCATGAGTTTACATTTTCTTTATTCTATGGCATATAAGGTAATTTATAAGATTTTGCAAACTCTGACAAGTTATCCTTTCATTTTATTCTACAGCCGTTCGTAATTACCCAATTGCTGTTGTGGGGTAAGTTTTGGGCATAAATTTAAAAAAAATATATATGGTTTACCAAAAATTGAATTGTGATGTGACTACCAGTACGAATAGCAGGTATTAACTGAGAAGAATTGTATAAATTTATCCTCTCGTTTATTTGTGACAGCCCAGCCATTATTAAAAATCAGATCACCCTTTTTCATATGACCAACTTTGGCATATAAAACATTCATTAGAACGGTCCTACACAGAATTGGGATGGTTGGTTTTGCTGCAGCTACTTCCAACAAAATTTACTCAAATAGGGTTATAATTACTTAATACTTTGTCTACTTCTTTGGTCAATCTAAAACTGCATCATTGCATGCTTTAGTTCTTCCGATTAAGATACGATTAGTCTCCAGCTATCAATCTTCATGTAACATAGCCATTTAATCTCTTAATTTACTGAATTGTGCTTTCGACCTGCTGACTTTTAGTATGTAATCATCAAATTCTTCGTACCAACGCCCAAGTTTACTTATACGTTTTTACAGTCGCTATTCTTTTGTTCCTTTTCATAACAGAGCATCAGGGGTGACATCTTTTCCCTTTTAAACCATCACTTTTTTTATATATGTTTCCCAAGTTAAAATAGCTCGGCCTCTTTTTCTTTTTCCCTTTGGTGAAGAATCTATAATTTTGGTCATCTGCTTTCTGGCATTCTTTTAACATGTCCATACCATTGGAGTGCTCGATTTTCCAGTGTCTTTGTTATAGACTGATTTATTTCCATTGTCTGCCAGATATCTTGGGTTTTAATTTGTCCTGCCTTGTAACCCTTAAACATCTCCTCACATAGTCAAGTTCTTCAGTTCTTATCTTATCTCGAACTGCTGTTGTTATTGGCCACATCTCTGTGCCGTATAGTACTATATTTTCCACAATGTTATAGAACAAATGTTTCTTTGCATCCGGGCTTAAAGTCTCAGTCCATAGCAAACCTTGTGGAGTTTTGTCGCCATTTTCCCTATAACTATTCTGGTTGAGATCTCGTTCTCGCTGGTGCCAGTAGAAATTATTGTTGTTCCCATGTATTTAAAAACATACACTAAATTTGTCATGGTAGTATATTGCTTGCAGTGGAGATAGTAAACCCTGTGGAGAGGTTGAAAGAAATTATTTACCTAATCCTGAAAATACACTAAGATAATATTATTTTATAATTAAAGAAGTAGATGCTCTCTACCACAGCCAGTGAATATAAGAGAGAAATGGATTAATATAGTTGAGAAAACGTATGAGGACAACGAAACCAGAATACAAATAAGAAACCAATACACAAAACCCCTCGTAATTAACAAAAGCTTGAAACAAGGGTGACTTTATCACTGTTGCTCTTCAATATATACATTGAACAATGTCTGGACCTGGTACCGTCAATGCTCGGATATGGGATTTAAAATAGACAATCGTACATTGATTTCCTTATTTTTCCTGCTGGCCTATTCCGACTCAGCTGCCCACCTTTTCGTAAGTCGCCCTACACTACATCTTCCTCCTGGTTTATAATTTAGTGAGAGTACCATTTCATCTGAATCACCTACTTCTGGTTGGTTGGTGATGTGGAGCAGGTCTGTGTTACATATGGTATCCGACCAGAATATCTTTAGAATCCTTCTCAGGCAACGGTTGTTGAATGTCTGCAGATGTTTTGTAGATGTTTTGTTTACTCTCCAGGTTTCTCAGCCGTATAGTAACATGGGTTTAGTATTTGAATTAAAGATTCTTAATTTAGTATGCGTGGAGAGTTGGCTCGTATTCCATATTGATGTTGCAAAAAAGAGGAAGTTCATCAAAGGTTAGTGAAATCTTTTGATAAAAAACGTAAAATTTAACAAGAGAAAATTGTAACTAATATAGATGAAAGACAAACTTGTTTCTACGATGAAAAGTGAACAACAAAACCTTGTTTCAACGATGAAAAGTGAACAATAAAATTTAATTGAAGGATAATTCTCGAAATTTGAATTAACAATTTAGAATGAATTTCAAGTATTAGAAGATAAGAGACAAACTGATGAATTAAAAAGACCACAGCAGTTTGAACAATTAATGCAAATAGTAAGGCAAGTTAATGAAAGAATGCAAATAGTGGAATCAAACATAAAAGAGATAAACGAAGACATAAAGATCCTAAAAAGTAAGGTGGAGACTCTTGAAACCAAAGTAGATGACATCGATTACGTCTACAGCGAGGTAAAATTT
Organism: Octodonta nipae; assembly: GCA_034190945.1. Classification (NCBI taxonomy): domain Eukaryota; kingdom Metazoa; phylum Arthropoda; class Insecta; order Coleoptera; family Chrysomelidae; genus Octodonta; species Octodonta nipae. Next base: position 32,298,391 of record CM067218.1, on the reverse strand, counting down.
GAAATCACTGCTATGCGAAACAAAGTGGAAAAAGAAATTAAAAAAATACAAAATACCAGAACACCGTGACCAAATGTTCGTTTAGCAAACCATCCACAGTTGATAGTAGTTTATCTTGGCCTATGTACAAATGGCAATTTGGAGCAGTGGCTGCAGCTAAATGGTGGCACAACCAAGTCGAGGGTACGAGCAGTTTCCTTCAACCAGTAAGAGTCAGAGTCACTATTTCAAGCGCTGCTGGCTGGTATGAACAAACTACTAGAATGGTCACTAAGAACTGGCACTAGAGGAGCATGTTACCGTTGTGGACGTGACTGCAAAGTAAGGCAACCGGAGGGGTAACCGACCAGGAGTAACCAACAAAATAATACAGGGCGAGGCAGATATAATACTCCAGAAAGGGGATAACAGAATCCGGCATAGGGTCCTGGTACCGGATATTGAGGACGATTTTATACTGGGTAATAGACCAAATAATCTAGCATGGGTTCATGGTTGACTCGAGATGTGATGTTTTTCGGTTCCTAAATGAGGAATTTATCTCGACACGGCCCGTCAACAGATCAGCGACTTCCATTAAAATTGTAGCATAATCCTCTACCAGAATTCCTGGTAGAACGGAACAGATTATTCATAGGCAGTCAGTGGGCGGCCACGTCGAAGCGCCAACCATCGCTCCGACCATAGTATCGCACCATAGCTCCGCTCACAAAAAAAATGAACAGACATAATTAGATCTATGTGGTCACGTTGAAGCGCGGACCATCGCACCGCACGTAGGTTGATCCTAAGGCCTGGTGCATAGAAATAAAGCATAGTATGTTTTTACCATCGACGGATAAGCAAAAGTTAATTGGAAATGATAATCCTTTTGAAAATTAAAGTTTTGTTTTCTTGTATTATAAAAATATGTATATTTTATTTATATAAAGTTTTTTTGTACTTAAATTAAACTTACCATGAGCCTTTCTTCAGATCCAATTGGTTGACTATGAGAATTCTGATAATTTTTGTTTAATTTATCTGCAAATTCGTTTAAAATATAATCAAATGTTTCTATTTGCATTCCCATATAGTCGAAAAAAACGAAAGGGGTCCTTTCGTTAATCCTTATACAGATGATGAAATTCTCCATACAACATACGTTTTTTGGTTAGGGGATTTACCTTCACTTTTTCACACCGTCTACGTATAAACCACTTTTTAGCACTTGAATTCAGAAGATGTCAAAAAATACATGTTTATGAGACGATTATTCTGATTTAACTAGTGCCAAAGTACGAAGCTCCGAACCTCGATATAACCACCGAGTTCGAGGGTCTGAGCGAGGGGAGCGAGGGTCAATAGAAAGAAATCCTGGGAGCTGCGTTGGAATGGTGGAGCTCGCACATTCAGCTCATGACTGCTTAGTTAGACGAGCTATAGTTAAAACCGGACGAGACATATCAATTAGAGTTCTGAATATATCCAACAACGACATCAGAATTGTCAATGGTCAAGAGGTAGCTTGTTTCGAGGCAGTAGAAACCAGAAGTACATCGGTGAAGGTGACAGGGCCCAGTAAAGAGTTTCTACAGCAGTTTGCAGACCATTTGAAACACCTTACACCAGAGGAACAGAAGAAAGCCAAACAATTTATCGCAAATCACTGCCAAATTTTTAAAAGTGAAAGTCATACAAACATCATCCAGCACCAATTAGATACCGGGAAGGCTCAACCCATCAGAATACCACCTATTCGACTACCATTGGGGCATCAACAGGCAGTTGAGGAAACCCTCAAGTCCATGTTATAAAATGGAGTTATTGAGCCATGCATCAATTCATGGTCTGCTCCCGTTGTGTTAGTTAAAAAAAAGGATGAAACCACTCGATTTTGCGTGGATTCCAGGAAGTTGAATGACGTTACCAAGAAAGACAGCTATCCACTACTCCGAATTGATGACACTCTGACCACACTATCAGGCTCCCCTTGTTCTCCACACCAGACCTAAAGAGTGGCTATTGGAAGGTTAGTCTACACGAAAATGAGAAAATGGCAAAGAGAAGACAGCGTTCTCCTCCAGTAAAGGACTGTTTCAGTTCACGGTCATACCCTTTGAGTTATGTAATGCTCCCGCTACATTTGAGAGGCTGATGGAGTATGTATTAAACGGGTTGACGTGAAGAACATGCTTAGTATATCTCGACGACATTCTGTTCATGGGTGATTAATTTTCGACGACCATCTGAAGAACCTGGGCGATGTATTTTCCAGAATTAAGGATACCAACATGAAACTAAACCCGAAAAAGTGTTCCATGTTTCAAAAAGAAGTAGAGTTTTTCGGCTGCGTCGCTTCCGAGTCAGGAATCCGCACAAACGAAGGCAAGATAGCAGCTATCCGTGATTGGCCGGTCCCTAGAGACAAGTATGAACTTCGTAGCTTTTGTACGATTACGATTTGTTGAGGGATTTTCCTCCATTGCCACGCCTCTACATCGGCAGAACACGTTGGAATCAGGATTGCGAAACATCATTCAGACAACTGAAGTCGATACTATGTTCCAGCCCAATCCTAGCATTTTCTAGACAGTCCAGCAAGTTCAACTTAGACACCGACGCCAGTAACACAGGGGGTCGTCCTATCTCAGAAAGAAATTGTTGTGTTACCAGACAAGAACTTCTTGAAATAATAAGGGAAGCCACCCATTTCCATAAATATCTCTATATTCGTCATTTCCATCATCAGAACAGATTATGCCGCCCTCGAATGGCTGCTGGACATGAAGACACCGGAAGGACAACTGGCCAGGTGGATGGAGAAATTACGAAAATATGACTTGAAGGTTGAACACCGCCCCGGCCGTTTGCGTAATAATGCCGATGTTCTGTCAAGAAAACCCTGTAGAGTAGAATGTGGACATTTTTTGAAGACGGAACAACGAGAAGGAATCTCCATTCTACAGATTCGAGTGCGGACCAATTAACACTGGACAACGGAACAGTGTATCCAGGATCAAATAACTGATTCGGACATTAGTCCAATCCTGTCACTTAAAAAGAGAGAGGCACCCAGGCCACAATGGGACGAGGTAGCTAAATACTCGGGCGTCCTGAAATCGTTATGGGCCCAATGGGACTCTCTAAAGGTAGAGAATGAAATGTTAAAGAGAATTTTGGAAAGCACTGACAGTCGAGAAACCAAGTCCCAAGGATAAAATTCGCCAACGGTACTACTGGGTAAATTACTTCGAAGACGTCAGAGTTTGGTGCCGGAAAGGGCCTGATGACCTGGACGAAGGGCAGAAAGCAGCAGTACAATGTGGGTGTCCCATTTGAAATTTGAAAGAATTGCCTTCGATATCGCCGGTCCATTTCTCGAGTATGAGAGGGGGAACAAATACATTTTGCTCGCAATGGATAACTTCAGTAAATGGCCTGAGGCATATGCGATAATACCTAATCAAGAGGCAACCACGGTAGCAAAGGTGCTGGAAAAACAGGTATTCAGCAGGTTTGACATCCCGTTGGAATTACCTTTAGACCAAGGGCGTAACTTCGAATCGAATGTATTAGAATTTGTACGATGTTGGGAATCAGGAAAACGATAACAACGCCATTGCATCCACAGTCAGACGGAATAGTGGAAAGATTCAACAGGACTTTGGAACAATATTTATCCAAGGTCCTCAGCAATAACCAGCGTGATTGGGATGGGCATATTCTCTTATTCCTGTTGGACTACCGCTCAGCCATACATAACACTACAGGTTTGACTCCAGCCAGGGTACTATTCGGAAAAGTGTTGAGATTACCCTGTGATCTGGCCATTGTCTAACTAGAATAACCGTCCCAAGAAATCAACGATTATGCCGACCAACTCCGATATAACATGCTGGCAATACACGAACACACGATATGACCTCAAGGTCAATTCAGTAGGGTTCCAAGAGAGGGGCAAGGTCTGGGTGTATAATCCTCAGAGGAGCAAAGGTAAATCTCCAAATCTTATACCCGCCTGGCATGGTCCATACGAGGTGGTCAAGAGGATCAATGACATTGTTTATCGTATCCGCCGGAACTCAAGAGCTAAGATGAAGGTGGTTCATTTGGATCGACTCGCTCCCTTACATGGAGAGAATGTCGGGACGATCAGAATTAAAGAGGGGTCATTGTTATAAAATTTATATTCGCAGCCACTGGAGACACCTCCTACATCAGTCATTCTGATGAAATAAAACATTAATCATCTGGGATAATAAAAACGGCACTATCCGGAGTTTTCAATGGAGCAAAAAGCGTTGACATCGAAAACTCCACCAACAATAGAATACCCATCCAGAAAGACGAGAAAATTCCATGTTAGGTATAAAGGACCCTTGTACGTTTCAAAGTGAAGGTGAATATCAGTCAGTAATAAATTTACTTTGATCCCACGAAATTTATAGCAGTATTATTTACGAAGATGGCCGAAATCAACTTTACAGTATATTTATCACCGCCGAAAAAACTCTCATTTACCTGTGTAAAACAAAGAAATGATAAAACAGGCGAATTTCTATAGTGAAAGTATTATAATAATACAAGAATTTCAAGACGATTGGAAACGAGACAATTTTTGGAACAGTAATAACAGCTTTTTAGTTATGCATCTAATATTACAGTATCACTTTGTAGGTATCTGTGGCTGCATAACCAAATAACCAAGTCGATTGATAATTATTTCCTCTCCGTCATGTTAAAATCATACCTCTCGTTGAAGGGTGCAATGGCGTACCGGGGGGGGGGGGGAGATGTCCCATTGGATCTGAAAAACCTGCCAAGAGCCATTAAAGCTTCCCATAACATTGCTGACTTGCCCCAACCCGAACAAAAAAAAATTTGATTTGCCCCTCTCTCAAGGATTATTTTTTCTCATATTTGCCATTATCCCTACTACTGATTTCTCTCCAGATCACATTAGGTTGAGCTGTTTATTCAAATATTCAAATGCTATTAAATATATATATATATATATATATATAATATTAGAATATTTGTTTAAGCATTTCGCTGGCACTAAATGTTTTAGTTGGTTTCCGGGAATTCTCTAGTTGATAACTGATCCCTGTCGGGATCGAAAAAGCCGTGACGACGTTTGAGAGTCACATTTAATCTGCCTATTGTCTTCAGGTCGGTTCGCAAAACTGGGAATACTCGTTTCAAACTAAGTAAGTAAGTAGTAGTAGTAGTTTGAGTCATTTATTTAAGTTAGCGCTGTGTTAGAATGATGTCAGGTGATGAGAAAATCTGTGTTGTGATTGGTTGGGTGTTAGTGGGCGTGTCTGCTTTGTTTAATCTAGCAATTAATATGCTGTGGGAAGGCGAGAGCTGTCATGTCGGTTTAGACAGAGGGGTTTTTTTTCTATTTCTATTGCTTCGCGAATAGTAGATGCTTATGTTCATATTACTAAAGTCCCATTGTCAGTTCGGTACAAACTGAATAAAGCTATAATTGTACTTAGCATTATGGAACAAAACTTCAATCAATAGCCGAACAAGCATCTTGTCTCATTAACTACATAAAGACTTTTCTTCCTTTCTAGATATTCTAAAAACTAAAAATATCTCTTCTGACATCATCAAATTGTTCTTCTAACACATATTTTTCATGTGGACCTCCGGAATTGCCAGATTAAACAAACAGACACGCCCACCAACACCCAACCAATCACAACACAGCCTCATCACGTATTCTATAACTCTTCTTTCTATATAATAAAATCTTGAAGCAGTTTTTGGTTTTAAGAGCTCTCAGACTATTCAGTTAGTTACCTAGTGACTCTTAGTAGGCAGATTGAGAGTTTATATATCCACAGCATAGGGATTCTCTAAGTCGTTATGGTTAAAACTGAACGGAACGTTCTGTCATTATAATAACGCAAAAAGTCGTGCAATAAACGATTTGAATTCACAAAACATTTAATAACTTTGCGATCTATTGTAACGTTATTTATTACATAATGAGTTACTAAATATGGCTACAGTGCTTTTCATATAAAATGAGAAAGAAAGTAGTGTAGTGGTAAAATCATATAGAACGTCTTGGAACACACGATCCAAGCGATAAAATATTTAGAAATAGTGGTTGGCGGCTTGAAATATAATTCCTTGACCCAATCTTCTATATTTTGTAGTAACTGTAAATCAATTTCTTAATTTAATAAGGCTGTCAATAATACTTGCGATTTATTAGGACTACTTAAGTTTCTCAAACACATCATCGTTTTCGCAGATGTCACGTAACAATGGACGACTACCAAGAATATGTCACTCCATTTTTCATACAATACCTCGTAACTGTTACGAAAATATTTCCAAAAGATTCACTTAAACAAGTAACGTATGCGGTATCACCGAAAAAAAAAGAAGAAGAATATCGATGCACATTTTCGATAACCCCAATCGATTTCGTCCACTTTAAACTCTATACCGAGCAATCTATCAAAAGAAAAAGGCATTTTCTCGCGCCTAATCTGCATCTCAACTTCATAATGGCCTTCTAAAGTGGTCATTGTTGAGAGGCAGTCATTCTACCTGGGCCACAGAACATCTACAATCTACATGACACAAATGCTATCAAGCCAATTTATCTAAATGAAATCTCGCTGCCTTTTTAATATGATAAATATACCAAATATGTACGCAGTATGATTGAGACCATCATGCATTGTCTGACTGATGCCCGTTCTGCCATCTGTCAAAGACTAAAGAGTGATCGGTCATCGTCGAGAGGGACCTCCGGGCTGGAAATATCACACGACAACAAAAAACTACCGTGTGCTCTGTGCGGTGCGGTTTTTTGTGTTTCGTGAATGGCTGGTATTCGGTTGAGGTCGATGATGCTATTGCTTTCGCTTTACGTGGATTAATAACCATTATAAAGGGTTTGCTGTATGATTGATACGGGAAATTATTGAGTTTGGGATTCGAGTGTTGCTTTTATTATTACTATTAATTTTTTTATTTAAGGCGATGAATAACAAAGTGACATCGTGACAGGGGACGGTTGAGTCAGTTAACTCACTGACGACCAAAAAAACTTGACGAATTGTTTGCGGTTAAGGCTAGATTTGGGCTCTATATCAGGGTTAATCAATCTCGAATAAATGTGAGTGTAAATAAATGTGGTACAAAGTTATTTTTATTTGGAATTAAAACTTGAGAAAAAAAGAATAACATTCTAAGCAGCGTGTCGAAAGTGGAAAAGGTGGATGACTTGGGTGAAAAAAGGTCATCGAAATGAAATGAAAGCAAAAGTTTAAATCCCTAGTTACTAAAAAAACTTTAATACCAAAGAAATTAATTAATAGTAATTAATTAATATTTTCTTATGCTCTTTTAGCTGTTGGCCATGATTTTATCAAAGCTCTTATTTATTTGTTTTCTGAATGTTAGTTGTGGCATGTCTACTTTGTATTCTTAGAATTTCTTGGGAACATACTCATAATTACCGGAAAGTCAGTATATTTCAAATATTCTAAACATCTAATTCATACCTCGTTCTCAATGACAATAAAAATTAACAACGGGGTTAAAGAAACTCAGAAATTAAAAACTTCATATATAGAATATACATATTTATTTCAGTATATGTATAGGATTATTATAAATCATAGACCTATTTTTATAAATTTGTAGTATTTAAAGTCCAAATTAAAAATTAACAATTTTTATACCAAAGGAAAGAGGAACTTTCAAAGTTTCGGCGGGCAATGATGATTCCAGAAGCGACCGATAGAGTTCGCAAGAAGTGAATCTCAAATTCTAATGCATCGGGCATTTCGTACAAAATTTGACATTGAACCTCCAACTAGAAAAATCATTAACCGTTGGTTTACGCAATTTTAACAGACTGGAAGTGTGTGTAAAAGGAAAAGGAGAGGCCGACCGTGTGTGTCAGAGGATGAAGTCAGACGAATTGAAGAAAGTTTTGTTCGCAGTCCAAGTAAGTCTACTAATAGAACTAGCATATAACTTGGAATACCCCAATCAACTGTCTGAAAAGTTCTGACACGTCGTTCGCTGTAGCCAACGATTATAACTTGTGCTGGCTCTCAACCCTAATGACAAAGAAATGTGTCTCGAATTTTGTGGTTATGTGCTAGGAATGATGAAGGATTGAGCGTTTCTGCAGCATATCACTTTTAGCGATGAAGCGACTTTTCACCTCAGTGGAAAAGTCAATCGACAAACAGACATAATGTTCGCATATGGGGTTTGCAAAATCTACATATAACATTGCAACAGGAATGAGACTCACCGAAGATAAATGGGTTCTGTGCCGTATCCTATACAAAGGTTTATGAACCATTTTTCTTTATCGAAATAACTGTAACTGGAACAAAGTCTTTGGACATGTTGGAACAATGGCTGTTCGCTCATGTTATGGACTTCATTTTCCAACAGGATGGAGCTCAGCCCCATTGACACCTTAGCATACGAGTCTTTTTGAATGCATCCATTCGTCAGCCCTGGATAGGTCTCAGGGGAAATCAGGACCTGACTCTAACCTTCTGGCCACCGAGATCTACTGACCTCACCCCATGCCACTAATTCTTATGGGGTTATATTAAAGAAGTTGTTTACGTCTCACCTCTACCAATAACTCAGGACGATCTGCGGAATCGTATCATAACTGCCCTGCACTCAGTAACTGTAAATATACTTGCTCGTGTGTGGGACGAATTGAAAGGATTGAAGATTGAAGATTTATTAATGTATTGCAAAAAAACTTTGAAACTTCCACTTGCTTTTGCTATAAAAATTGTTCATTTTGGATTTGAACTTTAATAAATACTCATCTTTAAAAAGGGGTCCATCATCTATAAAAACCCGAATTTTTCACAGCTTTCTTAGGATGGTCAGGCAAGCCTTTATATATGGGGTGTAAAGAGTATGAGTGTACATATTACATATTTTAAGTGTAAGGCTTGATCCACATTATAGTGCCGGTCACAGTCCGTTCCCGGTCTGATCTCGGTCTGGTAAAATATTATCAAATGAGAAACAATGTGTGCATTCACACTTACGTGCCAGTCAAGGTCCAGTCCATTCCCGCTCCACTACCGATCAGTAGATTCAAACATAGTGCCGGTCACGATCCGTTCTCGGTCCGTTCCAGGTCTGGTAAAATATTCGCAAATGAGAAACAATGTTTGTATTCACACTTCCATGCCAGTCAAGGTCCGGTCGAGTCCCGCTCCGGTAAAAATATCTTTGAAATATATTTTGAACGAACCTAGATCGAACACAGGGTCGGAACTGGGATTTTTTGAGGAAGGGGTGCAAAATGAAAACTGAAATAATAAACTGTTACCAAGAGCAAATCTAGCAAATTGAAAATATAATTTTTATTAAGCTTATTTCTCAAATTTTCTGTTACAGAAAACTACTGTCATGTGTATGAAAATAAATATATTTATTTCTTTGATTAATGAACTTTATGAAAGGATATCTTCTATACTATTATAAAACTGCCAGTTTGTCTGTTTGTATGTTTGTTAGTTAACTACTCAACTGAGTTTGCTCAATCTTTTTTTTTTGTTACGAAGCCTATAGTTTGACTTAAAATCTGGTATACATTTTATTTCCCTACATAAAAACGGTAGATATAGCGGAAAAGCTACTATGTCCGGTAACACATAATTAGTCAGTTTTTTCCACCGCATGCACCAAATATTAGATACTTGCATTCTTAATATGCCAATGTACTCGTAACATGTTTCGATGTTTTAAAAAATCAACCGATATTTAAATTGTAATTTTACAGGATGTTCCATATATAGGATAGATGAAAGTTAGAGCGGAGTAGAATTACATGGATTTAAAAAATCTTGAAAAATAGTATATTAGGTGGCCCGTAAGCAGCTGCATATATATAATGTGGTTGAAATAGGAGGGAAGTTCAAAAAAGGTATATTGAGTGGACCGTAAATAGTTGCATATAAAAGGTGGTTAAAAAATTGGTGGAGTTGTAATATATTTATACAGGATACAGGGTGGATAACAAAATGTTATATAGTTAGGCACACAAGCAGTTTTACATACAATGTGATTGAAATAAGGATACAATTGAATTATATTTACACAGGGTGGATAAAAAAATATGTTATGAAAGCAGTTAGGATATTTGAATGATTTACTTGAGCTATTATTATAGTTATGAAATGGGTTGAAAAAAATGTTGGAAGCAGTTGTTTATTCAGGGTGCTTGAGATATAAAATAGAGTTTAGTTGTAGTCTATAGGGTGGTTGAAGTTTTTTTTTTATATTCACAAGTAGTTCACAAGTAGCATATATAGGATGGCTGAAATATGAAGCAGACTATAATTAGAGCTATACAGGTGGGTTGAAAAAATAATTTTATATTTTCCTTTAATTCTGTAATGTGCCACCAAAAAAATTAAGATTACTGGTTTCTCCTTATTTTTCCAGTAAAGTTCAGGTGAGGCCCTATATCTCTATTTTTTTCAATTTTTACGTCTTAGAGTTTCGGAGAAAAGGAAGGATGGGTAATTATTTGAATTACTTTGGTAATATCTTTTAAACTACATATTTTTAAAATATAAAAAATATTTATTTGTTTTCCTCAGAATGAGCCCTTTCATTTGATTCATTACATGATGGTTTGAAACTTTTTTAATTTTTCATTTAATGCTATCATTTGCCCCCTAAAATTAAAATTAGGTTTTTCTCCTTATTTTTCCTGTAAATTTTGAGCAACCTCCAACCTTCCATTTTTTTTCAAAATTTTAGGCTTAATAGTTTCGTGGATTTACTCCTAGTCGGGTCATCAAACTCTACATTGATACCAAATTTCAACATTTCCCCACAAGTAGTTTCGGAGAAAATTGCTGTGATGTGATAGTCGGAGGAATCAGGAGTGATATATCAATCCTAAACAATGGTATACCTAAATATTGTCTAGTTCCAGTAAAATTGAAATCTGTAACATAAAAACCCTTTGGATTTACCCATGATAATCTCTTTAGGGTTTAAACAGATTTCATTTGTTAAGATATTGAATGTACAAAGTTCTGGACATTCCAGTTCTATGACGTATATTAAGCATAACGCCCCTTTTTGGGTACCTGTAGTTATGGCAAAGTTGTATTAGCTCGGAATTCCAGGTTAAACCTGGAATATTTATTTCCCTTTAATTTTCTATTTGTCTAAATATTTGAATATACCTGTTTCAGGAATTATTTTGTTAACGCCCATAACTAAAATTCAGATTTGTGATTAGGTACCCCCACCCCCCCCCCTGTTGTCAATAGAAAACTAATTTTTCGTTCATATGGATTTTGGTAGAAATATACAGATATTAGTGAAGAGGTCTACAGCTTTGGCATTTTGATGTTAGAGAGTATTTATTGCCTGGCAGTCAGTTATTAATAGTGAAATTGACAAGTAAATCAGATACTTGAAATCCCTAGGTGACAGTTATTGTATATATTTAATATAACTAAATTATTCTTTCTGTAAAAGGTGGCTTCAAATTGGTGAAAAAAATATAAATTCAAAATACAGTTTTACAAAAGAAATAACCGACCTATTTGTTGTATATGATGTAAACTGAAATGAAATGTTGTGTTTTCTTTTTGTATTTTGAACCTAATTTTCTTAAAAATCATTTTGAATGTACCCAGATGCATTCGACAATATTGGAAAATTTTTCTACTTCTTTAATTAAATGAACATAGAGAGTGAGGTATTCTCCCTCCTCGGTGCAATAAACTCTAATGCACCCACATTCTTCTCTTTGGTTCATTTTGTTTTCGTGGGTTGCTACAATTATCTTCTTCAAAATGAACCAGAGCTATATAATAGATAATTCTTCAATCGAATAATTCAATGTCATTTTTCGCCCGTAAATATTAGAAGTAATAAAATATTTTACTTGAGTTAATTTTATTATGATTTACGAGGCACATCCAACTTCGACTATTTAAGACGTCAGGATGACAGAGAACGAGCTGTGAATAAGGTGAATCGATTAGACCGAGACCAAACCGAGATCGGACCGTGATCGAGATCAGACCCTGATCGAGATCAGACTGGGAATATAAATGGTATATAGGGCTCAACGACCAAGTAAATTACTATTACTAAGGCAACGTCACGTTGGCTCTTAGCCTAAGCAATTAGTACCTACTCAAACAAAACATTAATTGTAAAGTTTTGCAGAATAATTTCTTTGTTTAGCTGAATAAAACATTGATGAAATAAATATCTTGAAATTATTGGTTAATTAATTTCTAGAAGAAACATTAAGTTAAAGGTAGAACCTATGACTTACAAATAATTCAACACAAAGAAATTTTAACGAATCTGTTGAGTATCTATTTGAACCGTTAAGGACCAAGCACCTTTCTTATGCAATTTTTTTTTGAAATTTTGCTATGTTGTAGAAGTTAATGTTTTGACAAAAAGAGTCCAGGCAAAGTTGACACAGCGAATTTAAAACTACAGGTTGCTTTTTTCAATATATACAGTTTTTGCAATCAGTTTAGCATCCTATTGAGTATAAATAGACGGATCATATATCTGTTTAATTGTAGCACGAATGGTTGGTACAGGGTGACTGATTAATAGGAAAAAATAATATATGCCCCCTCTAGCTATATTTATAGTTCACATTGTATATTATATGATGCACATCCAAGAAATTACTATTTTAACGATATATTAATTGTGCAATAACATCTTCTTAGGGTTTTTTCAAAAAAGCATTTTATTGTTGTATAGTCCGTGGGTCCAATTAAAATTATAAAACTAATATTCACTTTCACTTTTCTAGAACTTTTATTTACATCAAAATTTTACCAGAACAGCTGATTCACAATAACATTACAATATACGCTCGTCGTCGCGGTCTAACTGACTTGCGATGGTGGGCTACTTCCTTTTAAAACCAGCATCGAAAATTCTCGTACAATCAATCATCAATTCTACAGTTACCGAGCCATTTCGAAAATAATTTTTTTCCTAAAAGCGATCGGTGTCATGCTGGAAAGAAACCAAGGCCGGCTTAAGGAAATTTCGTCACATTATGTATTTTTGAAATATTCTGTAATTCACCAAATTTATGGCAATTTTTTGTGAAATATTTATGTCCAATAATGAACAAATCACGATTTCTCTAATAACAGAAATAAAACACATCTATCATACGAAATTTGATATAAAAAGTGCGGCATTTTCCATGCTTAACATCCTGCATCTCGAAAACTAGTCATAGAATCTGTTTGAGCCCATGGTCTCTTTTTGTCAGAACATGAATTTCTACAACATACCAAAATTTAAAAAATTGACGAAATTCCATTTTCCATAAAAAAGGTGCCTGTACGAAATTATTTAGAAATTCGTTAATTCTTAAATGAAATTTAATATTCCTGCACTTAAAAATGACCGAAAACTAGTTGCGATAACATAAGCATGCGATGCTGCAACATCTTCTTAGCCAATTTTTAGTTATAATTTAATGTCAAATCTTAAAAAATGGTTTCTCGAAGTTAGTGAAGATATTAAAGCCATATAAACTGTTGAATATTTACACATACAGCTTCACACAGTTTTTGTAAGCAAAATTATTTATAAAAATGGGTAAGAAATTAGTTAAAAATTGATTTTATGACAAAACGATGGCTCCTTTTTAAAAACTTTGTTTTCACCTAAACAATTAGTGCTTAGAATATTTGCACTTATGCAGTATATATCCTGTCTTATGTTCCAATAAATATAAAAATATTACAAAAATGAAGCTACTACAAAAGGAACTAAAATTTTGAAAATAATTTTTTTTGTAGGGGGCAAACAAAAAAAGGTATGTGAACTTTACATGTGACATATGGTTTTCGTTTTATTTTTTGCCTTCTGAATTCGAATACATAGTCAGTTCTGTTTCACCACCCTTCCGTTTTCCGTAAATCGCTGAAAACCTGCAAAAAAGTTAAAAACCTTCAGAAAAATGACGAGTATTAAGTGTACCGAGGGGTGATGGAGAAAACTAACTATGGATTCGAGTTCAGGAGGCAAAGATACATCGAAAACCATATGTCACATATAAAGTTCACATAACTTTTTTAATTGGCTGTTATAATTTTTAAGTTTTAAAAGGTTTTCATTTAGGTGTCGTATGTTTTCATAAATATTCAACATTAAAGTTCCTTACAACTAACAAATGATATGTTTCGTTTTACCTTACCTGTTCTCTTTATGTTATATCTCGGGGTAATACATTTTTAGCTATCTATTTTTGTCAGAATAATTTTACCCGATGTTACTCGTTTTTTAATACCAGTCTTGTGGAAGTTTTTCGCTATTTACATTATTAACCTACTTCCAAAAAGGAGGAGGTTATCAATTCGTCCTCACTTTTTTATGTATGCTCGGTGATTATTCAAAAACGACTTGGGCAAATTTGATGATTTAAACGGCATTGTCCTAAGGAATATTACAGAAAAGTATCATATAATTTTCTATAATGAGAGATTTACGGTTTTGCAGAAACTCAGAAAAAACAATAATTAAGGGATTACATTTCGGTAAATTTCAATAAATCTACACTGTTTTTACTCTAAAACGGCTCAACCGATTTGAATGTTTTAAATTGTATTCTACAAAGAGATGTTCCAATTTGATTCGAAATAATTATCTATAATGTAAAACATACCGTTTCTCCGAAAATCGAAAAATATTTGCAACAACACGGTAAACATCAGTGTAAATGTCAAATTTTCAACATAAATATCTAGCTCAAATGTCAAGATATGCCATGAAAGTATATCGTTCAGGGTTCATTGCAATTGCCTGAAATGCCACAAAATATTCCATTAGTATATCCAGACGAAATTTTTTTAGGTAAGCGATGTTAAAAATAAATTACAGATGGGATCAAAAAATCTTACCAATAAATGTGATATTGGGTGGTACATAAGCAGTTTCATATATAGGATGGTTGAAATATAAGGTATACAGGGTGATTAAAAAAATGTTGTTTTGGGTGGCACATAAATAGTTGTAAAGTTAAACAATAGTTATACAGAGTGAATAAAAAACTGTAAAAAAATGGTTAGATAAGAATATGCAGTAATGATATTCGAGTTAAAGGGCGGAGGGTTCAAAAAATGTTAGAATCAGTTGCATAATAAGATGGTTGAAATATAATGTGTAGTGGAGTTATAGTTATACAGGGTGCTAAAAAAAATTATATACTGTAGAACATAAGTAGTTGCTGATAATTGACATATGGGCGAAATAGGTATATAGGGTGATTTAAACAATAGAAAAATAGAAACGGTCAATTGGGTGGAGAGGATTAATACTTATAAAGGGCGGTTGCAACATCGTGTAGAGTTGAATTATAGTTGTACAGGGTATTTCAAAAAATGATAGACAAATAATTTATACTGGGTGAGCAATACACAGAAACATACAGGGTGGTTGCAATTTACGGTGAATGACAGTTAGATTTATCGAAAGTGGCTCAAATAATAAAACAAATAAAAAAGTTAAAAAATATATAGATAATATATAAAATACAAATTAGGGAGAGAGGGAGAGAAAAGAATACGCTAAAAAATCAATAGAATTGTACTTTAAATCAGATAAAAAAGAATATCTGTCAAAAAATAGTTATTGGTTGCACACGGTTTCTAAACTGTTTTTATTTTAAGCCAGTTGAAGTCGGTTCTTTTTTAAATATAAATTATTTTTATATTCTTCATATTAGAATATTTTAGACTATAGTTGCTATTTTGAGGAGAATTTTTGGGGAAGGGGCATTAATACCAACATGAGAAATTTTTCATTGACGTTATAATTTCCTTTATTTGGTCAGAAAATCAATTATTAATTTATATATTATACTAAATTTCGATTTGGTAATACTTTATTGATATAGCCTTCTAATCTCTAAAATTTTGTAATATTATTTTTTGTATTACAGTAACAATAAGGTGTCTAAAATGTTAAAATTGGTGAGCTTTTAGCTAAATTGAATCCAGGTAAGAACGAAAACGTCTTAGGGCAAGGTGAGTTAAAAGAATAATGCCACGCTCCTGCTGAACACATTCCAGCACCGAGCAGAGTTCCATATAAAAACAAACTCACCATCAGTAAGAACATCAGAATGCAGCAAATAATCAACCATCTCTGTCTCCAAATTCTGTAAGTCCATTTGTTCCTTCTTTTGTAATTGCGGGAGATCTCCAAAAATCTATTTTCCATGTGATTCATCTGACATTCTACTAATCTTATAATGGGACATTTAATGTGGAGGATTTCATCGATTCTGGATTGGTTCTGCTCAGAGAGGAAAGTTTCATATTTGGTGCAAGGGCCTGATGTCATGAATTGTATATAAATATTGTATAAAGCTTGTGACAGTAAGTTGTAAAAAATATTAATATATAAAACTTCTAACATTCATTGTCATATTTTGACATTATAAGTTTTTCAAATGCTTGCTATTGTGTATATAGAGCGTTATTGTTATTACGTGAGTCGCAGAAGATTAACTTTTGAGTTGCTATTCAGTTCGTTCTAATCTTTGTTTGAATTATATCCATCCGAAACTCTTTACTATTGGTATATATCCCTCACAATTCTTTTTCTACAACGAATAGCTATAACGTTTCTATGAATTCATAATTATTTTAAATGCTGTTACTGCTTAAGTACCTTTTTTGTTTCGAGGTAATATACAATTCAAACTAAGTTGTACATATGTTATGATAAGAAGATATGACATATACCCTCCAAAATGAGGATAGAGGCGATCTGAAGAGCTATATGCCCTACCTTTTTTGATGACGCCATATTTAAAAATAACAATAACTACATTTTCAGAATGGCAAAATCATATATGCGTATACATACTGTGCATAACTGCACATTTAAATTTAAAATATGCGTAATGTCCAATAAATACGCTCACACGACCTGTAGAATTTCTTACTTTATTTCTTCTTTTTGGGAGAAGCTGCTCTTTTCACCTTAGGAGATGCCGCTGATTTTGGTTTTCGGTTTTGGAGGTTTTTAATTTGAGGACCCTTATTGTTTTTTTGCTTAGGTGCAATAGAAACAATTTTCTTAAGTTTACTTGCAACTGTACTCTTTTTGGTGGGTTTTTTCAGCTCCAGCAGCCGATGCCTTCTTTGTCGTCTTAGGGTTCTCACCGGCAGCTAGTTTTGCAGGTGACCTTTTGCTTAACTTCTTGTTGGATTCCTTAACAACTCTGCCTATTAATAGTTAATAATTGTGGCTTTGAATATAAAAATAGCACCTATGTTAAAAGAGCACATATGCTACTTTCCTGAACTTAACGAATGTTGTATGATTTTTGCAATTCTTCATAAAAAGTTATCTGACTATAACTTTGACACTAGCATTATTACACTTGTCCAGTCCTACTTAGAAGGGAGAGAACAGTATGTTTTTTTTTTGAAAATCGGCAATCGACAAAACGAAGAATTTAGCATGGTGGTCCTAAGGGCACTGTGCTGGGTTCTCCGTTATTCCTCATATACATAAATGACTTGCCAAACTTCAACAATCTATTGAATTTGCTGGTAACCCTGTTTGCTGATGATACCACCACGTTGCTACGCTATTTACTTTCAGACCCAATACTGTTGTGGACTTATATGAAACAGCGTGATATTGAGAATTAGTTTTTAGCAAATAGGCTTAGTCCCAATAGCAGTAAGACCCAGAACACTAACTTACATTGTAATCGTGACCATCGACCCTAGAAACTGATGCATTAGTGTAGTTCTTGGGGGACTACCTTGATCCTGGAATGACCTGCGAAGCCAATTTTCTTAACTCCAACTTATATCAAATAATTTTTCTTATAAGGGGCCTTTCAAAAAATGTATTCCAGACACATTACTAAGAGTCTATCATAGATATCTTGCCCTAATATGTCTTATGCTATTTTAAACTGGGGTCATTCTCCGCACTCTGCACAAATTTTTAAGTTACAATGTGGCTGTGTTAGAATTATTGCACGTATGAAGTGCCGCAAGTGTTGTAGAAAGGGCTTTATGAAGCTAAAACTACTTACTCTACCTTGCACTTTTATCCTTCAGTGTTTTGTCTATATGATACAGAACCAAAACAGCTACAGTACACAATGATATTCACTCCTATTCAACTAGGAAAGGAGGAGACTTAGTTCTCAGCTATTATAGATTGCAACGGATGAGCATGGGCAATGACTATTATACTGCATACAATTTTTCAATTTTTCAAAACAGCCCTTCTATTCTTTCTGGGAATACTTAGGAAGTGATTTCAACGTATAAATTTTAATATGTATAGTGTCTGTCTCTACAATTTATTTTGTTGTCTATATATTAGTACATAGGGCATTTTATGCTTTTACCATT
Organism: Octodonta nipae; assembly: GCA_034190945.1. Lineage (NCBI taxonomy): Eukaryota > Metazoa > Arthropoda > Insecta > Coleoptera > Chrysomelidae > Octodonta > Octodonta nipae. The sequence continues at coordinate 32,279,972 of CM067218.1, read as the reverse complement.
TTAATAACGTTTTATATATTCTTTATTGTATACCAATATTTTTTATGCTTTTGTACCTTTTGATTTGTAAAAATACACAGTTGTAATACTTTACGAATAAATAAACTAAACTAGTTCGAAATTTTTTTTTCGCGGAGCACCTGAAGAAGGCAATTCTGTCAATTTGAAAGAACTCGATGTAACTTTTTCTTTAGTTTGAACTAAAACTCCTGAAGCGACACTGACTTCAAGTATTTCTTGATGATGGCAGCAATAAATTTCTTAATATTCAACGTTTGATAGCATTGTTGAACATCTCAGATGTGGGTGGATGGGAGTGTTTAACTTGGGATTTGACTTTTTTCCTTCTTCGTCAACATCTGGGTTTGAGGTGATGAACTCGACACAGTAGTATAAATACAAAGTTTTATACCCTAACACCAAACCTTTCTTTTTTTACCCAAGGCACGTTTCTACAGCGAAGCTGTCATTATCTCGACTAAACCAAAACTGAAAATATTTACAAATATTCCTTAATATATAGTTAAAACCTATCAGTAAATTAATGGGGAAAAACCTAATGTTAATACACGAATCCCTAAGTATCAAACCATCAAACATAATACCTATGGTAATTGAGTTATTAAATACTTAAGTTCTTAAAATGCAAATTTCTAGGATTCTTAGGTAATAAATTATAAAATGGGCTACTTGGGATTCGACCTTTGTCGGAATTCATAAGGTTATTATTTTTATAACACATTTTGATTTGTCTAACTAATCGTAACGAATTTAAATCTATAGAGTGACTATGTTCCAAAACATGATGTGCTACACGAGATTTGTCGACACAGAAGTTGCATATGCAGTCGAACTCTGACTTTTCGTGTTAGCCATGATGACAAAAATAATTTGTATTAACTGTTGCACTAGACGCTGTAACAATTTGTTTGTAAACAGCGTCGCACGCACATGAACCTCTGTCCAGAAGTACTCAGTTGTGTTGTAGAGCTAGCCCATCAAGCGAATCAACTCGAAGTCTATGATCTCTATGTATAGACGATGTTAGCGACCTATTCGGACGTCTCTAGCGAACTTGGATGATCATGACATAAGGAGGATATGTATGAGTGTTCCTTAATGTGATGTAAACTTAAATCACAATAGTAGAGCTATTTTTGTTAAAATCATCTGGATTGCATTTATTTTTCTCCAATGTTATAACTAGTTAGTGCGTTATGGAAAATAACGTCTATACTCTATACTATTTCATTAATGAAGAAATGTTATATTTGATATTCTTCTATTATATTTTTAGTTTTTATATTTTTATAGGGTAATTTTTAATATGAGTATTTATATATTACATTATTATGATGATGAAAACTAACCTTCTATAATCTTGCCACGTGGACGAAATCCAATCGTATTAGCAAGTGCAGCGTGTTTCTGCTGGCTTTAACGTTAATACGTGCAATTACAATCAATCTCGACGCACATGTTCCGTCCGACTCAACGTACAAAAACAATTGATACACCCCAGTCGCCCCACAGCAATCACATCTACTTGATCCGCATATACGTAGCCTGCTATGACCAACGATAATGGTTATCGGTATTGTCGGGAAACTGATTTATAATCGAACAAAACAAATCTTGGGGGCTGAGTGTGCAAGCCAAATTGAATCAGGTCACCCGTGAGCAGTCATAGAACGGCAGTTTCGTTGTTCTGTAATTGTTCAGACGTTGGCTGCATGGTTTTATGACAGGCGAGCTGACATGCCGCCACTAGATGGCGCGTCGAATGTCTGCTACACTGACTTTATCTAGTTAACTGAGGCTCTTGGGTTTTGTTTTTTTCGTTGAAACCAACAACGACGTGTTTTGACCGGTCGAGTTGATTCACCCTCGACAACTGTCAAATAGCTAGCTGGGCAATCTCTGCGAAAAATGATATTTCGTTCTGAATTTGGAGGCAATCGGTAAAAATCCGGTGGCAGCTTCATAAAATATGGGAAGAGATGTGTAATTCTTTTATCGGATGCGGTACGCGGTCGAATCTGACGTCCCAGAAAAAAGTAAAATTGCAAAACGGACGGAAGTCGATATGGTAGGGAAAAAGGAGTGTCAAGATGAATGATGGGGGTCGAATTTTTTAATTATCGTTTCGGTTTTAGTGACATTTCGAAAGACGGGTGCATTATAGTAACGTAATTATTAAGCTTAAATTTGCGATAAAATGATAATATAGTCAATGAGAAGTTTACATGCATATTTTTAAAAATTATTTTGTTGTTTTATTTAGAAGTCTCAGGAATCTACTGATCATTTCATAGATCACATTTTTGAAAGCATTCTTACACAGTCGTTATTTTATATCACTATTAAAAGTAGACTTAAGAACCTCTTAACCAGTAATATTATGTTTTTTTTCCTCTCCCGTAATATTACGATCACAATAGGCAGTCACGACATGTTATGATTGCTCTCAAGAGAAGACTTTTAATAGAGGTATTAGTTAAGATATAATGATCTTGATATTGGAGCTGGTACAAGAGGAATCGTAACGCTGAAAAACAGAGAAAGTAAACCGATTGGACGTATCTGTCTCTTTCAGTAATGCAAGCAATGGCTAGACGTCACTTGACTGTCGTGAACAAGAACCAATCAAAAACGAGCTTAGACAGAGTAAGATATGTCCACTTGGTTTTCTTTCTTGCTCCCGTACGTTACATTTGATGTACTTTATGGTGATTATTATATATTTTGTTTAGTTCTCTGTCATCTTTATAGAAACTAATTGAAGCTGTGAGCAGTACAGAAATGGGCATTTTCATATTCTAACATTTTTTCTTGCCATGCGTCATTTTTTTTGAGCATGCCCACTAGAAATTTTCGAATATGAAAAGGCCTATCGACAATATGCGTAGAACAACCAGCCTAAGGATAGAGTGCGTGAGATATGGGCTCTTATAGAAGTGGAATCGTAACACGGGATCATTAGAGTAAGGAACTGAGTGGACGTACCTATGTGTGTTTAGAGTTTTTTTTTCTTCGGGATTATAATTGGCCTTGAGCTACCAGGCTATGTCGGCCAGTCAAAGTGGGTCTTCTAGTGAGCATTGTCTGGGATTTTTAACCCATACCCAACTAGAATGTATTTATTAACGTATTCATCAGAAATTTAACGTATCGCAAAGCGCATATAGACAACCACAAATACCAATAGGCATGAGCCGGACTCGAACCAGCTAGGCCAAAGAGAACTTAGTTTAGAAACAATCGCTTCATCCGCTAAGCCACTGACCCCCCTGTGTTTAGAGTTGCAAGCTATAGATAGACGTCACTTGACCGGCGCAAACAGGCACCAGTCAGATGCGAGAGTTAGTTCGTCCACTTAGTTTTTCGGTTTTTCTCAATGTGCATTACATTTTTCTCGGGTCCTGGCGTAGTTTATATTTATGTAATATTTCTATAGGAATCGCCGGCAATGAAAATAGTCATTAGTTTGATTCGAGTTCTAAAAATACGTAGTTATATGAGCATTTGAGAATAAATGATTGTACCAGGCTCTCTAAATTTTTGGTATGTTGGGGTACATTTTGACTTGAAAAGGTTGCTACCTGAGTTAAGTTATTAATGTACAAATTGATTTAGACGTACTTACTACGGTCAAGAAGAGAAAATTTAAATTCAACTTCGGACAGTGACGTAAGTTGTGGCGGTGATGACTGCGATTTAGAACTAGAGGATTGCAATCTAAGTTACATCGTCGTATTCCTTGAAATACGAAGTGGAAGACCATTCGGATTCCAGATAGTTAATCGATTTACTTAACTGCACTTATTTATTATAATTAATATGCCCATGCCTTTTGTGAAATAGTCAGTTGTAAAATTGGATTCAATTGTGTTCTACTATATACTATTTACCATATTGAGGTATGCCAACTGACAAATAGCAGTTGGAATAGAAAGATTTTCTTAAGCAACCAGAATATGTCTATGACAATCTATACTAAAGAGTGAACATCCACTAAAGCAGAATACCTGGACCAGCCAATTTCTACGCAAATGCTGACTATGATGAGACTTTTCTTTACTTCAAAACAATTATCAACTCTTACTTTATCCCAAAGTATGCAAATATACAAAAACTAAAATTGAGAGCTATTGAAGAAAAGCAGAATAAAATAGAAATTGTCTATCAACGTCAGAAAGTTGTGACTCTTAATTGTAGGGACAAAAAGATGTCAGCTTTTAATCAATAATAAATAGCACTTATATGGTTGAGGAGATATCAGACGTAATTATCAGAAATATCAGAAGCAACATGCCAAGAATGGCAGATAATAGATGGACGATTGGACTTATAGACTGTATGCCAAGAGCAATAGAGTACAGGAATCACTCGATAGAGTGACAATATAAAGAGGCTCGATGGAAATTTGCTAGTTGTTGCCCAAAATCGGAAATCATGGCAGAATATAAGACAGGCTTTATTTAGTGCAGCAGTGGACAGGATAAGCTAGTGATGATAATATGATTGAGGAAACATCTAGAGGTGAACCATCTATTGCGTTGACCATTCTATTTCTATTATAAGAAAAAGAGAGAGTAAATATTCTTTCACCTTATGGAATTTGCAGCATAAAATGTGCATGTCTTATACTACAAATAAATAAAATAAATAAAATCTTTATTGAGATACATTACATTGTGATGAAGTTTAGCCAGAAGGCTACTCTTACACTTAACCTTAATGCAACTATATGCAAATGTTTAAGTAACAAATCACATTAAATATTAAAAATTATATGTAATAGAAAAAAAACAAACAAAAAACAAAGGGAAGAACAAAGTAGATACCGAAATAAAATAATTAATGATACTAAAACAAGAATGATATTAAAATGAACGATTTATTAAGCCTGATAACTTATATTCAAACAGATGTATATAGTCATGTTCACACATAGACATATATATACATTCACATATATATACATATATACATATCTATATTCGTACATTAATATATAGACTAGTCCAGCAGCTAGCTTTTGATGATTTTTCTGAACACAGTATTGCTTTTTTCTTTTTTGACTTTATTGATTTTGTTAAAATTATTTATTGCATTGTAAATGTAGCGTCTTTGATAGAAGGCTGTTCTGTGGGGAGGCTTTGTTAGGCGATGTGTCGATGGTGATGTCTTTGCACTTCCATTTCCTCTCGGAATAAGTCTTTCTTTTAGGTATGAAGGAATGGACGTGGTAGCAATTTTATGCACTAAAGTGAGTAAATGGTAGCTGAATTTGTTATTAAATTTGAGCCAATCTAGCTTTTATAATTTGATAGTTACGTGACTATATCTACGTAGACCAAAGACGAATCTACAACAATTGTTTTGTATTTTCTGTAATTTAGTTTGATCTCTGGTCAAGACAGGGGTAGTAAAGAACTAAAGAATAATTTTTAAGGATAAAACTAAATTTTCTACTAGCTTTTTCCGGGTTTTAAAATTCAGTATATGTGACTGCAATATAAACAAATATTGACGGTGAAGATTCAGGCTCTAAGACCGTCGTTGATTTGTGCAAAAAAGTAAATGTTACTCACATTTGTGTGGTGTTTGCAAACAGAATCCAATTTGTGTACAGAAAGGAGTAAAATGTGTTTTGTCTCATTTGTTACTCAGAGTCAATTTTTCAGGACGCTTTCGTCACAACAGGTTACGGTATTGAAGTCAACTACGAAGTCATTAGTAACATTAGACTTGCCCGGTATACTGTTCTCAATTTCGATTACGATGTTGAGTGCATTGCTTTGCAGCACTGCTAGAAATACGGAATGGAGATAAATTCTACTAAGACGTAAGTAATGATATTTAGATATTAGAACAGGTGTACTAGTTCAAATATAAAAATATAAGGTGTAGTGATCAATTCTGTTATATGGAGTAGAAATATAGGCAGTGAAAATGCAGGATATATATGTTAAAATGACATTATATCACAAATACTGAATTTGACAACAGAATACTTCAATAAAGGGAACTGCTGAACTCTATAACAACAAGAAAACGGATTTAAAACGTATTCAAAATCGACAAATATCAAGTTCTACATTTGAAGGAAAAAGAGGTGTCGGTAGAAAAAAACCCTTCTCGACGATGAAACATCGGGAATTTGACTCATCTCAGATTTGACGAACTCCTAAGAAATGCTTCAAACTGATCGGCAAACTCCACTAGTGAGAACTGCGAAATGAGATCATACTGTTCACAGTTATTTTTGATTTAATACAGGAAGTGGTTCTTAGGGGAAGACGCTTGAAAACTAAAGGTTCGATATATGGTTCCACCCACAAATGCTGATGATGAGATCTAGATCTGAAGTAATGTAGACGTTATTTAGTAATAAAAGATAGTATCATACATCTGTTAGCTTTGGTCATCACAAACAGTATAGGAAATAGGGAATATATCCTAGAGAAAATGAAGCTTATGGAATTTTTAGCGGTAAGGAAGCACGTTAAGAAGATGAATAAAAAGAAACAGAAAAACAACTCTACAGGAGAATTTATAAATCAACAAATATATCACGACGGATATATTATATATACTAAAGAATAATAAGTTTCTTAACATTTTCCAGTTGTATGCCGTATCAGGGTTTTTCTTAATTTAAGTACATATATACATATTGACAATCTATGATCTAATTTTGAATCTGTACACTACCGCAGTGGTTAAACATATTTAATCTACCTTTTTTCGGTTTCTTTGCTTCTCATATCGAATCGCACACTTGAAACAGTGAGTTGTCTACACTATCGCATTGTCTAGTTTTGTGGTGTCTAATTCTTTACCAAGTATTACTTGTCTGGGCGTGGAAAAGGTGGAAAAGTTAAAGGAAAGGCAAAATCGCGATCCAGCCGTGCCGGTTCACAGTTTCCGGTAGGTCGTATTCAACGTTTATTAAGGAAAGGAAATTATGCCGAACATGTCGGCGCCGGTGTACCAGTATATTTAGCAGCTGTTATGGAGTATTTGTCTGCTGAAGTTTTTGACCGGTAATCCTGCACGTGATTACAAGAAGAGCCATGTTATTCCGAGACATTTACAACTCGCCATCAGAAACGACGAAGAATTGCACAGGGTGGTATCTTTCCCAACATTCAGGCTATCCTGTTACCAAAGAAAACCGAAAGGAAACCTTAAATGGACTAATATGTCCAGATGGGCTATACTAACTCTATTTTACCTGGGCTTGAGATCTCCTGTGATAATTTTGAAACACAATCATGGAGCTAATTCCGTTCCAAGAAAATATGCATTCTTTCTTATAAAAAAATCGGTTTCTGTACATTTTTAAAAATAATATCCTAATCGTAAAGTGCTTTAGAACATTTATTTCTTCTTTTACTAACACAACATTAAATTAATATCCGATCTCTTTCCATAAAATGAAAACCAAAGCTATCATTAAGCAAGTTATCGACGAACTCGTAAAAGTAAAATTAAATGACACACGGTCAAAACAGCTCATATATTTTTCGCATTTAATCCAATCGTGAACATTACGTGTCCTCATAAACTACAGCCAATTATAATTTTTATTAACTAAATCGAATTAATTTCTCGATATATGTCAAATGGTGTTCAACATCTCAAAGTAAGGAAATTAAATTAGGTGCGTAGGCCGGTTTAGTATTATTTGTTAATGCGAGGCGCCCTGTGTGATACCATAATAGGTGGATAATTATTGTTTTGCTTCCAATCCGTTACGGTAAATTGGAAAACATGTTCGATATTTGGCTAATTGAATGAAATTGGTGGTCATTATTAATTATTTATTTTGCTTGGACATACTTTTTTTGAAAGGTTTGTTTAGAATAAAAAGTTTCAGGCAGTGAATTCCTCTTAAGATGCTTGTACACGATATTTACATTAAAATCGTTATTTCTTTTTTTCTTCTTCTTCGGCTAATTCTCATTATTAATTCGCCTTGTTTGCCCTCCACAACTCACCCAACTTCCAGTATACTGATCTGTTTTCTGTTTATCTACCATAGCATGTCCAATATATGTCATCTTAGGGCTGACCTCCTTATTTCCCTTTCCCAGGAGGTTCTCATTCCAATATTCTTTATACCCATTTGTGTTCTGGCAACCTTTGGACATGACCGTATCACTGTAGTGCTCTGTTTTTTCACTTTTTTGAAGCGCTTCTTAAAGGAGGCTCACACTTACACATATGAAAATAGATTTGTTTCAACACGACACGACCGACCGACCGACCAGCCGACCGACACCACACACTGCCTCGATCTTGAAATACCTATCTAATTCAGTCCTCTGTGTAAAAAACAGGGACCAGGTAATGTATTAAGAGTCTCTTCTTTTATAGAAAATCAATAATAAATAGGAAATAAACCAATATAATATCAAAGTAATATACAATACCTGCTCAAAATTTGCTTTTCGTTCTAACAAACACTCCAATTCTCTCTTTGTGATATATTAAATCGGAGACTTGACATACGTCATAAATTGAAAGAATACCACACAAAAAGGCAACTTGGTATTAAATTTTTATATAAGCAACGAATATAAACTTATAAAAGGATATAAATTAAGCAAAACATGTTCTTTGTTTACATCTTTTTGTTATCGTAATAAACAAACTACGTTTATCACTCAATAGAGGCACTGATGTATTAAACACAGCAGGAACTTTTATATCCTCTAAATAACATAACTGAATTAAAGACAAGTGGTCAAGAGTCTAAAGAGCACGGCTGCAAATCCCAAGTTCGCGGGTTCGAAACCAAGAAGAATTATATATTTTTTAATATTATGTCATTATTAATTACTATTATGTACTATTTTCAATACACATAAAATTAAAACTCATTTAAATATTACATAAAATAAGAACTTAAAAATACTTGTTGCTACCCTTGAATATATAGGTATATAATTTATTGTTTTGTATAAATGTTATGTGTTTGTAATGAACAAAACGAACTTTACTTTGACATCTTGTCTTTTAATACTTATTCAGATGTATAAAACTATTTACAAACTCTTAATCAATATTTAAACTTATATTTCTTTGTAGATGTATTTAAATTAAGATTTAAAATAGAATTAATGCTTGAGTCCTAACAAAAAGGTGACAATTATTTTAATTCACTTGATATTTATATCCATTACTAAGAATGGCACAAAGAAAGAAAAACAGAGACAGTGAAATAACGAGAAAAGGGAAGAATATTTTGTAAGAGGGTTTCGCTTCCATCGTCTAGTCTCAAATGACTGCCGCTCTTTTTTGGTATTGCACGTTCTACTCCCATCCGGTGCCATATTTCCTCAGTTTTTATTGTGTCCTTGATGACTTGGTAATATCTTCTCATAAAGTTTAATTCGACTTTTCCTATTTTATTTCGTATTGCTGTTATCACTGTCAATACTTACACACTTTATAAGTCAAGAAAGAGATTTCAGAAAATACGATGATAAAACAAACGAGTTCGAATTCATTCCGGTATCAGAAATTATAAACGATAAGCTTACCAGAACAGAGGGAGAAACATCTAGATGGCGATGAAGGTATAAAAGTGCGATGGGCGAGCAGCCTGAGGGTTGAGTTGAATTGAACCGAGATGGCATCGTTAGCGAACATCAGTTCGGTATTAGTCATTGACGTTTTAAATATGTCGAAGTATTGTGAATTATTTTTTGGTCGAATAAAGACGTTTATAGTGAAGTAATAATTTTTAATTAAGGCCAAGGAGAAATTTATAATACTATTTCATACCATGAAGTACTTTTCCAACTTGCTTCTCCGGTGCTGGTTTCAATTCTGTATCTCGTGCATGTGTACCATCTTGATGTATCATTCATCTCAAATATTTAGAAGTCCCCTCTGTTAAATTTAAATCTGCAAAGTCGAATCCGATACATAAGTATAAAGTCTTGCAAATATTTACGTTATGTCCACATCATTCATATTCGTCTTTTTTGCTTTCTTATTATGTTTCCCATATTTTCTTTTTCTTCCGAAAAAATAACCTAATCATCCGCGAAATGGATTATACTAGCTACAACAACAGATAATCAAGTTTTAATGTGATAATATAGAGGAAATGAGACAATGATAGGTTAAAACAATTGCAAAAATAAATTCTTCAGAATAAGTGGAACACTAAACAAAAAGTTCAACAATAAACGAGCAAACACATCTAGCGCAAATCAGTCAGTTGGGGTAGTAAAACATAGGTAATAGATACACCAGAACAGAGTACTCAAATACAAGAAATGACTTGGTTAAGGGGGAGGTTTTTCGAAGTTGAAAGAAGAAAAAGTGTAGATGTTAGAAACAAATTGAAAATATTTCATTTTAACAAAAATAATATCATCAACAAATCTATATATAAATAGGCTAAGACAAAACGATTAGGTACCATTTTCTCCTCTGTTTCTCAACCGATTTTCTTCATTTTTGTTTTGTTAAGTAGCTACTGACGACCTTCAGTGCAGAATGCTAATCTTAATTTATAATATTGGTTTATTCATTAAATAAAATATAATAAAAATTCATTATTTACGTCAATAATGTCAATGCCAAACAAATGAATGTGCCGCGTGCCGCTGCCGCCAGACTCAAACCATTGAGTAATTATATATAGACAGACCAATGCTATTATATACTTAGAGCATGTACTTCTGGAGGTGGCATGCAAGCGTTGTTATTGTTTAGTGGGTAAAGTAATCGTTGAATATCATAATTATAGAGGGCGATTCCAGATATGTTAGAAATCATTTTTTTAATGGGTGGCACATAAGCAGTTGCATATTTAGGGTATTTAAAATATAGAGTAGAGTGCAATTATAACTAATAAAATAATTATATTGGGAAGCCCATTAGCGGTTGAATTTACAGGGTTCTTGGAATAGAAGGTGCAGTAAAATTACAGTTATACAGGGTGGTTCAAAAAATGTTATACATAGATGCATATACAGGGTGGCGGAAATGGAAATGCAACATTTTGTAACCCATAAGCAGTTGTATATATAGTTAAGATGAAATATAGGGTAAGAGGAATTATAGATACACAGGATGGTGATAAAAAATGTTAGAATAGGAATTGATTTATAGAGTAGACCACGAAGAGTTCCATATATATAATGATTGAAATATAGGTCGGAGTAAAATTATAGTTACAGAAGATAATTAAAAATTTCATAAACAAAAAGAGTAAATATGGTGGGTCATAGGCAGTGGCATATACAGAATGGTTTACCCGGTGGTTGAAAAATGTTAAAAAATATTATGCGTGGTCCATAAGCAGTTGCATATACAGGGTGGTGGAAATATATAATGAGATCGAATTATTATAATGAGGATTTTAATAAATGTTAGAGAATTGAGTGCAATTATAGCTATACAGGGGTGTTAGAAAAAATAAATATGTAGGGTAGCCCATTAGCAGTTGAATTGTTGTCATATTAAATTAAGAATTACGAATTTGAACACAAATAAAGTTCTATGAATTATATCTGAAAAAAATTTGTAGAAGCGAGATGTAAGACCGACATCTAGGATTTTCGAGGAAACTATCACACAGAGGTTCCGAATCTGGATCCGTTCTGTGTAATTGCTGTTCTCCCTAAAGTCCTAGGAGAGAATGTCACGATAAAATTTTCATGTTTCTTAACCTGCCAGAGATATTGACACAATTGGTCGAATTTCGACCACTGAGCTAGTCAAGATAAAAAGAGTAACTTGAGAGTGAACAATGGAAGCTCTGCTTCTCTTTCTTTGTGTCTTCTGAGTAATAGATATAAATATCAGGTGAATTATAGTAATTGTCACTGTTTTGTTACAACTCTAGTATACATCCTAATGTGTTATTTAATTCCTAATTTAAATATCCTGCAAAGGAACATGTGACGTGTAAATTAATTTAAATTTTTGAATAAATATTTTTTCACCTACAGTTGACACAATTTCATTTAAAATAGTTACAATTATATATCACTCAGTGTGTAATCCAACAAATGTTTAATCAAGAAAAACTTTAAATGCTTCTTTATCATTTAAGATGTCAGTTTGGATATTTTTCGTTTTATATCATTTAAAATTATGACAACATTTTATTCGCGATAATAATCACGAATACGTATCATCTTTATAAACATATATGTTGCACGAAGAGAATCATGAGTAAATATTTTTTCATTCTACTTTTAGTCCTTCTGCAACACTAAAGACAGAGAACTGATGCATTTTAAGTTGTAAAATAATTTGCATAAAAAATATTCCTTTTACACTGATGCAACCCACAACGCATTCATCAATATATACGGTAATTCAAGTTATCCAAAATGGAACAGTGTAACAGTGTGGCTAAACGAATCAGCGGTAGATATCTATTATATGCAGATATATTTAAAAATTGCTTTACTATGTACAGGGAGTTCCAAATATAAGAAACATCCATGTTGCATTTTATTCTTAGGTTACTTTTTCCAAAATTGATTCGATTTGTCCTAATATTTCGTGTAAAATAAGATGTAACCCTGTATAAGCAGTAAACGTGCAGGGATGAGACACTAGGAGCCCTCTGCAGTTGCTTTGTAAATGTAGGCGAACTTTTCATAATAATACTAATTAGCTTTAGAGGATATAGCTTTAGTATTGAGATGTGATTACCGTTCGTCCATCTTTTTAATATCTAATTTAATATAGCGCAAGGAGAGAATTGGAATATTTATTAGAACGAAAAACAAAGTTTGTGCAGGGACTGTATATTAATTAAATGTTATATTTGTTTATTTCCTTTAATTTATTGATTTTTTGTAAAAGAGACTCTTAATAGTTCCTGTTTCCTACACAGAGAACTGAGTTGTACGGGTATTTCGAGATCAAGATAGTGTGGTGTCGGTCGGTACAAGTCGAAACAAATGCAATTTCAAGTTATGCATTCCATTCCCAAACTCATCTATTTTTATGTGTAAATTTGGGCCTTCTTTTTCGCTCCAAAAATAATAGAATTAGTAATCTAGCCAGCCTTCTCGAAACAAACTTATTTTGCCTTATAACTGAGTAAGTCATTTGCACTATGAAACTCTAGGTATATCTTGGCAGTAAGTAGCTACAATAACTTTACTCAAAGCACACAAAAGCCGCTGAAAGTATATTTTCATTTAACATATTTACCGTTTAAATTAAAATGTTATTCTATACTATTATAAAATTGTAAATTTGTCTGTTTGTTTGTTTGTTCGGGCATCACGTAAGAACTACTTGACTGATTTTGCGGAATCTTTTTTTGTTGCAAAGCATATGGTTTGACTTAAAATCTGGTAGATATTTTGTCTCCCTAAATTGACAGATACGGTAGATATAGCGAAAAAACTTCTACCATGTGGGATAACACAATTACTCCATTGGTTCCAAGGCAAGCACCAAATATTAAATAGTTCAATCAGCTAAGCTTTTATTCGAATATACCAATGTAACATGTTTCGATTTGGAAAAAAATCAACTGATATATAAACCTTAATTTTACAGGGTGTTCTATATATAGGAATCTTTCTCCCGAGTAGAATGACATGGATTTAAAAAATCTAAAAAAGTTATATTAGGTGTACCATAAGCAGCTGAATATATACAATGTGGTGGAAATAAGGGGAAACTGATATATCAACCTTAACTTTACAGGGTGTTCTATATATAGGAAACTTAGTCCTGAGTAGAATGACATGGATTTAAAAAAAGTTATATTAGGTGTACCATAAGCAGCTGAATATATACAATGTGGTTGAAATAAGGGGGAAACTGATATATCAACCGTAATTTTACAGGGTGTTCTATATATAGGAAACTTAGTCCCGAGAAGAATGACATGGATTTAAAAAATCTAAAAAAAAAGTTATATTAGGTGTACCATAAGCACCTGCATATATACAATGAAATATGGAGGAGTGAAGTTAGTTATACGGGGTGGTTCAAAAAAGTTATATTGTATGGACCATAATTAGTTGCATATACCAGGTGGTTCATAAACGGTCAGAGTAGAATTATATTTACATAGGTTGATATATTGTTTGGCTCATAAGTAGTTGCATATACAATATGGTTGAAATTATGGTAGAATATTTATACAGGGTGGATAAATTCTTTTTAGAAAAAATGTATTATGTAAGCAGTTAGGCTTTTTGAATTATATTCTTGAGTTATTATAGTTATAAAATAGGTTGAAAAAATGTTAGAAGAAGTTGTTTATACAGGGTGGTTGAAATATAAGATCAAGTAGAATTATAGTTTATAGAGTGGTTAAAAAAATATTTTATATGCACAAGTAATTGCATATATAGAACGGTGAAATATGTAGCGCAGTATAATTACAGCTATATACATAGGTTTAAAAAGTATTACAAAGAAATGTTATGATCTAGAAGCTGTTTCATTTACCGAATGGTTGAAATATAGGGTGGAGTAGAGTTTTAACGATACAAGGTGGTACGAAAACGTTGTATTGGGTGGCAAATAAGTAGTTGCATATACAAGGTTGTTGAAATGTACGGTGGAGTAGAATTATAATTATAAAGGGTGGGTAATAAATGGTAGACAAATTTAGTTATATGGCAGTTGCATATATGGAGTACCTGAAATATGGGACGCAATAAAGTTATAGTTATACAGTCTGATTCAAACAAGGTTAGAAAAAGTTGCAAATTAAGGGTGCTTTAAATTAACTGTGGAGAGAAATTATACTTTTTAATGTGGTTAAACAAATATGAAGGAAAATTGTCAAGTAGGATGGCTCATAATTAGTTGCATATATAGGATAGTTGAAATATAGGTTGGAGAAATGTTATACTTAAGTCTTCAAAAAATGTTATATTGGTTAACCAATAAGCAGCAGCAAATACAGAGCAGTTGTATTACATACAAGGTGATTCAAAAAAATGTTGAACAAAATTGTTATATAGGGTGTCTCATAAGCAGTTGCAGTTTTTGTCAAATATATTGAGCATTGATGGATTTATAGTTATACAGGTATATACAAAAAAAATTATACTGGGGGCCGATAAGTAGTTGCATATATGCAATATCTGAAACGTGGATCAAAGTAATATTATAGTTATACAATGTGATTAAAACAATGTTAGAAAAAGTTACATTTATGGGTGGTTGAAATATTAGGTGGATACAAATTATACTTTCCAGGGTGGTTAAAAAATGGTTATATAGTAGTCCATAAGCAGTTGCATAGATAATATACTGAGTGGAGCAGAGTTATAGTTAAGTGTTTAAAAATATTATATTTTTATATATCAGAAATAATTATTATATAGTGTAGACCATAAGCAGTTGCATAGCTGAAATATAGGGTGGAGTACAGTTATAAGCAGGTGTTAAAAAAAGTTAAATTGAGTTATATTGAATGACAAATAAACAGCAGCATATACAGGATGGTTGCACTATAGAGTGAAGCAGAGTTACAGTTATACAAGGTGGTTCCAAAAAATGTTAAATAGAATTGTTATATGGCCCATAAGTGCTTGCAGTTTCGGTAAAATATATTTGGGATTGGTAGATGTTTAGTTATGTAAGGTGGTTCAATAAAATTAGAAAAAATTGTTATATTGGATAGCCCATATGTTTCATAAGTTATTTTTTTGCAAAGAATTCTAGATTCCATACGCGTGTGAAACCGCGGGTAACGGCTAGTACTATTATAAAATTGGAGTTGCCTGTTTGTTTGTACAAGGTGATTTAAAAAAAATGTTCAATAAAATTGTTATGTAGGGTGGCCCATAAGCGCTTGCAGTTTGGGTGAAATATGTTCGGGATTGGTGGATTTATAGTTCCAAAAATTTGGAAAAATGGTTACATCGGATAACCCATATGTTTCATAAGCTATTTCTTTTTGCAAAGACTTGTACATTCCATACGCGGGTGAAACCGCGGGTAACGGCTAGTATTATATATTTTAATGACACAACACAAGGCTTGGCCTTATGTGTCAAGAATTATGTATTCCTATAATTGTAATTTTATTTACGATATTAGATAATAATTACTAAACAGATCCAATAAGAGTTTGGGTTACAAGTGTTTTAAAATTTGTATTATGTTGTATTTAGTTTATTATAAATTTCTAAATTTATTAGATTATGAAATTATCAATAAAAATGTGTAAAATTTTAGCCCAACAGAATTATTGTATTCAATCTTAAAAAATTACATAGTATAATTTTGTACTTTGATGCTTATTTTTTAAGAAATACATAATAAATAAATAAATAAATAAATAAATATTACCAGATCATAATGTAATTCATAACCGTTCTCCTAATATTACATATACCTACTTAGTATAAATAGCTAAATTCTTATGTTGTTTTCGCTTATATTTACTAATGTGCGTAGTTTATATACCTCCGGAAACTTCATACGATGTATACAATATGTGTTTTGAGCATTTTGAGAGTCATATGCTTGGCTTAAACGCTAAGCTGTTATTAGTAGGAGACTTTAATATTAAAAATGTATGCTAAACTTATACCATTTAACTGCAGTTGAATCTAGGTATTTGCAATTCGTTAATTTGATTAATCTTAGTCAATATAATAATGTTCCTAAGAGCAGAGGCAGGTACTTAGACTTGATTTTAAGTAACCATGTTATAAATCTTGAGAAATGTGATTTTCCTCCCGTAGCTGATTATCTCGATCATCCAGCAATATATAGTGAGCTTGAACTTCTACCAATTTGTAACCCAAAAACATTCAGAACTTTTAACCCTCAATATAATTTTAAAAAGGCGGACTTTCAATTAATGTACAATCTGTTGAAAGCAGTAGACTGGACCGAGATGAGCAGCATGCAGGATGTAAACAAAATTGTAGATATTTTTTATGGAATAATTTACAATATTTTTAATGTTTGTGTCCCGTTAACGATGCCAAGGAAGAGATTTACCCATCGTATTATAACAGAATGATTATAGCTGACATTA
The DNA here is from genome assembly GCA_034190945.1 of Octodonta nipae. NCBI lineage: Eukaryota > Metazoa > Arthropoda > Insecta > Coleoptera > Chrysomelidae > Octodonta > Octodonta nipae. The sequence goes on along the minus strand of CM067218.1, from coordinate 32,262,955 downwards.
AAAAGAAAGAAAGACATAGAAAGAATTACTCTAAAAACAAGTTAGAGTATGACAAACAGCAATTTATATATCTTAGATCTAAAATTAAAAGGGAAATTAGGGAAGCGTATTCATTACTAAAATGGAAAATGACATTGATATGGATTCAGGAAGCTTTTTTAGGTATGTAGAGTCAACTAAGAGTAACTCTGATACGGCTAATGAATCTATGGTATTTGATGACAGGACAATTAGTAGTAATGAAACTATCGCCGAGACATTTTCTAACTATTTTGAAAGTATTTATCAAAAGCGGGATGCCAACGGCATAGTTTTGCATAATTCAAATACATGCCTAATAACCGAAATCTTAGCAGTCACGAAATCAATGACAATGATATCCGCCATGCTGCAAAAAAACTTAAGCCTAAAAAATCATGTGGTCCGGACAATATACCGCCTTACATATTTAAGGGTTGTGTTGATTTATTAATGCAGCCACTGAAAATAATATATAACTGTATAATAAAAACGAGTATGTTCCCAGTTGCATGGAAGATAACAAAAGTTGTCCCAATTTTTAAAAGCGGTGAAATGAATGACATACAAAACTATAGACCCGTTGCTATGTTGTCTACTGCATGTAAGATATTTGAAATGATACTATATGAAAAAGTCTACTCTCATGTATCCCCAATTATTCCTGAAGAACAGCACGGATTTAAGAAAAAACGATCAACTGTAACTAATTTGCTTACATTTGCTCAAAGCGCATTTGAGGTTGTAGGACAAAGTACAACATTTAGTACTACTGCAAAAAGTACAGGGGATGGGTCTATCTGATAATTTGATAAAACTGTTTAACAGTTACTTAGATACAAGGCAGCAATACCTGGTATTTAGAGCTGTTAAATCTAAAATATATTTCTCAACATCGGGAATCCCTCAAGGCTCGAATTTGGGCCCGTTGCTATTTCTTTGTTTTATTAGTGATCTACCTAAAGCCATATCACATTCAACTTGTCAACTTTTTGCTGATGATCTCAAAATCTATAAAAACATAAGTCATATTTCTGATTCTTTACTGTTACAGGAAGATTTAGACAGAATATATGAGTGGTCTAAAACAAATAAATTATCATTTAATTTGAGTAAGTGCTTTGCTGTCTCGTTTACTAAGAAAAAGAGCGTACTAGATTATCAGTATATTATGGGGGTATCGTACTGCAAAAGAAAACTGAGGCTAAAGATTTAGGGGTAATTTTTGAGAACGGACTTTCATTCAATAAGCATGTAGATTATGTCGTCAAAAAAGCATATAAAATGCTAGGGTTCATAATTCTTAATTCCTGTAAGTTTAAAAGACTAAGTACATTAATAAGACTTTAACGCTTACGTAAGAAGTATCGTCGAATATGCTGCAATTATTTGGTCTCCGATTTATGAAATTCACAAAAATCAAATTGAAAAAGTCCAAAAAAAGTTTTTAAGGTTTATCTATTACAAAAAATATGGCGAATATTTATTTAGTTTACCATATTCAACTTTAACTAATGAATTCAAATTTAAAAAGCTGGAAAGTAGACGGAAAATGGCATCAGTTCTGTTTTTATACAAACTACTAAAAAACGAGATAGACTGCTCTGAACTTCTTGGTGCCACAATATTTTAATAGAAATCACAAATTATTTTGGGTGCGACGGGGCGGACTAACTTGGGAAAGTTCGCTCCATTATATAGAATGTGTATGTTTTGTAATGAGTTAGGGGATACGGATATTTGGGCGGAAGGGTCAGATAATTTTTAAAGAAAAATTATTAAAATATTTTAGATTATTTTTTATTATGATTATATATTAGTTGCTAATATTTAGTACTTATTTTTATATTTTTACAGAATGTTGTAGCGTTTAGGTTCATTTGTTAAATATTTTTAATGTTATGGGAATGTTATAATTGGTTATTCTCTTTATTTGACTTGCTATATGTTAATTTGTGAAAATTGTAATCTATTATTGGGGCTTGCCCTGTTGATTACTTGAGTAAATAAATAAATAATCATGGGTTTCTCTTGTAGAGATTAGAATTGAACTTAAACTTTAATTTTAAAACTCGATGTGATACCTATAAATTATATCCTGTGAGTCATTTTAATCGAGCCACCCAAATATCTTGGAAAGTTGGGGTTGTAGAAAATAGCATACATATAAATTTGTTGAAGACAATGGGTGACATCTTTCTTTGGTATCAATTTTGACCTTTGAATTGATTTTCAAAGTCATGTAAAGGTCGGTAATTTTTTTAAATGGGATCCCTTATTTTTGACACTGAAACATTGTCTTCCTAGATCGTTTAACAGCATATAGTATATATAAACAGCATAGTATAGAGGTGAGGATAAGTCTGATCGAGACGAATGTTATATTGGCCATTGGCCCTAAAGAACGGTTGAAGGTTTATAGAGAATGCACAATATTCCACAGAAGATAGAAGCTTTACGTCGACAGCTATATAATAACCTCTATATAAAAAGAGAATCGCTATAGAAGAGTCAGGCAGACTGAGCTTCAGATCATGAAATTGAAGTAAGTTAGAATTTGTTGAGTTTTAGTATAGTGAATTTGTAAACATCCTTAATGAACTTATTTGCTTCAAGACATGCTTGTTTGTGTACAACAGTCTATCTAAATATTTTAATACTATGGTACTTTTCGAGATTTTTCAATCCATTGAACACAAGACAAAATATTGTTTCTAGTCGAGAACCTTCATCAGTTGCGCTCCCATAACATATTAATACTATGGTCGTAAAAAACCTATTTCTTTAATTTTCTTGTAGGTTTAATTAAAAAAGTCTTTCTTTGTGGTATTAGGTATTGTTTTAGTATAGTGAATTTGTAAACATCCTTAATAAACTTATTTGTATCAAGACATATTTGTTGTGTACAACAGACTATGAAAATATTTTAATACTATGGTACCAACTATTCGAGATTTTTCAATCCATTGAACGAAAGACAATATATTGTTTCTAGTCCAGAGCCTTCATCAGTTGCGCTCCCCTAACATATTAATACTATGGTCCCAAAAAAATCTTATTTCTTTAATTTTCGAGTAGGTTTAATTAAAAAAGTCTTTCTTTGTGTCATTATTAGTAATGTACATAAATTTCAGCAAAATTAAAATAATTATTTCGGTTTTATTACTACTCAAGTATTATTTAGTTCGTAATATAAAAATAACTGAAAATGAATATAAAAGACGTGTAAGTTAATTCTCAACTAAAATATAAAATTTGTTGAATTAAAATAATTCAAACCTTTAATATTCTGGCAATATATGACAAGATCACTTTAATTACAACAGATTGAATTATGGGGTCTTCAATAAAGTAGATATTTTTTTAATATCAATCCATCTCCCCACTATTCTTAAAAATAGCTGCTGGAATTCAAAATTTAGCTAGATGTAAACGTATTTTTGTTGAGATGATTAGTTTTTAAAACTCTCTGTCACTTACCTAACATAATAACATTTATTTGGTATCCGATACATATTATTATAGTAATAAGTGTGTAAATTCACTCAACAAGATTTCATAAATACACTAAATTTGATACATTTATAGAGACAAACCTGCAAAGAAACTCACTTTTAGTCGGATTTCAAATTCAAAATATTTTTTGACAATACATAATACCACAAAAGGCTAATTTTCTGTTTATGCTCTTAAAGTCATATAAAGTGTATGGTCAGTTATTAATGTGCAATGTAGGCTAGTTCCAGAAGTATATATTCTAAAGTCCGATATTAAGGATTTTAAAATTAGTCAAAAAAGAAAATAGCCTATTTATTCTAAACTCAAATATGATTCAGAAGTTTTAATGTAAAATGTTTACTTTATGATATGAACTTGGTCAACTAACAGATGTAAAGCAAATTGGTAATTGGTAACCACAGCTGGTATTATTTCCCTTTTTTGTGGTGATCTGAAGTCTCTCGTACGTCAGTTTTCCAGTTTAAAACATAGCAAACAGAAAAATTTAATGTTTATTAGAACACAAACCAAATATCGTGCTGGTATTGTATATTAATTGGATGTTATAGTTGATTATTGATAATCTATTGATTTTCTATAAACGAAGAGACTCTTAATATATAAGTTTTTTTTTTCTTACATATAAAACTAACTTGGGTGTCGGAATGATCTCTCGGAACAAAGTCTAATTTTTGCATTTCAGTACCATCTATTTCCTTATGACTAAGTGTGGACTTCCCTTATGTCACTTTCACTTCAATAACTAGATATATATATAGATATAAATATACTAGAAAATTTTCTACTGTGAAAATACTTACTAGTAAATCAAGTTCAGTATCTCTTGGAAAACTATAATCAACATTGAGCAGGCTATGTTTCTTCATTTTAAATGTTCTCCTTGACAACTACTCTAATTTGCTGCCGACTTCTGTAACATGCAAAGACTAACCACGAAGATAAACCTTGCTATTTACGAATCGCTCGTTGTATTTTATATGATGGTAAGCCTCGCACATGGTAAATTATTGGCAATTTATTTCCTCGCATATCGCCTTATAAGCACAGTTAGAAAAAAGGAAAATTAATAAGAAACAAGCGTCCCACATGTGTGTTAAAGTTTGTACCTACCGCAGAGTGCGCGCAAATAGTAATACTTATTCGTTGTTATGACATCGAAGGAATACTGGAAACTGTTAACGAAAGTGATATTACATTATACGAATGGTTGTTGTGCTACCTATGGAGTTTACGATGCTGGTACTTTACACAGGAAGTGAAGTTTCGCATGATAATGTTAGGTTAAACGTATGAAAAAGAATGTGGTAAAGAGGACATAGCTACCCGATTATGTTCCTCGATTTGGAACTGTGTTAATTCATTTCTTGCCGTATAGATTGCGTATGAAATTAGCAGATTTATAACGAGAAATAGGAGGTTGGGTACTGAATAAAGGGATGAGAATATACTGCATCATAAATAATTAACGCAAGTCACATCTTGTCAACGATGACTCTGTAAATTATAACGTCAAAATCAAATAATTTAATTTTCCAATATTCATATCAAAAATTTCATCGAAGTGACGTAACGAATATTTCCTCATAAATATTTTAATTCCAATGTAATAGTGCGGGAATTGTAGGCACCGGAAGTTTAAATTGCGAATTTGAAAATTTTATATGTATATTTCAAGCATATAGGGAGTAAAGTAAAGTATTTTCGGCTCCTTAAATCAATGAGTACCAGGCTCGTTTTGTTTGTATACGAGGCAAATACCTATTTAAATGAATTTTTCTCCGTTTTGCGAAGACGGTGCTTTTGCTGTCACATTTTCCCGGCCTAATAGAAAAGTCAGTGACAACACATGTCAAACTCTAAACTGCTATTTGGTGCGGTTATACGCAGGGTGTTTAGTTACAGCAAACAAAATCCCAATGTAAAGTGATAGAAGGGGTTGCATATATATGATGGTTGAAATATAGGTCTGGGTAGAATGAGTTACTTACAGAAGGCAGTTAAAAACATTATGGTGGTCCATAGGCATCCATATATACAGTATGGTTGGAATATAGGGTGGAGTGGACGTTTGGTGGTATAAAAATGTTGGAAAAAATGTGGAATTAAAATTATATAGGGTGATTAAAAAACTGTTATATGATGTGGACGTAAACAAATCATATATAGGCTGGTTGAAATATATGCTGGAGTTGAATTATATTTATACAGTGTGATTAAAAAATTATTTATTTCGTAAAGAGTTATATACGATGGTCGAATAATAGGACGGATTTGACTCCGTAAATGTGGGATAGATCCTACTCCATCCTAAAATTTACAGAAGGCAGCTAACACATTTATGGTTGTCCGTAGGCAGTCATATGTAAAGAATGGGGTACATAGGGTCGAGTGGAATTATCTATAATTATACAGGGTTATCAAAAAAGTTGTTATATATTTTTTAAAATGTTTCATTACCCTGAAATAATATTCTTACTAAAATCAAGAATACATTGTTTCTTTGGACTTAACATTCATTGACTTTCAAAACGCCTTTGATAGCATTGAGTCCAGCTCCTTCCTGGTGGCAATGGAAGATGTTAGAATATACTCGTGGTATACCACCATTATCAAAAATATCTACAAACAGCCCCCATTTCACATTAAAATACGAAAACAGAGAGAATTTCCCTTGGTAGAAGACTTAGACAGGGCGACACTATCTCACCCAAGTTGTTCACCTAGGCACTGGAAAATGTATTTGAACAGGTAGATTGAGAAAATAAGGGTCTGATTATGGATGTTCTATGCTTGAGTCACTTGAGGTTCGCAGACGATATAGTTCTGGTCAGTGCCCACATAGAAGAACTAAAATTATTATATAAACGAACAATCTAGAAATATAGGGCTCAAAACCTCCATGAGACCAAAATAGTGAGCAACACGCAAAATATATACTACTTATATCTCGGTCACACCATCCAATTTGTCAACAAAATCAAAGGGCGAAATAAAACGAAGGATTCAACTGTCATGGACAACCTTTGGGCAACTTGGTTTTATATAAAAAAACAACGATATAACGATGAACCTAAACCGTAAAGTATATGATAGTGACTACATAAGGATTGGAAATGATGGCCTTGGCAAGGAAAACTACGGAACAACTAAGTGTAACACAAAGAGCGATGGAACGGGTCATGTTGCGAATCACTCTGAAAGCCAAGCTGCGAAATAGCGACATTCGCAATAAAATGAAAGTAACAGATGCAATGAGTAGTATAGCGAGGCTCAAATGATATTGGGTCCGGGTATGTCATAGGAGAAAACTTAGAAAATGGTTACAAGGATTAACAATTTAAAAACCACGCGAAATTAAAACGAACATATGGATACCGCGAAAGAGGTGAATTGCCGATGTGAAAAACATAGTGAGAAGACAATAGACTAGAATAGTAAAAGACAGAATTGAATCAAGAAATTTGAAAGAGGCCTACAACAAAAGTGGACGAGAAAGAAGAATAAAAAAGGTTAAAATCTGTTAAGACCAAATGTAAGATACAAGGCAGAGACCCTGTGGGGCCTGGTAGGAGCTGTTGCAACCAAGTTCTGGCACTTATCGTTAATTGACCTGTCGGCCGCCTGTAAGTGACGAAGTACAGTTTCTGATTCAAACTTTCCAGAGAGGTGCACAAGGCATGTTAGACTCATGAAACATACTTTCAGCTTCCTGGAAATCAACCATTGAGGAATTTAAACAACGTCCTCCCCCAGAAATCAGTTCTTACATCAATGCTATTCAGCTTATACTTCAAGGATCCAAAAGTTTTGATATGCAAATGATACTGGCTTCCAAACATAAGCTAGCACAGCCAATAACTGGAAGATACCTTGAACGTGAGAAAACAATCCTGGCGCGTGAAAAAAAATGCAAAATCATGACAGCATGCTTACAACAAATAGATATCATTTAAACTATATAAACTATATAGTCTTGATCGGACGCCTTCAAATAAAACTCACTTTATCAAAGTAGCGACGAAAACCAGCGCTTGAGTAAACATTACAAACAAACTAGTGGGATCATCTTGGATAGAGACTGCAGACGTTTTTTGAACACCATTTTGAGCGTTCTAGTTTCAACGGGGGCTGTGGAGTACTGTGCACCTGTGTGAGTTACTAGCAAGCAAAAGAACCTGGTCAATACTTTAATAAATCTATGAAAATCATTTCCCCTCTGGCATCCAGCCAGTCACAACCCAGCACTTGGCCAAGAGGCGTAGGTCCCGACAGTCCACAGTTCCTTTTTGGGAAAGAGGTGCTGCCCTGCCCAATAAATGTGTTGACATCAATTTCAGGTGACATAGAAGGTAGAGCAGTACACATCAATCTCATTCACCATCCAAATCAGAAAGTGAAAGATACCGATCTAATAAGGAAATCGCAAGGATTTAGGAAGGTGTCGTTCTGAAAACTGTTGGGAAACCCAAAAAATGCGCCACACTGATGAGGATTATCCATAAGGGAAACTCAATGTTGTTACTTAAAAATAATCAAAGCGGTATATTTCTACGTTTATAGGGTTCCGTATATACCATATACGGATACCCTTATAATATCACTCGGGATTTCTGCCTCTGTCACATCACAGCAATTTTCTCCTAAACTACTGGACGGAAGAGGTTGAAATTTGGTAAAAATGTAAAGTTTGGAGACACGATCAGGAATACATATCGTAAAAGAAAAAATTTTGATTTTAGGGGTACTTCTGGGGGGAACCGGTCCACCCCTGATTTCCGAAACTACTGGGCCTAAAATTTTGAAAAAAATTGCAAATATAGAACGTTGCCCGAACTTTACAGAAAAATAAGGAGAAACCGTTAATATTAATTTTGGGGGGCAAATTATAGAATTAAATAAAAATTTAAAAATAAAAAACGCATCATGTAATATATCAAATGAAAGGTCTCATTCTGAGGAACACAAATATATTTTTTTCATATTTAAAAAAATATATATTTAAAAAGATATTAACGAAAATATACCAAAATTTACCCATTCCCCCCCCTCTATCTCCGAAACTATAAAACGTAAAGTTTTGAAAAAAATTAGAGGTATAGGTTCTGACCTGAAGTTTACTGGAAAAATAAGGGGAAACCTCTACTTTTAATTTTGGGGGCAAATTACAGAATTAAATGGAAAATATAAAATTAAAATTGTTTCTAACCCATCATGTTATATATCAAATGAAAGGGCTCATTACGACGAAAACAAATATATTTTTATCATATTTTTAAAATAAATTCATTAAAAAATATTAACAAAAATATAAAAAAAAATTTACCCATTCCCCCCCCCCCTTATCTCCAAAACCATAAAATGGAAAATTTTGAAAAAAATGTAGGTATAGCTCCTCACCTGAACTTTACTGGAAAAATAAGGAGAAACCCCTAATATTTATTTTGGGAGGCAAATTATAAAATTAAATGGAAAATATAAAATTAAAATTGTTTCTAACCCATCATGTTATTAATCAAATGAAAGGGCTCATTATGACGAAAACAAATATATTTTTTTTCATATTTTTAAAATAAATAATTAAAATATATTAACAAAAATATTACAAAATGTACCCATTCCTCTCCCCTTATCTCCGAAAACATAAGCTGAAAAATTAAAAAAAAAGTATAGCCCCTCACCTGAATTTTACTGGAAAAATAAGGAGAAACTCCTAATATTCATTTTGGGGGCAAATTATAGAATTAAATGGAAAATAAAAAATTATAATTTTTCTAACGGGTCATGTAATATATCAAATCACAGGGCTCATTATGACGAATACAAATATCTTTTTTTAATTTTTTTTAAATGAATATTTTAAAATATATTAAAAAAATATTTTTAAAAAATTACCCATTCCCCCCGTTATTCCCCAAACTATAAAACCTAATTTTTTTTTGTTTTTTTGAAAAATATGAAAAAATCCCTAATTCTATTATTTGGCCCCCAAATAATAGAATTTAATGGAAAATAAATTATTAGAAAACCCGCATAGTAATTTTAGGGACAAATTATACAATTAAATGGAAAATAAATATTCAATTTTCAAAAGCATCATGTAATATATCAGATAAAAGGCTCATTATGTGAATTACAAATATATCATATTTATAAATCATTTGTTTAAAAGATATTAAGAAAACTATTAGACATCGACTTAATTCCCACTTTAGAAACTACACTATTTAAATTTTGAATAATATATTTTATTTGTATTTTTTGATAATTTGAATAACAGATTTAATAATTTATAATTTAAAACTTGACCTATTTTACCCTTTATTTTCCAATCCACAGAGCCTCAAAACTCAGACAGTAGATTATAAAAGATTTCTCTTAAAGTTTATTAGTAAAATAAAACTCTAATGTTAATTTTTGGGGGCCAAATTAGAAAATTAAATACATATGTATTCTGATAAAAATCAAGCGAATCCTGAAGCAGATAAAATAAAAAGTCTATCTGGGGAAAATGAAAGTGTATATTTTTTATAAATTTAAAACGCTTCTTTTAAAAGATATAAGGGTAAATATAAGAAAATGCACTCATTCCCTGCTTGTCTGAAACTGGAATATTAGAAACTCTTGAAGGTGGTACGGAACCCTAAGTATGCGAGTCCAACTCGCACTTGACCAAATTATTATTTTTCTGTTCTGTTTGTTTGCTAACATTGTTATTTATGCTGTCGTGTATTTTACTTGTATATTGACTGGTTATAAGTTTTATTCTTTAGTCTAGATCTTCCAATAGTATAACCTCCACTACCTACTTTAACTCCTCTTGAACTGACAACGCAGTTTCGACTGCAGTCAACAGTCTGATATGAATAAACGGTAATTGCAAACAGTATTTGCTTTTAATTAATACAAGTCGAATTTGTTGAAAAGCTGACATTCGCAATTGAATCAGTCTGTTTTGATTTAGATTCGAATTAATCGTCCAACTTCTCCAACGTCTCCTTTCAACCGGATTAAAAATTAACGAAACCCACATCTCTCAAAATCGTTTATGACATCTCTCAAAGGATTATCATCGCGCTTCATTTCAGATACGTCCAAACTATTCAGAGCCTTCCGAAAAGTTTAACACTTGTAATCCGTATCATAATAACAATTATGGTTGAGCCTAGAATAATAAACAATCCGCCAAAATCCCTTGTCAATCAATGCTCCGCTTAGCCTATTCATTTCTATTACCTTCCATATGATAATTCTGTGTGAGATAATCACAATCCACAAACAGTTTAACGCATGTCAAAAGTTGACATCTTTTGTTGATCGATCCTTCCCTTTGTGAAGGACGACGAAAGTTACCACCAGGCCGTTAGTGAGCCTTCAGGGGTGTAACATATGTTATTAAGTAGAAAAATCTTTAAAAATGTACATTTGTTGTTCTGACAATATAGCAAATATAAAGATTTAACAAAATTATTACCTATGTTATTACGGCTAATTTGTAAGACCTTGCTATTGCATTGGTACTTTAAGAGGTTTGTACCAACTTGACGCAAAACCATGCGTGATTGATAGAGTGCATGCGAATTATCTCCAAAGTTTGCAAGCAAGCAAGAATTGGAACGGTGAATGAATTGATTTAGTTTTTTGTATCACCCCATTTAGGTTAACTGCTTATGAATGCTTCTTGAACAGTTTCACATTTCTCGAATTTTTTCGTGGTTAATTTATATTAATTTGGGGGTCAAGAGCGAGTTGGACTAAGGGATCCGTACCTCCTTTAAGTTTTATTAAAATATAACCAAATTATAATATATTTCTTTCTAAATTTGCTGTTTCAGACAGGCAGCTTTTTAAATTTATATAAAATACACGTTTTTATTTCTCACAACGAGTCTTTTTAATTGATCTGCCACATGGTGCGCTTGAATTTTGTGAAAATATATATTTAATTTTCTAATTTGCCCTCAAAAAATAAGTAGTAGTAATAAGCCAAAAAAATAATTCGGTAATGCGTAACATAACCTGAGTTACAGCGGTTGACCTGATAGAAATTTCACACGCCCAACGAGTTGTTATTGTCTGATTAATGCCCTAGACTGATGAGGAGAGTGTTGTGATGAGTGGTATCTAGGACCTACCGAATGAGTTTTTAGCTTTTAGTACATTATTAACATCAATATTGTCTTAAAAGTTTAAATAAAACCGTTTAACTTAAACATCTTTTTTCTTTATTTGTTTTCAAGATTTTAGTTTTTTATTTTTACATGTTACTCCTCATTCTATATAATTCCTTGAGTGCCTCATTATTACAAAGTTTGTTCCCTGGCAATTTGTTGCCGTCTAAGTCCTCAATACATAATCTTTCCAAAGACTTTACCCGACTCAAGGCAACGTATGTGTGTCCTTCTTCAAACAATACAACTGCGTGGTCGTCCAATAATTGAATTTGCTGGAAATTGTATGGCTTTGTGTCAATAAGGTGTATGCAGTCTCTTCCAATGTCGATCCGAATTGATGGTATGACGAAACTGAGGGCGATCTGTCAATACTGGACAGCAACACTACTTTTGGTCCCACAAATATTTCCAGTTCGGCAGGTAAGCCTCCAGTCTTGTTTATGTCAGTCAGTATTATATTAGTAAAATTCAAATTATCTCTATTTTAGGTTGCGACAGTTAGCTGGTTCTGTACTTTTATTTAATGAATTCGACTTACTTACTGATTAGTGGGGTAAACCCTTAAAATAGGTCGTAGGTAGGGGTCGACCACACAGAGGTCCAATATAGGGGGGCAAAGCTATATAAAACAAGCTGCGCCCAACTCTTGAGGGAAAACGCTCATCATATCACTTTTATTCACCCTAATGCTACACAGTCCTTTTTTTCAAAGTTATTCTTCTGTTCTAGCCCTTTCATTTATTTGATACTGTTATTGAGGTAGTTGTGCAAGAATATGTAATCAGCCATTTTGTAGTGGCGGCCATCTTGGATTTACAACGATACACAATGTATTAAATTGTATTGTCATCAGAACCAAAGCACCAAATATAAGATCAATCTGTCAACAGGAAGGGGGTGAAATTTTACGTTTGAGGTTTGACCCAAACAAACAGATAAATAAATAAACAAGGCGGGCTAAATAAAACCGTTTAATAAGATTGGGATTCTTGCTTTATTTTACCATAAAACGTTTGTCTGAATTTTAAACTCGGTAGTTTGGGAGATAAATAAAATATTAAATAGTAAATTATTAAATCTGTTAAAGAAATACAAATAAAATATATTTGCATTTTATATGTCGGTGCCTTTCATTTGATATATTACGGATGCACTTAAAAAATATTGTTTATAAATTAATGTTAGAATTTGTGTTTACTAATGTAATGTTTGTTCTAATTTTTTCTAAGTTTAGGCTCATTGGTTTGCAGATATAGGAGGGGATGGGTTGAATTTGGTATATTTTTTTAAAACATTTTAACAAATTCTTTCAAAATATGAAAAAATATATTTGTATTCCTTATAATGAGCCCTTCCATTTGGTATATTACATGATGTGTTTGAAAAAAAATTCTTATTTTCCATTTAATTCTGCAATTTGCCTCCCAAAATTAATATTCGGGTTTCTTCCGTTTATTCCTGTAATGTTTGAGTGATTCGATATATTTCTATTTGTTTTTAAAATGTTAAGTCTTATAATTTCGGCGATAAAAAGGGGGAAATATATCGAAGAAATTAAGGAGTGCTTAAAAATTTTAGTACTTTGTATCCATATTAATACAATTGAAACAAATGAGATTAATTATAATGAATTAATGGATACAAATTTCTTCGCATTTCCGTTCTTTAGATTATTTATGTTGTTTTTCTGAATACGTAGATAGGTAGATATGTACTCTGTTTATTCTACTTTTTTAGATTATACGTGGACGATGTAGAGGGTAGCAGTCAGTTTATATGAAAAATTCTGATTAGCATTTAATTACATGGCTTAAATTGAATTAACTATTTTCTGTGATAAATTCCCATTGTACACCACTGGTTTTCATCCAGTAAACATCTTTAAACCGAAACCACCTCAAAATAGATCCCTGCCGCCAAAATGTCAATGAGGTTAACATTACACAATCTCATTATGTGATGAGCACAATGATGAGCTGTCATAACTGTATGACGTATCATCATTGATGCGACACAAAAGAACACATTTACAAGTAGAGATCCATTTCTGGGGTGAACAGAACTGGAAAAATGTTTAATAAATAAGGTTAAACGATGGTGTTTTGTATTGTCGGTTTTGGGTTTTAGACCACATGCCTCTTTTCAGCTATTTCTTTTGAATATGAAAGTTGTTACATTCACAGGGGATTAGCACTATTGGACACTTATTATTTGCAGTTTTAAAGCGAAAACTGCTTAACGGAGACCCACACATACATATAAGAAAGTAGATTAGTAGGAAAGTGAAATGAAAAAAAATTCAAGACATCCACACATATCTTGAAATAACCATAAAACATAGTTCCATGTCTTCATGTGTATTAAATCATAAATTTAACATCCAATTAATTCACAATACCAACATAAAATTTGCTTTTCGTTCTAATGTATATCCAAATTCTCCATTTGGGGTATTCTAAATTAGGGACTTGATGTTCGTCAGGAGATCAGAACAGCACAAAAAAGGCAACGTAACCAACTGTGGTCACCATTTATTAAGTTGCCATTACATTTTTGTGTTGACCAAATTCATATTATAAATTAAACATTTTACATTAATACTTTTGAATAATATTTGAGTTTAGAGTAAAAACCGTATTTTTAAATTACTTCAAATCGTATTTTAGAGTATATACCTTGGAAATAGCGTGCAATAAACACTAATAACTTGTAAATTTATTATTACTAGCGGTGGCCCAGTGGTCGAAATTCGACCATTTTCCCATTTAGCCTTCATATTGAGATAGTAAGCAAAAACCATTCCTGTGTTCCTTTTTACTGATTTGAAAAAAAAAAACAGTTTTGTTTATTTTTGTAAAAACTCATAGCCTTAGCATCTTGTTATCTGTCTGCATGACAGTGGTGATCAGTGTCAGTGCTATCGTCGTTTGAATTTTCTTAATTGTATGTAATAATATCAGAAAAATGGTTCATTTAATAGAAATGCACAAAATAACCATTCTACAAATGATTGGTTATGGAGATAACACATGTACCTGAACCAAAGTTTTCTAAATCGGTGGATTGGGAGGCGCGGATCGATAGAATGGCCAGCACGATCTCCTGATTTGACGCCATTGGACTGCTTTTTGTGAAGATATGTCAAAAGTATTGAAAAGAAAACTAAACCCCTTAGATAACCTAAACAGAGGAATTACGATTAGATCAGTCACGCCTGAGATGTTGACTAACTTAAGAAGACATTTCTATACCAGATTAGCATGTTGCCAAGAAGTTCGCGGGGAACATTTGAACATTTAATATTTCCGAAATAGTTGAAGATAGGTGCAGGATACTGTACATTAGTTATGTCTAGACTTTTCTGGAGAATCCAAAAAATAAATACTATACAGCGGCTTGCATTTAAAATATAAAAGATGGTATTGGCCAATGTCACATGACACACCCTATATAAAATTTTCTTCTTGAAAAAATGCGCATTTAAAAATAAAAATACAAATCGACGTGTCCAAGCGTTTGTCCCAACACGCCCTCTTTTATTGATTATCGAATTTATTTCAATTGTCTGTTCCACACTGTATAGTAAAACAACCTGCATTTGTAGTCAATAACATTGCCAAAAAATATCGAGAATTGTGTGGCAGATAAATGTTTTTAATTTATTATTGTATTTTAAGATAAGCAGAAACAATCAAATGCTAAGTTCAGCTAATTGGCATTCTTGAGTCATCTTCTACTGAGTAACTACAAACCCATCCTTTTACAAAACTGTGAAAAAAATAGTAACTGCACCGACTTTACTATACAAGAAGCCCTTTGTTATGTTATGAGCCATATCATTATTTATGCATTGATAGAAATAATAATAATTACAAACTTATGTTCATAGTTTGTTATTAGTTATGTGATCATTTGGGTATTTGTTACAAGAAATACGTCAAATTGTGTACTTTTATAGAATTATTAGATAATTTTTAAAATGCGTACGTAGGAAACATATAAGTACTATAAGTAGTGCTGCTGATGAAAGTAAACCCAAAACAACAAAACCATCATCGTCTTAGCTAATTATCTTTTTCTTTTTCTAATTGATATACAAAGAGAACACTCTGTATATTTGTTAATTTTTCGAACCAGCATTAAATTTTGCATCTTATATTAATACATAAGTGATTCCACTACCACCGGTCTTTGATGGTTGTCGAGTCATTAAACTTTTATGTATACATTTTTGCATTTTGCATTTGCCTTTGGAGACCGATTTTCGACAAGATGAAATTTGTCTGGTGATTGGTTAGGAGAACAGGGCCATCTTGTAAGTGTCAGAATGGTTTACCACCCTATAAGGTCTTTTGGACTATAGCATTATCGACCCCATCTTGTACTACCTTTGATCGCATTCACGGCAACGACTACAGTAGTGTAGAGAACGACAACATTGGAATGTGGAATAGCATCGGGTCGTCTTCTCTGAGAAATCTCGATTCTGCTTGGTTGGACATGACTCGATTTCCGAGGAAGAGTTAGACGACTCCGGGGAGAAAGACGTCAACCTTAAATTGATGTAGAGCGACATGGAGACCGCACAGTGTGTATTATGGTATGGGGTGTTACTGCACATAGAAGTAGGTCTCCTTCAGTTTTATTCGACACATGGAGCCCATATTTCAACAACATAATGTTCAGCCTCGTGTTGCTCGAGATATTTTAAACATGTTTGAAGAGATCCAGGTGAAGGTGCTGTCGTGACCGCCCAGATTCACCGATCTTTCCCCCATACAACATGTTTCGGATATGATGGGTAGAAAGCTGGGAATTTTACAGTTCCGGCGGACCTTGGAGATTCTAAGACATTATATACAGATTGCTTGAGATAGTATTCCTCAAGAAGAAATAGGCAACCTTATTGAATCAATGTCAAGACGTATTGGGGAGTGTATAGATAACCGCGGTGGACAAACACAGTATTAACAAACTTAGTAAAAAAAAACTAAACTACTTGAAACTTTTTATTCAATTTTTAATCATTTACACCTTACTATAGCATCTATGTGTTACCAAAACAATATTAAATTTAAACTACTCCTTCTGAGTGTTGTGATTTCTTTGACAGTGAGTATATTTCCAAACGTTTTGGGGTCTAGGTCAGACCCGTTGTCAACGGCAATAACGAAACTATATTAAAATAAGGCACAATTGTCAAATTAAAATGTTTGACAACATATGTGACATAGGATGTAACTCATAGAATTGAAATTGATAATATACACAGTAGCACAGTAAATTCTATATATTATATAATAATAAAGTTCCTTTCAAATTGATAGAATTTTAGAAAGGTTGACTGAGTTAAAAATGCGATCAAAGAATTTTGATTAATTTTGGTAATTCAGTGATCTCATTAAAATCACAAGAGAAAGTGTCGGGAAACCTTTATGAACTATCCTGATATCGGATTGTTCAAAAGGACATTACTATATCGGCAACCAAGAACGACTGAATTCTACATCAGTTTACAAAAAACCGACTCACAATACCAGGTGTCTTAATTTTAACTCTAAATAACCAAATTCATTAAAAAGAGTTATCATCAAATCTCTATATGACTGAGCAAAAATCAACTGTTCCGACATCGAAAAACTTAATGAAGATAAACGTTTATAAAATATTGATGGCTAAAGTGTAAAACGTCGAATTTTCTAAAATTTCGACGAGAAACAAAAAATCGAATACATTTATAATAACTAGCTGTCGCCCAGTGGTCGAAATTCGACCAATTGTTTCAATATCTCTGGCAGGTGAAGTACCCTAAACATTTTATCGTGACATTCTATTCTAGCACTTAAGGGAGAACAGCAATTAAACGGAACGGATCCAGACTCGGAACCTCTGTGTGATAGTTTTCTCGAAAATCCTAGATGTCGGTCTTACATCTCGCTTCTACAAATAACTAACGAAGTTCAAGTTCTTTTTCAGATATAATTAATAGTTCAAATTCGTAATTCTTAATTTAATATGAGAACAATTCAACCGCTAATGGGCTACCCTACATAATTATTTTTTCTAACCACCATGTCTAACTATAATTGCACTCAATTCTCTAACATTTATTTTAACATTTTTTAACCACCCGGTAAACCATTCTGTATATGCGACTGACTATAAGCCACCGTATTTACTCTTTTTGTTTATGAAATGTTTAACTATCTTCTGTAACAATTATTCTACGCCGATCTATATTTCAATTATCATATATATGGAACTTATCGTGGGCTACTCAATAAATCATTTCCTTTTCTAAAATTTTTTATAATCATCCTGTATATCTATAATTCATATATTTCATCTACCCTATAAATACTACTGCTTAGGGGTTACGAAATGTTGCATTTCCATTTCCGCCACCCTGTATATGCATCTCTGTATCTTTCCCGAACAATCGATTTGTAGACGCCAAAATCCCGAAACGGAATTTCGACAGTTATAGTGCAGTTTGCGAGAATTACATATATTAAGAAATATGTAAATAAACAAAACATTATATGTATTATATTGTTAGATAAATAAGTAAAAATACATTTGCAGCATATCACATCTCGTTAAAAGAACATTTAACAATTTTTGACTGACTGCTAATATTTTAGACGACATGTTAAAATTAATTTAAAAGATTACCTTATATCGAATAAAACAGCAATATATTATTAATATTTATTCTATTTTCATTTGCACATGGCATAAAATAAAAAAACATATTCAACTTGAGAGGATCTGAAATCAAATGTATCAATTAGCTTTATAATCTCTCAATAGTTAGTTTACTTACGTAAAAGTTTTCATTCGGGGATTATATCAAACATTTAAGAAATAAAATGCACCACCTGTTAATTTATGTTAAATAATACCTTTATTTGTTGAAATTTTTTTTAAGTTCATTGAAATTTAAATTTTGAAAATTATACATTAATAATTTTCTGATTGCATTGAGAAGGTACCCTAACCTAGCGGTTAACTGTTAAGAAATGTCAAATTGAAATTCAATCTGCTACAATGTGATTGGCCGTGAACTGGTCGAGAAATTAGAACCATTGCCATGATGTCAGATCTAACTATTTATCTTCAATTTCACTATTTGTATTTATACCATAAACTTCGTAATCTTAGTTAAATTGTATGAAACTATTAGCCTTTAAAATAGAAACCATATAAATTAATAGTATAATGTTAAAATAATAAAATAATATCGGAAAAACATTGTTCAGTTACCACGCAATACAAATTTCTGATTTTAGTTGACAAAATATATTTTGAAAAACTTACGAGTACCCAACAAATTGTCATTATGATATAATATCAATTTTTGTGGATGAATTCTTAGTAGCATGATAATGTAGAAGAACTTTCAGGACCAAACAAAATTTGTTAGTTTTTCGTTTGATTTAGTTTGTTTTTCTCATTCGAGTCAATCCGTCTTACGATTGTCTCTCCACTCAATCTGGCGGCACTGTGGATGTAAATTATGAATTTTTTATTTTACTTTATTTAATGAATGATTCAATATTGTAAATATATTTTAGCATTCTGCACTGAAGGTCGTCAATAGCCACTAAACAAAACAAAAATCAAATAAATCGGTTGAGGGACAGAGGAGAAAATGGTACCTAACCGTTTTGTCTTTGCCTATTTATATATAGATGCGTTATAGTTTTTGGTGCTAAGATAATATATATAGGTCGGATAATACATTCATTACATTAAAATAAATTTGTAAGTATTTGCAGTTTAATAGATACCAATATTTATTAATTGGTGAATTAAATACAAAATTTGAAATTTTCGACTAGAGAGTTTCTGCACTTTAACCATCGAAATGTGCTTTCTGCAAATAATTGCCAAAAAAAAATTAATTATAGAGAGTTGAACAAAATCAAATACCAAACAATTACTCCCAAGATAATCACAATACTATATTAATAATACCATACCGAGATAGTTAACACGATTTTTCATAAAATTTCTCTTATGATATTAATGGGATCACTGAATCAACAGAATTCTTTGATTGAATTTTTGGGTAATGCATTTAATAAAGTCGCACCTAGGAGCGGCACATGTGAAGATAACCCTTTCAAATACTTCCAATTTTAAAGAAACTTAATTGCTATAAGATCTTTAGAATTTCCTGTGCTGCCCTGCATATTACCAAAGAAAATTCTCTTAGTTACATCAAACATCACATATTGTAAAAAAAATTAAATTTTACAATTACCATAGTTTCGTTATTGCTATTGACAATGGTATCTGACTTAGACTCCGAAACGTTTGTGTTGTTATTCCCAATAACTACACAAATAGTAAGTAAAGATGCCACTACTAACATTGATGAAATAAGCCCATTAGGTTCTACTAGGACAGTTCCATGAAAGATCCTGTATATACGACTATATCGTTTGTTTGACATTCATTTTATCACATATTTTAATCTACATTGTAGGTAGGTATTCATTTACCGTGAGTTTTGTGTGTGTAGTTGTCTAATTTTTTATTGGTTTATGCATCTGAACATGAAACGATAGGTGAAGAAACTAGTTTCGTAATTTTTTGAATCAAGAAAACAATAGTGTCGTTTGATTATCACCACACTAATTATAATTGTTTTGTTATAAAATCCGCATTTGAAAATAAGTAGCCAGTAATCTGTTGTACAACAACCTTTAGCGAGCAAAAAACAAACAACGTCGTGGTATTCTTGGCATTCTATAAACCCTAAGCCCTCTCGAATGTTGAAAGATATAAAATTTCACTAAAAATTTACATGGTTATCAAACGGAAAATCTATCTCCGTTCAACCCTATCCTCCTGCCTTCGCTAATAAATTTTCCAAAGCTGAAACTAACTAACAAGCACATAACTCACAGTGGAAATACAGTGAATAACACGGTGTGCTTGCGTGTGGTCATTAACCATAATATAAATGGAGATTATGATAATGAGGGTATATATTTTATCGTATTATCGAGTTGTTATTAAAGCATCAGTCTGTGTTGAATTAATAGACAAGATCCCGTGGGGTAGATCCTGGAGGATCATCAGGATGGACTGGCGCAGCCTCTGCCGTTACTAACGAGTGAATTCTGGACACGTGACCCTTAATGGTGAAGGCGGACATTCGGTATAATAGCTGATATAAAGGACACGCGGCGACGAGTCACTCCCTACCGGTTCTGTACAATAAATGACACTATTTTATCTTTCTACGCTTAGGTGGATTATTTAACGTGAAATTAGATTTATTTTCTGTCGAATTTTATGAAAAGTAAAATGTGATTCGTTGAACTTATGCAAAACGAACAGTCTTTGATTTACAGTGTGAATACAACTTGTTAGGAATATATGTGTATGACTATATCAGAAAAAGTATTCAAGTTTAAAGTTGGATAAGTAATTCACTTTTTGACCAATTAATCAGAGTATTACAACATTTTACTTTCACTCATCTTTTCTAATGTTTTGTTGAAGATTATTAGATCGAATTCGGTGTCCCAATCGACCTACTCCCCACGTCTCACTAGATAACTGAACTGAATATGTGAATCTGCTCTGCTTTGATTAGAAGGAGATGTCACGGGCTGTGTGGTGTTTGGTTGGGAGTTTGTGGGCACGTCTGATTTGTTTAGTCTCACTATCATGGAGCGCATGTTGTAGGGAGGTGGGTGCATGGGACTTTTTTATTAACTGACAGAGAATGTTCATATACTTTGTGGTTGACATTCCTGTTGGTATGACCGATTTTGTTTTGTGGGTAATCGCGCCATGGAATTTCATAAATTCCTCGATCCTCGTACTGTGTCTTTTGGGTTCCCGGTTAGGTTCGCTATAGTTTGATAGGTTTTGAAGACCGTATTGGTCTCGGTTTAGAATCCATGCTATTTTGTCAGTGACTCCTCGAATGTAGGGAGTTGGTGTATTTGGGGGGTTGCTGAAATTGCCAAATTGTTCGCGCAATGTTATCCGCATGATAACTGTTTTGTTGAAGATTATTAAGTTCGTTTTATGTATTGTCAATAACTATTGAACGAATAGATTGAAGCGCCAAAGATTTCATTACAGAACTCACTTCGGCAGTGTGATGGTGTTTCTGGGCATATAGTATTAGTTGGTATGGTTTCCTGTAGACGGTATGTTCTTACTTTCTCATCTAACACTATTAGTTTTGGTTATGAGAGCATAAGAAACGGGAGAGAAGAATCAGGTTATGTTTCCAATGTAAACTGAATGTTAGGATGTATTTATACTATTAAGGTGTTGTAGACAGCAGTCTTATGAATCTCTGCTTTAACGCCAAATGACAAAAATGTCATCAATTATTTAAATGTCAAAAGTATCATCAACATATCAAAGCCAATGGTAAGGTTTTGTAGTAGACGAGTTTAGGATTTCGATTTGATCCATGAAAATGTTAGCAAGCACAGAAGAGAGAGGTGACCCCATCTTTACGGTACGAGTATGCTTACTCGGCTAGATGGTGAAGAGTTTTGGTTGGCCTGGCTACTACTGGGGTCGGAAATACCGAACTGACAATGGACCTAAGAAGAATGCCCTACTTATGAATCATGAATAGCCTACATTTTCGGAATTTCAGAAAAATTTCCCGAGAAATGATGAACTTTTTACGGTCAAGAGGAATATGCGTTTTGTGGATGATTTCCTTGGTATTTTTCTCTAAGTATTATTTCGTAGTCTGACGTCTGAAGTAGAGAATTCATCTTGTGAACATAGTCCTTAGTGTTGAGAAGAATGGTTACCTTTATCAACAGGAAGAATATTTATTTCTTCGTTGTTAAGAAGTTGCAAAAGTTTCGACATTTGAAGTATATCCGAAGATATTAGAAGAAATTTTTCTGACATTATTTTTTAAAGGATTTTAAAATGATTAGAACTTTTTAATTTTCATTTCTCTCTGCTATATAAAGGGGTTTTGGATTTGCTATTGGACATTTCGTTATCAGCTCAGTATCTTTAACTTTGTTTTTTAGAATACTTGTTAAATGAGGTCAAATTGAGCTTAAACATTGTGTCTGTCTTCGTATAAATAAATGTTTGAAAATAAATATGAACTCGAGAAAATTTATACACTCAATCTCCTCCGTTGTAAATGTTTTTCATACAAGTACTTGAAGAAACTCAAAAAGCGGTTTCACATGTTTCAGATGTTTCAGAATATAGATATCTCAAAAACTGGATCCAGGTGACTCCGAAAGGCAAAAAGAATTTTGTAATGGGCTAAAAAGAAGACATAACTTTCCAGTTTTCCTAGAAAATGTAATTTAGACGGATGAAAGTATGTTTAAGAATTGTGGGGTACTCAGTTGGAATAACGAACGGATGTGGAGCACTAAGAACCCCAATGCAGTTCCTAGAAATTCAGCCGCAAATGAAATTTAGTATAAATGTGTTGGCAGAAACTATAAAGGTAGAATTTTTGATCATCATTTCTTTGACAGATTTTTAAATGGAGAAACTTACCACTAAATTGTAATGTCGATTTTTGAAGACAATTTGAATGATCAATTGTTAGCCAACTATGCCATCATGAACAAGGACAGCATTTATTGGAATTTACTTCATGTTTTATCTTACTATTGTTGTTCATTTTGGTTATAAGTTCATCTAATAATCTAAAATATTCATAATTGACGTACTTTCAGCATGTGCTGTCGAAAACGCAGGACACGTCAACATGAAGGTATTCGTACTTTCGAAGTTTTATAACATTGGGCAAAATTGTTAGATGGCAAAGAATCGAAGAAGAAGAGGTTTTCTGAAAACTATGAATGGGTTATTGAGGTAAATCTGTTACATAATATGAATGAAACTTTATACATAATGTATTAATTGGATGTAAGGAATTCCTAGGGATAACAAGCCAATTTCGTCAATGAAGGCATAACGAAACTGTTTGAAACTTAATAGTATAAAATTTATGTCCAACCAATTAACGTTAGTGGGATATAACCATTCACAAGCGAAAATTTATATAGATACTTTCCACAAAACCAAGACGATAATTGTAAACAAATTACGGAGTGTGATAAATCACATTAACTCACGCTGTTTTAGGAACTCGTTTATGGGGATTCAGCAGCTACGAGGTGCAATTGATTTTTTTAAAAGTAACTGTATCTTAATCAATTCCAGTTACACCAAATTGGATAAATTTAAGTGATTTTTTTGCAAAATGGGGTTAGGTCTTTTTTGCCAGAAAGTGTTATAGACAATATCTATAATAGTATATCCAGATGCGACATGCAAAAAAAGTTGGAAAATTATTTATAGAATTTCTTCTTTAACTTCGTTGCTATCGGCTGCAGAAAGGAAAACAAAAGTTGGTTAGATGGAAATTTTCTAGAAAGTTGATGCAATTAGATTTTTGTGAATTAGCACATTTACTCAAAAATTGGGAACTTTTGGAAAAATGTGATTTTAATTTAAAATTTGGGGAAGAAAATTCCAATTTTGTCTTAATTCTGAAACAGCATTTTTCTTTAAAGTATTTCATCCTTGCGTGAATGTGTCTGTATCTGAAATAATGAATAAAAGTGTTTGAATTTGTATTGTCAAATGAAATTTTTAAATATTTTTCAGCTGTTTCAAAGTTGTTTTTACACTTTTTAATTCCATAAGATACATTTTCAAAAGCGAAAATTAAAGATCTAGGAAACAGCTTTCTTTTCCATTTTACAAAAATAGAATATATTAAAAACTCAACATGTAATTGAAATTTGTTTTGGTTAGTGAATTTAAAAAAAATCGCTGATTTAAACCGATATAGACTCACTCAGGAAAAGAGTAGCTACTTACTATAAAAATCTGGTATTTTCCGAAATTGTGATAAAATTGGACTAAATCTGCTCCATCAAATATTAAATTTAAAATATTCAGATATTTTCCAAATTGTTTATGATTCCAGAATATATTATAATTTTCCAGAATTGCGTGTAATCCGTAAAACAAATTGTTGTAAATAACATTTATTCTGTTTCTTACTTCTGCAAGCTATAGGAATGATGATTTAAAGAAAACAGTAAATTATTCAAATATTATCTTTATCAACAAAATTCCACAGCTTTCTGACATGGCACATTATATGTATTGCCTAGAACCCATGTCTACAAAAAACAGGTTTATTCCATATTTGGTATGCAATTTTGCTATTTCTTTCGGACTATTAGAAACACCACCGACTTCACTGTAATTTATGTCAAAATAATAAGGGACAAGTTAATTTTTTGCTTGAGTTTTTGGTGAATATTGAAAGTCTGCTTACACAGTTGACCATCTTTGTTTGCATTCGGCCATTTGTCATTGTCTTTGGGCCCATATTGGATGCATAGTTGTCACACTTCCGGCATCGGGTCATGACGTCTTCGAAGTAATTGACCCAGTAATATCGTTGATGAATTTTATTCAGGATCTTATTATTCATGTCCAGATGACCTTCGATAATCTCATTATGTACTTTAATGGGGACCGCGGGTACCCTTTTCTTTGGGACAACCAGTTAGGATTTAGTTTCTCTCCTTTCATTGCTTTCCCAAATTCCCTTTAACATTCCATTCTCTACTACTCGAGTGTTCCATTGGGCCCACAATGATTTCAGGACGCCCGTGTATCTAACTACCTCTGCCCATTGTTATAGGGGTATCCTTCTCTTCTTGAGTGATAGGATAGTTTCAAGGTCTGGGTCAGGCATTTCTTCCTGTGCACATTGCTACATTGCTCTGTTGTCCATTTTTCATTCACCTGCACACAAACCTATTTGATGGGTACTGTCTTGGGGGCTGGTGATGGATTTCTCAGCTGTTGACCCCTTATTCTGACTGGCTAACTGTTCCTTGTGGTGCTATTGTGTCGTTGCCCAACTCTGACTGGTGATCTGTCTGGTAATCTCACTCTGCAGTCACGTTGGAAATGCCATGCACGTTAACAGCTATTACATAAACCACTGGATCTTCGTTTCTGCTTAATTTCAATTGTTTGGTTAATTTTGGACAGTAATTCATAAAGGAACGACTTTGATTCTTTCAAGAACTTCTAATACACTTGGTTTGGACATGTTCATGATAGCCTATACTTCTAAAGCACGTCTCAGAACTTCATTACTATTCCTTATACCACTAAGTCTCAGATTTCGTTGAACCTCAACATCTTGAATGCCATATATAAAACTTTGGTATCTGGTACGTAAAGTGTTTTAAACGGCTAAGGTCTGCTTTGAACTCTTGTAGACTTTCACCAGACTTTCTGTTTTGCCACTTAGCTGCACCTGGTATACTTCACTCAGTGATGGGCTGTCATCTCTCTTATCTAAGATTGCAATGAACTTTTCGAAATTACCTTGTTCACCTTCGGGAATGCACTAACGAAGTTCTAACACTGGACCTCTCAGATAAATTTGTACAAATGTAGACTTCTGGACTATCCCAAACGTTATTTCTAGTCACTGCTTTAAATTGTCGTTTGTACATATGCCAAGATGAGCTGCCATCAAAGGTGGGTGGTTTCATAAAGAAATCTTTGTTAGTTACAGTGTTCTGCTATCTTCCCCTTTTCAAGTTTTGTTAAATGTTGCCGTTTCTACCTGAGTTTGGATAGTGCTAAGTTTACGTTGTACTTTGAATTAAATTGATGTCACATTTGACGATTTTTTCGAGAATATACATTGAACTTTTTAGAACCTCAGTCTTAACATATTCTAATTAATTAGTTTCTTACCTTGTAATTGCAAATTGTGTTAGTTGTTCCAATTGCTCCTTTTACTTGTTTGCATCATCATAGCTTTTTAATTTGTCAGCCTGGCGTTTTCCTGGTAAGATTTTTTGTTCATCTTGGTTTTTTAATAGAATTTCTTAAAATTATTTTGTCTCTTTAATTAAACTCTTTAAAAAGTTCATCTTGAATTTTTTCTTCTGATATAATGTGCTCAGCTTGTAATTTTGTAAACAACCCTACGATCAAATTTTGTTGTTTTTCATCCTCGGTAGTGACAAGGCTGCTCAACTTTCATAGTGGTAACTTTCCAATTAAATTTTACTTTTCTCATCAAAGGATTGCACTAACCTTTACTGGATTTTTTCTGAGATTTGCATTTTCTTTTTGTCACGTTTTTTCAGGATCTGATTTAGTTTCTCTTCCAGCTTATCGGTAAGGACTTGAATTTTTTCTTGCTAATATCGTCCACACTTTTGATAGTTGCCACAAATAAATTGAATTTTTAAAATCCACTAGATCCCACAGCCGACATCACTGTTACAAATCTTCTGTGAGTTCAAAAACAGTCTTTACACCGAAAATGAATTCTTCTTTATTTTCAAATAAAAAATTCAAAATTCATAACACAATACTTTCCTTAGACCAATACTTGGAATAATACAATTGCTCCCAGTTACTCTTGATTGTTCTCGTAGTATCCTTGTCTGTTTACCGTGTGGCATTTTCAGTATTATTTTTATCGCAGTTGCAAAGACTAGAATACGTTTTTGCTAATTGTTTTATTTATTAAGGTCAATAATTTCCAGAGAATTCCTCTATTAGTAATGTCAAATTAAACGTCGGAACAATTATTTAATAATAAAAATATGTTACTGATTACAAAATTTACTATTAATAATAAAACTATGTATACAGTGTGTCCGCAGATGAAGTGCACAAGAGGAAAACTATCTTTATTTATCATTTTACGACAAAAAGCCATTCTTTACAAAAAATTCTGCTTGTCGAGAAAACTAATTAACAATATAAACATTTTCAATCAGATATAGGGTAAAATGGGGGAATGCCAGTCAGTGGGAAATATCTAACTTAAAATACTAGAGCCACCATCTATTAGACGACCATGGAAGCTTATTAGCTGCGAGCTGCTAGTTTTCGTAATAAGCTGTAGGTTTGTTAGCCGCGGAAGACTTGAACCGTATTTTGTTATTAAAAATTGCAAATTTCAGTAGCTTTTATCTTATCATAATCTGTTCCTATAAATATCGTTTTACTTGCTAATTATTACATATGTATCAGTTCGTCAATTTTGCGGTCTTGATTACGTGCAAATTATTTACGTTTCTAGTAGTCATCTAAAGAAAAGTTTTTGAATTTTGGGGTTATGCCAATCATTCGAAGAGGGTAATAGCAGTGACCGACCGGTATTACCCCCTATGAGAAATATATGTTAATTATTACTATTGTTGTTTTATTGATATATGAAAGTTACTATTTTGTAATTAGATACCGCGTCACTGATAGAAGACTACAATAAAAGCACAATAAACTAAAGAAGATCTAGAAAAAGCTATAGAAGCCGTGCAAAGTAGAAATTTGATGCCATAGAGCATAGTAAACTATTACAGTCACTCCAATATAATGGATTAACCAATAAAGTGGTAAAGTTTTTTGAATCTTACTTATCAAACAGAAGCCAATGCGTGGTGTTAAATGGTAGGGTTTCGGACGTTTTGAAGGTGTCAAAAGGAGTACCGCAAGGTTCAATTCTTGGACCTTTATTATATATAATATATACCTCTCAACTATCAAAATGTTTGAAAAATTGCAGAAACCAGTGTTACGCTGATGATACGCAAATTTACTTGTCCTTCCCTACTAATAAAATCCAGCAGAATGTCAATAGTATAAATGAAGATCTAAATGCTTTATATGAAAATTCGTTGAAACTTTCTCTGTTAATAAATCCCATAAAGTCCTGTTATCTGATATTTGCATCTAATATTAAGAAAAATGACATAAATGTTGAAATCAAAATTGGAGACACAATTCTAGAAAGGCGTTTTGCTTCAAAAAATCTTGGATTGATGCTTGATGACGAATTGCGTTTCAAGAATCATACTAATAACTGTATAAGTAAAGCTTATATCAACCTAAGACAACTATATCAATTTCGACACTTTCTCAGTCAAAAGCAAAAGGTTTTAGTTGTTGATACAATTGTTCTCTCACATTTCAATTACTGTGACGTTATTTATGGCCCATGTATGGACAGTGACACCAGTCACAAAATTCAAAAAGTGCAAAATGCTTGCCTGCGCTTTGTATTCGGCATTCGTAAACACGAACATATTTCTCATAAACTAAAAGAAGCAAAATGGCACAATATGGAAATGAGGCGTAAGATTCACTCAATATGTTTCTTCAATGAAATTATTAAAAATCGAAATCCCCAAAATCTCTTCGAAAAACTCACCTACAATGCAGAGGCACACAACCTAAATACGCGATCTAGACGAAAGTTAAAACTCCCTAAACATCACACAAAAATATTTGAGAGATCTTTTAGTTACAACATAGTTAAACTAATCAATGATTTGCCCCAGCACTTGCATAACTCAACAAAAAAGTTAATTTGTAATTATTATCGAAAAGAGAATGACATCATGTAGTAACAATTCCTGCTTCTCCCTCTCTATTCGTATCGTCCGCCCGGCCACGTGGTGTCTTACCTCAGTTCTTTACTCCCTCAGTGCCTACCTCATAAATTAGTTTAATGATTAAGGATTTCTTTTATTATGTATTTTGTCTGTCGTTATGACTGTAGTACTGTCATTATTGTCTTCTATACATTTATAATCTCACACTCCAGTTTTAGTTTAAGTGTATTAGTTTTATTATTTCATGGTTAAGTGGAAGAACAGAGTGGGTATGGCTTGCTCCTACCCACAACTGAACTTCGCCATTTCATAATTTGATTGTCTTTGTATCAAGCATATGTTCCATGAATAAAGCTTATTATTATTATTATTATCAGTTCCGAAACAGTGTAATTTACCTTTCAGTACTCTATTTGAATTACAATTGTTTTGTATTTAATTCAGTATAATATACGTGTTGTTTAATTGACATATTTCGGCAATCGCTATATTTGGAAGCCTAGATCTGTTGTTTCCAAATCACCAGTAATGCCCCAATCGCTGACCGCCATTTCCCGCAAGGTGGGGGTAATGGCGGTAAAAGAAGTGTTTCGATTGAGTATGAAAAAAAAAGATAAATAGTTCGGGAATTTGAATTAAATGTTACTAAAGTCAACTAAATAAGCTATGTCTAAGATGAATTACTTTTGCCGCAAGTCCTTAGAATACTGATTTATTCTGATTGCCATTCATGTGACCGCAATTCTCCCATCTTACCCTACAGGTTGTTAATAAATTAGTTGAAATATAACATGCCTCAAGAGAAAAGTATTATTATTTATTACTTTTATTGAAAATATTATGAAACAAAGTTGTTTATAAAGTCCAAATACAAATTTTTTCATTAAAATTCGAAAATTAAAATTATTCTGCCTTCGACACTATAGTAGATTTACCGCACAATGTATGAACGATTCGTGGCTCATTGAGTTCATGAATTGCTATATGTATGTACTCTTTTAATATTTCCCTGGCATGTGGAAGGTTTCATGAACAACCTTTTGTTTTAAGGGACCCCACAAAAGAAATCCAATATTGAAAGGTTAGGCGACCTAGCTGGATAATTGACTGGGCCAAACCTCACTATCCATCTTGTGCCAAAATGATTGTCTGACGAATATTGTGGAATGAGCATGACTGCCGTCCACACCATTCATTAACTAGCAAAAGTCGTCAAAATTCATGTTACGTCATTTATGGATGTACCCATGCGTTAAAATTTTCGTAACATTGTTTAATTCTTTAGCAATGTGTACACGTTCATCTCAATAGCATATTTTTTAACCTCTAACGAAAACATAATTAGATAAATTTCAATTAATGCTGCAGAATCACCTGGAATCTGTAAGATGCTAAACTCCCTACCAACTAACACCAGTAAATTTTTTGACTTAATTGGAATGGTCTCAAAGAATGGGTTATAGATAAATGGTGATCATGGTCTGATGATGGAGTCGTAAGGAGAAGTGAAAAAAAATTGGTGGGATTTCTTAAATACTTTCGGATGTTCAATAGTTCAGTCTACTATGAAATTTTGAATACCATAAGAATATTTTTCTATTGCGTACAGATTTTTCACTTAATGACGCTAACTACTAATTAGATGTAGCTCGTTTACAGTCACACTCTATCCCTATATATTTGATATTTGTATTTCAGTTAATATTAAACTATCTATTATGTACGTGTCATAAATAATAGTTAGTAGGGTTTATCATCTGAAATCTAGATGGATGACTTGATTTTTTAAAATGCCAACCAACTTAGCTTATTCTCTGGTACTGTTGCCTATTTCAGGCAGTATTTATTTAAGTTCTTTTTGTCACCTCGTATTTTTACTTGTGGTATTCACCCACGGTTGGACTCAAACCAGCTACCGTCCATTCATAAATGCTTGAAACGTATAAATAGTGTGTGTATGGGACCACATTCTTCGACTGTGACCAGCGACACTCAATGGGATTCCAGCTTAATTGATTTTTAGGTTTTGACCGTAAATTCAATAATTTTATGGACTGTTCCTTCACTTGGCTCGGTATGAATGAATTTATTTAAATATGGAGGTGGTTGGACGGTCGTTGAATATGTCGTTAAGGTGGATTATCAAAGACGTCTTTTATGGCTTATGTTGTTTGGATTTGATCTTCACTTTTCAAGTTTAGTGTCAATGAAATGGAATGTTTAGTATTATCGATTTAAAAGTGTTTTCTGGTTGGGGTAGTTAGTATAGTGGCTGGAAATACACAATTTTGAAACTATTTATTAAAAACTTGTATCAATACAGTAACACATATTTTAGGTGTAAACAATTTAGCAAAATACAAAATACGGTATTTACTTAATTTTGGCAAATGTAATGAAATTTATTAATATTAATAATATAATTATTCGGGATTCATAAAGAAGAATGTTTAAAAGAAATTCTATGCTAGTTTGTTTAAACAAAAAAAACTGTAAAACCATTCCAACATTTTATGAGTTATCTCATCTCTTCAGCACATTAACCCTCCACTCCAATATCATCAACATGTCTACGGTTATTGAGTATTCTAGCATTTATTAGAATATGCTTACATGTCATTTTTTGAAAGTATTCTATAAAGCATTCCTGAAAAAAATTAGCCAGAAAGTATCTCCTTGTTTTCTACTTTGTTTTATTTTATTATTTGTTTTTGTGCAGGTAATACTTTTTGAGCATAATTGGGTATTAAAAATATAGTTGGGGTTGGTGAAATCCTAAAAGAATTATAATTTAAGATTATTTTATGAAAATTTTCGTAAGAAATGCCAATTATTTTTGTAATAAACGCAAAATAAAACTAATATTTGAAATAAAAAAGTCAGATGATGAAAAACGCTTTGAAATTCGTCGTTACGTAGAAAATACAACTTTTGTAATCTGTGTATGGAAAATTGGCTTAAAGTGTTTTGCGGTCATGTATGGGTGGGTACCCAGTATCGGTTCTGTTGTTTTTGAGTAATCAAACACTTTTTTAGTGTAGATACCTTTAATTAACTGAATTATTTTAGTGTAAACAGAAAGTATGTTATGTTTACTTACGTCAAAGTGGCCTTCACAGAAATAAAGTGTATCACTGATCCTGACATCATCGGAATTTCATTTCATTTCTTGGAATACGTACAAAACTTTTTCTGAAATTTTTGCAGATTTATTTGTGCACAGGGGCACATTTCTAGACCATTATACCGTTAAATAAACTTTCTAATAAGCTTATAAATCAGTTACGTTACTTCACAGTTGAACATATAGATATATGATGTCATGAGAGTACAGACACTGTCACTACAGAACAATACAATAAAGTAATGTTCCACGAGTTCAAGGCTACGTTTATTACTTCACAAATAAAAAATAAAGAGTTTACCCTGTCTTTATTTTTATTTGAATTTAATTTCCAATTGTTCTAGAAAATTATGAAGAAAAAATCATACTGCGAGCTTATTACAGCAATAAAAGCAATTTATGAGGGTTACAAAAAAAAGTCAAATACCCAATTCTGGATCTTCTTTGGACGCATCTTTGTAGTCGCTATAGTATAAAAATAATTTGACATACACTGTTTGTTAGAACAAGGGAATTTTTGTGAAGACATGGAGACTATGTATTGTATTAAGTACGTCTTATTCAGAGTTGCCACTGCCACCGTTACAAAAAATACAGTAATATACTGAATGAACCAGAAAGTTTTCGAAAGTGCACTGTACAGTGCATCCCATTTTGGTTGAGATTGCCAGATTACTCGGTTGTTATTGAAGATAGAGTCTTGCGGATTTCACATACCTGTTCTACTTTTTTGTGAAACTCAGGATGGCCATATCAGATTTTGCATAGGTGTTTCCATTTATAAGATACAGGGCGATTTTGATAATTTATACTTTTTGGACCCCTTCTATATCTACGAAGTTATTAGAAATACTCTTGCGCTAAGAACTACGTCTAATAGAAAATTTTGCATAGAATCCAGTGGAGTACTCATTTTTTTTTCCGAGTATGGTTTTGAAGATACTACACAACATTATATATTTTTAAATGGAACACCCTGTATTTTATTATTTCATTGAATTCGTTATTTTTTTCCCTTTAAAATAATGTATAATACAATACACATGGTATTATTAGAAATGCTAAAAAACACTAAAAAGCTGAGTTTTTTGCTAGTAGGCCATGTATTTTCCATTTAAAAGGAGAATCAAACAAATAATTCCATTTGAGATTTTTTATAGGAGTTTATCAGCAAAGAAAAATATTGTAACAATAATTCAATAACATGAAACACGAAATTTAGGTACCTAAAAGCAACTAATAAATAGTTAAACATCGTTCATTATGTATAACAAACAGAACAATTATTACAAATCAACTATCTTAAAATTAATTTTGGACATTATTTATTACCTTATTGATTAAACTTTTCAAATTGTTGTCCATTTTCCCTAACACATAATTGGCAAATCTTTCCATCTCGCATGAATCCATTTAAAATTATTATAGAATTCCGTCTTTCGGAACAATATTTTATCTAGTGGGCGCTGGAGAGAAAAACGCAAATCTGATCAAGCTGTCATTGTTAGTAACTATTGTGTTTTATCGTGTTTGAGTTTACAAGATCATTATATAAATAATTATTCGTGAGTTTGCTGGTTGATAATTGATAATGGCTGAAAGAGAATTCGTTTTTCAAAATAACGAAAAATACGATATGATACAATGTTTAAATCAATGTTATGAGAATGTAGAAGAAGCTTTAGAACTATATTTCCACAGGTATAAAGTACGAGTATTTTACCATAAAATATTTCATGAAATCGCGTTTTTAAAACTTTCAGATATCCAGAGAGGCATCAACCTAGTCGAGCAACTATATTTAGACTAAAGAATAATTTACTAAGTTTTGGTGCATATTCTAAACCTCGATCAAAGGTGTATAACAAAGAAAATCGAGAAATGAATGAAATAAATGTGTTAGCTAGCGTTCATGCCTATCCCCAGACTTCTTGTGCGAAATTAGAAAATTACACTGGAGTTTCTCAATCACGGGTCCAAAGAATTTAAAAAAATATAAATTTAAACCTATATTGCCCAGCACTTATATCCTGCTGATGCAGCAAGAAGGTTAAATTTTTGCAATTGGTTTTTAGACCAAACCCGAAGGGACAATGATTTTGTAAGGAAAGTTATTTGGTCAGACGAATCTCATATAAGCGTGCCGGTATATTTAACAGGCAGAATACAAGATACTGGTATGATGAGAACCCGCACTTAATTTTTGAGCGACAACAGCAGGGTTGATTTGGTTTTAATGTAGCCTGTTTCATACTGGGGACAAAAATAAAGTACCGCTTTTTTGAAGGAACCCTTACCGCCAATAGGTACTTGTCTAGAAGACTTATTACCCGAAATATTGGAAGATGTTCCCCTCGCCTTTCGCAATTCTATACACTTTCAACAAGATGGCGCCCCTGCCCACAATTCTAGATTAATTGGGCGCTTTTTAGAAAATAATTTTCAAGGATGTTGGATAGGAACACATGGACCAATTAGGTGGCCTCCAAGATCACCCGATTTATCTATATTGGACTTTTTTGTTAGGTGATTTGAAAAATAAAATATATACCAACAGACACAACAGTCGCGAAGAACATCGTGCCGCAACGGAGGCAGCTTTTCTCAAATGCAATTATTTGTTTGATTCTCCTTTTAAATGGAAAATACATGGCCTACTAGCAAAAAACTCAGCTTTTTAGTGTTTTTTAGCATTTCTAATAATACCATGTGTATTGTATTATACATTACTTTAAAGGGGAAAAAATAACGAATTCAATGAAATTATAAAATACAGGGTGTTCCATTTAAAAATATATAATGTTGTGTAGTATCTTCAAAACCATACTCGGAAAAAAAAATTGAGTACTCCACTGGATCCTATGCAAAATTTTCTATTAGACGTAGTTCTTAGCGCAAAAGTATTTCTAATAACTTCGTAGATATAGAAGGGGCCCAAAAAGTATAAATTATCAAAATCGCCCTGTATCTTATAAATGGAAACACTTATGCAAAATCTGATATGGCCATCCTGAGTTTCACAAAAAAGTAGAACAGGTATGTGAAATCCGCAAGACTCTATCTTCAATAACAACCGAGTACCTGGCAATCTCAACCCAAATGGGATGCACTGTACAGTGTAGATATTCTGTTATATAAGGAGCTAAAGAGAAGCCGGATATGTCAAAACTTTAAATACTAGTATAGTCTAACAAAACTGAAGGAATTTTGGGACGTAAAATTTAACAATTCGCATATACCATCTCTTCATTAAGCGTTCGTAGGGAATAAGAGATTTTAACAGCAAATTGTATAAATAAATTAATTAAATAATAAAAAACCTCAAAAATGTGGATTTCTTAATGAAGGCATAGTAATGGCCTCTATAGAAAATTTGTAAAGAATAAGAAATCGTTTTTAATGATCCCAAACAAGTGCTGATAGGGGCATTTTTCACCGAAATAAGTCGGAACAACTGGTAAACAATGGATTTTTCTAAAAAAATAATTACTCTTTGCCCAAATGATAGTTTTTTCTTCTGCCTCTTCCTCTAATGGCCCTTTATGGGCAAGATTGGGCTTAAACCTGTGGCCTTATTGACGATGTACCTAACTACTAGTGAATTAGTTGTAAATTAAGGTAGCTTCCATAAAAAAATCCAAATATCGGTAATTTTTACTTATTAAATAGTTTAAATTAACTATTTACAGCTATTTACATCTATGCAGCTACTTGGGACTTCTGGTCTGTTCTAGACATTATGATAACTTTACACTAATCCAAATCTTCACTTCTTGCCTGTTTTAAATAATATACATAAATGTGAAACATTCGTAGATTCATATCCAAGTACACTTATCTCGCACATCCTAACTAATAATTTGGTCAAGTGCGAGTTGGACTCGCATACTTAGGGTTCCGTACCACCTTCAAGATTCTAATATTCCAGTTTCAAACAAGCAGGGAATGAGTGCATTTTCTTATATTTACCCTTATATCTTTTAAAGGAAGCGTTTTAAATTTATAAAATATATACACTTTGATTTTCCTCACATAGACTTTTTGTTTTATCTGCTTCAGGATTCACTTGATTTATATCAGAATACATATGTGTTTAATTTTCTAATTTGGCCCCCAAAAATTAACATTATAATTTTATTTTACTAATAAACTTTCAGAGATGTCTTTTATAATCTACTGTCTGAGTTTGGAGGCTCTGTGGATTGGAAGATAAAGGGCAAAATAGGTCAAGTTTTAAATTATAAATTATTAAATCTGTTATTAAAATTATTAAAACATACAAATAAAATATATTTTTCAAAATTTAAATAGTGTAGTTTCTAAAGTGGGAATTAAATCCATGTTTAATATTTTTGTTAATATCTTTTAAACAAATGATTTAAAAATATGATATGTTTGTAAATCACATAATGAACCTTTTATCTAATATATTACATGATGCTTGTGAAATTTGAATCTTTATTTTCCATTTAATTGTATAATTTGTCCCTAAAATTGCTATGGGGGTTTTCTAATAATTTATTTTCCTTTAAATTTTATTATTTGGGGGGTCAAATAATAGAATTAGGGATTTTTCATATTGTAATATACTTCGTGGGTTCAATTTAAAAATTATAACAACTAATATTTACTTTCACTTTTCTAGAACTTTATTTACATTTAAAACAGCTGATTCACAATACATTTTCATATAAGCTAGTCGTCGCGGTATAACTGCTTGGCGATCGTGGTGTGCTTCTTTTATATCACCAGCGTAGAATTCTCCAGTAGAAATCATCATCGTTCCTTCCGCTGCCGAGTCTTTTCGAGAATCGTATTTTTTATCGTAAAGCGTTTGTTGTCGTGCTGAATGACACAGGGTCGGCTTTGGGTAAATTCCGTAACAATATTTTTCCTATAAACAAAAAAATAGGTGTTATAGTTTGGGGAATCACTGGGGGAATGGGTAATTTCTTTAAAATATTTTTTTAATATATTTTAAAATAATCATTTTAAAAAAAATTAAGAAACATATTTGTAATGGTCATAATGAGCCCTGTGATTTGATATATTACATGACCCTTTAGAAACAATTATAATTTTTTATTATCCATTTAATTCTGTAATTTGCCCCCCAAAATCAATATTAGGGGTTTCTCCTTATTTTTCCAGTAAAGTTCAGGTGAGGGGCTATACTTCAGCTTATGGTTTCGGAAAAAAGGGGGGGGGAATGGGTAATTTTTTAAATATTTTTGTTAATATCTTTTAATTTATTTATTTTAAAAATATGAAAAAAACATATTTGTTTTCTTCATCACGAGCTCTTTCATTTGATATATAACATGATGGGTTAGAAACAATTTTAATTTTTTATTTTTTTTATTCTATAATTTGCCTCCCAAAATGAATATTAGGGGTTTCTCCTTATTTTTCCAGTAAAGTTCAGGTGAGGGGCTATACTTCCATTTTTTTCAAAATTTTTCAGCTTTTGGTTTCGGAGATAAGGGGGGAGGGAAATGGGTAATTTTTTTTTATATTTTTGTTAATATCTTTTAATTAATATATTTTAAAAATATGAAAAAAATATATTTGTTTTCTTCATCATGAGCCCTTTAATTTGATATATAACATGATGGGTTAGAAAAAATCTAATTTTATATTTTTCATTTAATTCTATAATTTGCCCCCCAAATGAATATTAGGGTTTTTTCCAGTAAAGTTCAGGTGAGGGGTTATACCTCCATTTTTTTTCAAAAATTTACAGCTTATGGTTTCGGAGATAAGGGAGGGGGATCGATAATTTTTTTTATATTTTTGTTAATATCTTTTAATTAATTTATTTTAAAAATATGAAAAAAATATATTTATTTTTGTCATAATGAGCCTTTTCATTTGATATATAACATGATGGATTAGAAACAATTTTAATCTTATATTTTCTATTTAATACTATAATTTGCCCCCCAAAATTACAAGTAGAGGTTTCTCCTTATTTTTCCAGTAAACTTCAGGTGAGAACCTATACCTCTAATTTTTTTCAAAACTTTACGTTTTATAGTTTTGGAGATAAGGGGGGGATGGGTAAATTTTGGTATATTTTCGTTAATATCGTTTTAAATATATTTTTTTCAAATATGAAAAAAACATATTTGTGTTCCTCAGAATGAGAGCTTTCATTTGATATATTACATGATGCGTTTGAAATTTTTTTTATTTTAAATTTTTATTTAATTCTACAATTTGCCCCCCAAAATTAATATTAATGGTTTCTCCTTATTTTTCCTGTAAAGTTCAAGCAACGTTCTATATTTTCTATTTTTTTCAAAATTTTAGGCTCAGTAGTTTCGGGGATCAGGGGGGGGACGGTCGATTTTTTTTTAGTTTTGCCCCCCAGAAGTACCCCTAAATAAATTTTTTTCTTTTACGATATGTACTCCTGATCGAAATCCAGAAATCCGGAGTGATATTATAAGGGTATCCGTATATTGTATATACGAAACCCTAAAAAAGCAAAATTCGTATTTTGAAGCTCTCAAAATAAACTCTTCCTTTAGTTGTATGGCCCTTGCCATCTTAACTGGAAGTTAAAATGGTTGTCTATTCTGATATTATATGGTCTAAAATAGATACTGTCGGATAAGGAGTTTGTAAAGGTTGTAATTTAAATATTTAAAAAGTAGATTCTAAAGGCACTGTATTAACCAGACTAGTTGACAGGCAATATATTTTCTCGGAAACTTTTTATTGTCTATCAAAATTGTAATTTCAAATTTTTATCATTTATCACATTTTTACCTTTTTGATACTTTTTATGATAACAGTTTAACAGTCTTCTTCTTCTTTTTGTCCTTGTTTTTTCTACATTTAGACATTTTCACCATTTTCACGGTGATTTCTTCTTTTTGTGAGAACAGTAAAAAATCTCTACCTAAAAGCTAGTCGATATTGATACAACAAATAAAGGAAATATTTTTCAAACCAGAATAATATTTTGAATTTATTTTAACTTTATTATCTCTAGTTTTTTAATGAATTTAATATTGTGTAACTGATAAATTTTCGCGTTTAAGTAAATTTAAGTTTCACAGTGCTACAAATCAGTTTTGTTTATGACTACCATTTTTTCTTAATAGAGTTTCACCTAATAAATTTGACAAATATATATGTTAACCTTTTGCTTGATTCTTTACAGATGTATCCGATGTTGACACATCCACAATCGTTGGTCATCTCAGACTTAAATCCAAAAATCCATTCCACTGGCCAAAGTTTTATCCAAATTACCTGTCGGACCCAGAAGACCTGGATATTAGAACATTTTAACAATATTTTCAAAGATTGTGTAATGTATAGTGCCAGGAAATTGTTTTAAATTACTAGTAAATATTCCTTTTAAATTTCGAATATACGAGAGACGGTCAGTCGAGCAATTGTAGGAGCTGTCAAGGCATAAAGATACATGTTTTTTTGAGGAGATGGCAAAAGATGAAAATTAAGATGCATTATATTACATTATGTTTTTTCTGCATTTATTAGGATGTTATTTACCTATCTATTAATTGTAGGTATTCGTTTATTTTTCCATTGATTTATTAAGTTAATGGTTACTGTTCAGTTTTATTAATTAAATTACTCTGTCTATTATTACTTTGAATATTAATGGTTCAGCTTTTATCACAACAAAGTTATAAATTTTTGAAAAAAAAACATATTTTACGGGAACTTAATAATATGCAAATTTTGATAAAACATAAAATCAATTCTGTAATGAGTTGATATGAAAGAACATGCTCAACTATTACTAACTTTATAATAACTTTTTCATCGGACGTCTACTGTTTTGCTTCGCCCTTTTGACTTTCTATTTCTTTCGGTGTTCTAGCGGTCGATACAAAAAACTGATCTCTCGTCGACTACTTAAGAAAATGACACAGCTCTTCTAAATCGTTGGGCTTTATCAAGATTGGCGTTGGAAATACGCCGAAACATCAGAATGACTAGCAAAGCAAGCCAACTACGATGCCAACCATTCGTTCTTATCAATGTCAGCGCTAAGCAGATTATGTACTAGTGACGCGTGAAACCGGCTGTAATCCTCGCACTGACGAACGTTACTTAGGGGTCCAATCAAACGTTACACGTGGCTCTGCATGAGATGCTATAGCGGAGCAACGCTTCTCTATTGCAGGGCACATAGGAGTGATTCTCAGTGTTTCTCATCTGACATCTCTCGATCTTATGTTTCGCACAAAATGTCGAGGGATTTGGAAGAGAGAGTGTATAGAGAGATTTCCAACATAGGCGGAGAAAACATACATTTTGATGATGATATATATTTAAGGTCAGCAATTGTTTAGTCAATTTTAAGGCTTAATGATTCCCTTTGTAATATAGAATTGATAGCAATTTGTTTATGTCGTTAACCGTATTTAAAAAAAATCATAGAGAAGATGCAAAACCTCTGCAGAAAGCGAAAGCATAGAGTCTAATAGGGGAGCAGTTTCATATAAAAGTGGAAATGCAGCATACAAGGCTTTGCTGTATGTCAGATGCTTAAGTATTTGAGAGAAGACTATATTGAATGACTTAAGTTGTAGTATCATTTTGGAGCAATGTGACCAGACAAGGCACACTTTTCGTTACTAGTATGTTTTGATAATTTGACATGTCATTTACAGTTTACTTGAAGAAGAGAGAAGCGACAGATACTTTACTTAACGGGTTGTGGGAGAATTAAATGAATCGTGCAATATTAAAAAATATATTTCACTAAGCGCTGTCGACTCCTGTGAGAGTCATTTTCAGAGCATTTACAAAAAACAGTGGCTTCAATCCTAATATAATTAAAAGCATTAAGGATAAAACAGAATCCAGAGAATTGAGAAATAGCATTTATCCGAAAGAAACAATTGAAACAAATTCTTATTTTTCCATTCCATTTATTGACAATAACCTATGTCAAAAAATTTAAAAAATCTTCAAGTCTTCAGTCAATAATATTAATATTTCATTCAAATCCACCCAAACGTTGGGCAGCTATTTAATCAACAACAAAGATGTCATTGACAACCTTTATAAACTGAATTGCAACGATTGTGGAGCCTCGTATGTGGGTAGAACATATAGGGCTCTTAAGGCATAAAAGAGAACATAAAATATCCAAACAAATCAGCATTTAAATTTAAATACCCAGTTGTAAATAAAAATTTTACCAGACTTGAATTTTTGGAAGACATTGCTATAGATAATGAAATAAAATCTAATCCACTTTGTCTAAATACCCAAGCGAATTTAAATAAACCCTTTATTACTTTACATTACCTTAAATTGTTTAATTTCTATGTTTGGCAGATCTTTACATTTTATGACATAAAACATAATAATTTTGCCACCACATTTCCTTCATGTTTAACCCCAATTTTACGAATTTTATGCATTGTTGTATTATCGAACATTTCATATTGTGAAGTCATTAGGTATATCATTAAGCTGTAAATAGTTTTAGTTATAGTAAGATGATTGTTTTATGTGATGTGTTTTTTGTACAGGCTCTGAAGATGACTCTCACAGGAGTCGAAAGCGCTTAGCGAATTAAAATTTTTTGAAAAAATATTGCACGATTCAGATAATTCTTCTACAAGCCATAGAGTGAAATAACGTGCATACAGCAACCCTGTGTATTGGATAGATACTTTAGCTAAGATTTCTTAGAATTTAATCTTCGGTAAGCTGAACGGTTACGGTGCGATAGACATGTAGTATAGGTGACGCTTATCAGAAGTACCCCTTAGTTGTCAAACACAAATACACACATCTTTATGAAGTATCTGTTTCTTCTTCTCCATTTCAGGTATTAAGCCTTTGCCTGATACGGCACCCATCTTTTTCTGGATTTACCAATACTTCCTCTGCCTCTACATCTATAGTTCAATACTTCTATTATCATCTTGCATCTTATCTACATGCTCGTTCCATTTTTCCTATTATCTGTATTTGTTTCGTTTATACTAAAAACGTTCATTTCACTCTTATACTATCATTCTGTTTAAACGTGTGCAATGTTTCATTCTTATTAAGAATTTCATTTCTTGACTTTGTAATCTGTTTTCATGTTTTTTGGTCCAGGCCACGCTCCTGTAAGTCAGGATTAGTACAGTCATCGTCCTATAAAACATTATTTGTTTCTTTCCTGGTTTTATGTTTAAGTGTTTTAGATATTGTTCCACAGATAATTGTATGTTTTATAAGCTTTTCTTCAATGACTTTATATCGATGATGTGACATATCGCAACCTAGATATTTAAAATGTGATACCTGTTCTCAGATTTCATTATTAACCTTAGATCTGGGAGGTTATTTACCAGAAATGTCCATTACTTTGGTCTTAGTAAATGTTTTTTGTCATATATACTCTGTACAAAATTTTGCATTTGGGGAGTCTCCTTTGTAGGTACTCTTCTGATTCTGTCATAATACTAATACTACATCATCTGCATAAAGAATCGGGTTTAAAAGGGTATTTTGGTCTAACTTGATTCCTTTCTTTAATTGTTTTTCCATTCTTTTATGATTAAACAATATTAGGAAAATACTGCATTCTTATCTAACATCTTTGTTATTAGTTCTACTATTGCTCTTCTATTTATATCGATTGGTAGTTTAGTATTGTGGTATAACCTTCCTAATGCTCTTATTAGTTGTTTTGGGTGACACCCTTTTTTCCATGGCACGCCATAATTTTCCTCTATTTAGGTTGTTGAAAGCTTTTTCTAAATCTTTTTCAACATTGACGATTTGTTTATATATGCTGATGTTTAAACGTTAAGTTATGTTGTTCAGGGCTGTTTGTAAACCTAAAGCAACCAATTTTGTTCATAATAACGGAATCGTAGGCAGAAAATAGGCTACAAAACGTTCTCTTATGTATGTTTTAGTTTAAGTGCATTATTGGGTGAAATTAGTTCTCATGCATTCTTTTTCTTTGCCTTTACTACTGGTATTAATATTATGGTTTTTGATATGTGGTTGACAGTTAATAACGTTTCAGGACTACCACGAGGCTCATATACTCATAGTCCACGCCTTACGTTTTGTTTGGATTTCGTGACCCTCCGAGCATTATTCGGTCAAATTAGTCTCAATGTCCTTCAAACGACTTGAAATATGCAGCAATTAAGCTTGCCATTTTTACAAATGAACAAATTCAGGAAATAGAGGCTAACGCGGATGTTAGTCCAACGGCAGTGATCTGTTCTTATTTTGACACCAAA
Organism: Octodonta nipae; assembly: GCA_034190945.1. NCBI lineage: Eukaryota > Metazoa > Arthropoda > Insecta > Coleoptera > Chrysomelidae > Octodonta > Octodonta nipae. The sequence goes on along the minus strand of CM067218.1, from coordinate 32,219,442 downwards.
CCAAAAAGTATAAACAAGATGAAATACATAATGTTTGTCTATGGAATTTTTTTTTATTCCTTATTCGTTGGTTGGTTATTGTTTTGTTTCATCTTCAAAACTCTCAGCAGAATATGCAACGCCATAAATTTGTTAATATGTTTTCTTCAGAACTACTCAAGGACAGTATGACAGTCTTAAATTAGTGCGTTGCGAGTTAATGAAGATAAATAAAATTTAAAATTGCTGAAAAAGGGTTACTTATCATAGCCTATAAGTGAAAATCCATTAAATAAGCAATGCAGATGTCACTAGTGTGTAAGAAAAAATAATAGGTCAACACCATCGTATTTACATGGGTGTGGTATAAAAAAAATACTGTTACATGAAAGCAACAAGGGAGTGTAGAATCAATACACCAAAAACATCAAGCTATAAAACTGCTAGGAGAACTACATGATGATTTTTTTAGCCCTTGGCCAAGCACTTTTTTAACTATTTTTACGAAGCAAGTCAGAAGAAAAAAAGTCAGCCGTATTTGTAGAATTGCTTTAGTAGTTAATATACTTTGATGTATTTTTTTATGTCGATTTTTGTTTTATAAATACAGCTTCTTGATGGGTAGACCTAAAATATGCAAATAATGCGTCGCCTAATTGAAGCAGAAGGTGAAAAATAAATGTTTCGAAATAAATAGAACCAGGATCACTAAAATACTGCACACGAGTAAAAACTTGTTGTCGTGTAACTTCAAAATTTAAGATCCAACAGTAATGAAACTAAGATGTGACCTTGGATTTATATTGAACCGAAGTAATCAGATTGCATCACTGACTTCTCCTATCAAAAATGAAAAGTGCAATTTAGTACTTGGAGTTTTTGTTATAAATTTCAACAACAACATCATTCTTTCAGTTCTCTAGATTTTTCTTAAAGCCAATGTCCATAAAGACATGGTTGTCTAAATTTGTAAAAATAACAACACGAGATTGTTTATGTATCAAAACACAGTTTAGCACCCAAACACCAAATCTTTATTTAAAACATTCAGCGCCAATTCAATAACCTTAAGTTGTCAGCTTCTTGGAGTAAACCAAACTAAAGTTTAGCGTAAATAATAAAAAAGGGATGGGTGTTTGTTTGTCACTATACAAAAAAATAACAAATCGACAACAAAATTTGCGATTTGTGCAGACGATATATTTGGAAAATTCATTTAAGTCCATGAGTGGTGTCTCAGAGTTGTGACGAAAGGTGAAATAAAAAACATGCTTACTAACTTTTCAGCAAAAAAGAGAATTGTATTAATTTTGTTTCTCGGAAAGTTTATAGTTTGGTTCACTTTATTAAGATGACAGCTTAGAATTGTTGAAACGGCGTTGAATGTTTTAAATAAAGTTTTGGTGTTACGATGCAAAACTGTATTTTTATATACTTTGTGACAAACCATATATTCCACAGCATTTCCATTTCATGTATAATGAATATACTAGAACAATTAACTTCTTTTCATTACAATTTTTGTTAATGTCAAAAATAAAGATACTTTATATTTTAGCAAATGTCAAATTTTTTGACAATCTTCGTTTACAATTGAAAAAACTGTTATGGCATGATTACAATTTATATTTCACAAATTTTATTAAGAATAACTTCATCGTAGAATTGAAAGATACGTATGCCATTCATTTTATTTTTGGTTGATGCACTAGCAGCAAATTTATCCTAAACGGTATTTATTTATCTCGTCATTGGCAAAAACATAAGTGTTCCACTTCGGGATCATAAATATTATTGAAAACGCATAATATAAAATTCGCAGACAAATCTCCACTTTTTTGCATCCGGTTGAAAAATGAGGAAATTAATTTTAACCCTAGCATGGTGTAAATATGATATATTCCTGTCATAACATATAAGGAATAGATTATTGTATATTAAATCCTCTAGGTCTCTGTTATATACTTATATATACAACATTATGTTTTCCAAAAAACTTCATTGTGATTATTAACACTAAGACATTCATTAACTCTATTTTCATTAAAATTCTTTACTGGGTTTTCTTTAATAAAATTCTTTAATATTCTCTTACGCCGCCTATGGTTTTCACCCCCGGATAATATACTTGGAGCTAATTCCACAATTATTGGGAGAATCTGACGGGTGTATAACTTTAAGTTCACCAATTTCGGCGTCGGTAGATCTCGGTCTCCAGACGCAATGTCACAATTACAATGACGAAAATTTGTGAAATTTGTCATTTATTCGCTTGTGTTCCCACATTTCGGTTTGTTCGGTAATTTTATTATCTCGACATCTCATCATAGGGCGGAAAGATGACGGTGGATGTGAGAAATTTATTCCCGAAGGTAAAGTTTAGAAAAAGGAAATTCCAAAAACGTTATGGCTTAATTGAATTGTATAGGTTTTACGTCAAAAGCTTGTTGTTATCGTTTTATGCTAGCTGGCATAAAATCATATTATTTGATTATAAATTGTGTTCTCTCTTCGAGATGTCATTCTTTTGTACGCAGAACGTTCGCCAAACATGGAGGGCAGATAGGTGGGCCCATGTGCTGTATTATGTAGCCCATATAACATCTAGATAGCTTATGGTTTTTGATTTTGTAATTTTTTTTTCTTATTTCTCAGATTTTTACATTTAAACTGTTGCAACTTTTTTATTTTTCACTATAGCTTCACCAAATAAACTTAAATGTAATCTATGATGTCTGTTTGCTCATCTGCATTCGATATTTGACACAAATGATTGGTTGAAAAAATTATAGTAGCCCACAAATGGCGAGGTTTCATAAAAAAGTAATTAAGTTAAACCCTTTATCACGTTATAAAAAAAAATAATAAAATAAGAAGCACATCGAGATCTTCGAATGCTTACAAAAACTTCTCTACTTCATCCTCTTTCGAACGATATATCACACGTAGGTATTGGAAACTAATCAGTATCATAATGAAATTTGAGTTTGTAACTTACAAGGTGAGAACTACAAAAAATAAAATATACACCTTATTGCAATTATTTGTTATAAATTTTGTTCAAACCGGCTTCTACAGCTACGGATGCAATTGCGACACCGTTTTCTGACTCCTACAGTGATAGTCTCTAGTCGTATCTCATCCCATATTATTTCAAAAGCAACATTTATCCTTGCTCTTAACTGCTCCTTCGTTTTTATTTCTCTCTCACAAACGAGTTGCTTGGCCTATCCCCATACAAAAAAATCAAAGATAGTCAGGTCTGGCGACCTTGGAGGCCAGAATTGCCCAGGAGCTCTCTGACAGGTCGCCTATAATGTGCTGGTCAGTCATCTTTTTTGAATATTATTGGTCTGCCGCCAATGGGATTTTATCTCATAAGATCGATCATCCCACATTATTTGGAACGCAACATTGATTCTTTCCCTTAACTGCTCATAGGTTTCTATTTCTATCTCTTGAATTGTTAATGAATGATTTATCGATCTTATTAGATGAAGTCCTATTGAAAGACAGACGAAAAATATTCATAAAGATGGCTGTCCAGCACATTATAGGCGAACTGTTAGAGAGTGCCTGGACAATTCATTCCCAAACGCCTGGATTGAAAGAACTGGCCCTATACTCTGGTCTCCAAGGTCGCCAGACCTGACTCGCTTTGATTTTTTTTGTCTGGGGACGGGCCAAGCAACTCGTTTGTGTGAGAGAAATAAAAACGAAGGAGCAGTTAAGAGCAAGAATAAATGTTGCTTTTGAAATAATATGGGATGAGATGCGACTACAGACTACCACTGTAGAAGTAAGAAAAAGGTGTCGCAATTGCATCCGTAGCGGTAGAAGCCGGTTTGAACAAAATTTTTAACAAATTATTGCAATTTGGTGTATGTTTTATTTTTTGTAGTTCTCATCTTGTAAGTTACAAACTCAAATTTTATTATGTTACTGATTACTTTCCAATACGTCTGATATATCGTTGGAAAGGGGTTGAAGTAGAGAAATTTATGTAAGCATTCGAAGTTCTCGATGTGCTTCTTATTATTATATTTTTGTAACGTGATAAAGTGTTTAGCTTAATTACTTTTTTATGGAAACTCGCCATTTGTAGACTCATATAATATTTCATCCAATCATTTTTGTCAAATATCGAATGCAGATGAGCAAACAGACATCATAGATTACATTCAAGTTTATTTGGTGAAGATACAGCGAAAAATAAAAAAGTTACGACAGTTTAAATGTAATAATATGAGAAATAAGAAAAAAAAATAAATTAAAAAAAAACAAAAGCCGTAAGATATCTAGACTTTATATGGGCTATATAATATAGCCTCCATGTTTGACGAACGTTCTACAAAACACCCTATATATAATATATATTGTTTCTGGTCGGGAACCCTCATCAGTTGCGCTTCCCACAATAGAATGTCCTTTCGAACATTTATTTATGTATTTGATACATAACGGTAACCTTGTAGACGTGAGATGTGAAGACCGCCATCTAGGATTTTTGGGGAAACTAGCACACAGAGGTTCCGAATCTGGAGTAATTACACTGAACGGCTCCAGATTCGGAACCTCTTTGTGTTAGTTTCTCCGAAACTCCTAGATGCCGGTCTTTACATCTCACGTCTACAAATATAAATTGTGTTGTTGAATATTGTTACATAATTGATTGTCGTAGCCCTTATTCGGTGATTATGTCGATTATGGTGATCAAATAGGAAGAACTAATCAGCCAGTAGTGCTTGGAACTTAGAAAATTATTCCAGAATATATTTCACTAAAGAAAAATTATATGTTATCCATTGCTCCAGCAGCTGTAGAAGCCGCTGAAGTTTATTTTAGATTTTCTTGGGAATAATATCACATCAGAGTTCAAACTTGTGTATATTTTATAAATTTATATCCATTGAAAACGAAATCCGACAGGATTTTGAAACGTTTGGTTTTAAAATATACACAAGTTTGAACTCTGATGTGGTATTATTCCCAAGAAAATCTAAAATAAACTAGAAGATGCCACAAATAACATTCAGAAAACAATTAGAAATCCGCTGAAGTTCTTTCATAAAATGAGAAATTACATTATACATACAAACAACAAGTAGAATGTAGTTGTACTTTTCGGAATATGATTGGGGTGATTATTTCAGATTTTTTATCTTTTGCTAAATCGTTAAACGCATACAACGCTTCTTATTGTGTGGTCTGCAAATGAGTTCGTTCCAGTCACTCGAGTATGATATTCATGCCGTAATCACGTAATCATCTATTCATACCTTCGAATCTTTACTTTTCCAGGTCCTGATTACATCGTTCTCCTTGTTTCCTCTGGTAAAAGCCAGGGTTCCGAGCATCGTGAAATTTTCCAGTGTGTTTTGCACCAATTCTCTATAATTTCGAGGATATTTTGATATCATCAAATATGGAAATGCTGTGGAACCTTTGGTGTGTCACAAATATAAAAACACAGTTTTGCACCCTAACGCCAAACCATTATTTTAAACACCAACGCCGTTTCTACAACGCTAAATTGTCATCAAGGAGTAAACCAAACTTTGTTTCTTATTGTTCAAACTTTGAGATATTTATGTACATATAACATAATAGCAACAGTCTGTGTCTGGTTAATAAGTCCGAGTATACCAAAGTAAGTTATTTTCAAAAGAACAAGGAGAAGAACAATTTGACAACAGTGTCGACACTGTGAACCACTGAGTTCTGTGCTTTCTCATTCGACAGATGTTTGCATCTCCTCAGTTTTTTAGTTTTAAATTAAGATCTCTCTCTCTTATTGCCGTCTGTTTTCAATTGCCTCATCAACTCCTTGTTGTTATGTTCATCTTCCTTTCTTTTTCTTTCTGTTCCTTTAAATTCCAAATTTTAATTAGACATCTAGCATTCTTTTTAAGTGCCCGTACCATATCTTTCTATTCAGTTGAGTGTATCATCCTCCACATTCATTTTGTATTTTACAGATGTGCTAGGAAAGTATTCTATAAACTTTATAATTTCCTCTCATCGTATCCATTTTAAGAAAGTTCCATTTCTTTTTTTGTTTTGAGTTGCATATAGTCCTGTCCTCTGTAAATGATTTAGGTATATATATATATATATATATATATATATATATATATATATATATATATATATTTCCAAGCAACGGTTGTATTCTTATATTGTTAATATCCTTCTCGTAATTCGTTTATTTACAGGAAACAGATTCCTGATAAATCTATTGCTTTTTTACAGTTATGCCATTAATATATAGAATTTCGTCTTCTACTTCAACAGTGAGATAATATTCTCGCTTACGAATCATGCTTTTGATATTTGCTTGGACGATCACTAGACAATCCACAAATTGTAGTGTATAGAGATCATACTCATCAAGTTTTTACCAATTCTCTCATAGTTTTAGTTTATTCCTGCAAGGCATAATGATAAGGGATTAATATTTTAAATTTGCCAACTGATTCTGGAAAAAATACAGGCAATTACGATTTGTTTTTAGGAACGTAAATCATAATCATCCTCAATTTCTAACACTCTGTTTGTCAATAGTTAAATATAGTTAACTTACGAGAACTTCAATTTCATTTGGTCTTTATTTATGGAGAATGAAGTAAGGTCCTAGACCTGCAGAAAAATTCCTGAAAGCTTTACCAATCGTAACCTCCCGCACTAATGCAAATGTATTGTAATGAAATATTTAGTAAAATCAAATTGTGTTAAAAATATTTTTCGGTATGTGTTAACTCCCCCCAAATTATTGGAAATTCCATAATTTGACATTTTACACAAAAAAGGAACGATTGGCCTTATTATGGTGAGTATATTAAAGTTTTCGAAATTTAATTAAAAGTAGTGAAGTAGATTATAGGATATTGGTCGATCTAGCAAATGATTTAACTGCAATCCGAATCCCTAGGTCGTCATTTTGAAAAATATTGAGAGAGTGTGACACATTGTTGAAAAGAGGTTACGACCAAATGTCAGGTTAAAATACTTAAGTTATGTCAATTTCCGGAAAAACTAAGAGTCATCTTCAACTGTTTTTTTTTATGTTGGTGGTCCTCACAGCACATATTTTCAATCAAAGTTCTAACTTTACAAACAAAAGAATGACATAATTTTAAAAGATTTTGTTAAACCCGGTATATAGTGGGTCTACTATATCGGGTGTCAAAGTGAAAATTGTCCTTCAGTATAATGAAAAAAAGTCATATTTCTTTAATACATTACCAAATATTTTTCTTTCTTATTTTATTATACCATTTAATTTGAATAGCATTTATTGCAAGCTAGATTATAAGGAGAAATTTCGGTAGTTTATTATATTTATTTTTTATTATTAAATATGAAAGTTTGTTTCTTTTTTTGTTTTGTGTATCTATTTACTTAAGTTAATTTGTTAATTTCTATTTTTAATATTCCTTAAAATATAGGTATTTGAATTATGCCAACTTTAATGAGAAACCTATTTAAAATACTTGACTTAAATCAACTCCCGGAAAAATTAGAAACGATCTTCAACCAAATTTCTAAATTTAAGAACATACAAATTTTGACAACAATTCCATTGACACCCTTAATTACGTAAAGGAATAAAAAATCAAATATTTCATTAGCAAAGTACCAAATAAATTTTAATGCCTTTGTTCAACGAGTAAAACTTTTTTCTTATTTTATTAATTTGCGTGGTGTAAGGTTTTGGTAGTTTATTACAATTTTTTTATTTAAACTGAGAGTTTCATGCTTTCTTGTGTTTATTTCAGTTTGTTGTTTTCATTTAAATATTCATCATGCTATTTTTGAAAAAAAATATAATTGATAAAAAAATAAAATAAATTTATTTTATTTGCTGCTACAAGAATGTTAGTACCTTAACTGTAAACAAATGAACTATTGTTTTGCTTTTCAAGTCATTTGAAGTATGATTTCAAAGGTCATTATTGTACAACCACTAAAAAAATGTTGAAGTTAAGTACATAAATGATTTTGTTGTCAAGATTTGGTATCGATTGAATTGTTGACCAATTTTCAAGAAGGAGAAGGTTATTAATTCGTCTGTACTTTTTTAAGGTAAATTCAAGAATAAAATTTTGACGATTTATACTGCATTGTATTAAGAAATGGTATGGGAAGGTACCATTTAATTTTCTATAATCTGAAATTTATCATTTTCGAGAGAAAAAAAAACAGTTACCACAGGACCGCCATTCAATGAATCTTCATTTATTACTCTAAAATTGTTTCTATAAAGATATATTCCGACTTGATTCCGTACATTTTCCTATAACATACCGTTATTTAGAAAATTAGAAAAATATGTACAAACAATTGTAAACGCCAAAGGAAATTTTATACACAAATACCTAAAATTAAAAGTCAAGATCATAAAAGAATATGTATTCAAACTACAGGAGGTTTGTAATAGTTTTCTTTTCGATTTATCTGAAATTAGTTGTTTTTAACACGCTTTTATTAGGTTGACGTGTATGTATGAATGTATCTATGTAACGGAAACTTTCAACGTAATTTTCACCAATTTAAAGAATTCTGACACAAGTGTCCAGGCCGATGACAATACAATTCTTTAAGTTGAATTTTCCCGTTTGTTGTCTTTTTGTCACTGTTCTTGTCAAAATACCAAATTCATCTATTAACGCTGCGTTTGCCATTGTAATATCCCGAGGATGTTTACAGGAATTCATAATACATTTTCTTATTCTTTTATCAGATATATGTTGGCAGTAGTAGAACCTGCGGTAATGAAATGGAAATGTTACGCAATCATGGAGTAAACTTCAATTTAGTGAAAAAAGAGAAATTCTTTTTAAAAGTTTTCAATTATAAATACTATAGACATCGTTATGAGAGTAAAAACTAAAAGAACACGCTTTAATACCAAACGGAACTAGAAAGTAGAAAATAATTTTTAATTTTGAACAGTTTATATTGCAGCAGGAGAAAGTCGAACAATCAATGATGGTTAATTACCTCAAAATAAAAATAAAATAAAATTTAACATATTAACAGAATAATTCGATTCAGAGAAAAAAGCGTGGGGTGCCTGAAATATTAAATTTTAGACATTTTTAAAAATTATAATTTTAATATATTAAAGTGGAGTCAGAGGTGATTCCATACATTTTTCTAAAACTCTAGACACAGCACAGTAAATCTCAAATAAACATAATTCCAAATTTAAATGTCAATATAGTTAGAAAATAGTTATTGACTTGCACATAGTATCTTAACTGTTTTTAGTTTGATTTTTTAGGTATAAATTATTTGCTCCTTGTCTAATACTACAATAATTTTTCCACAAACGTGGCAAAAAATATTTAGGCTTCATTTGCAATTCCTGAATCTCAATCTCAAACATCTCTAGAAACTGAATATTGGAGTCATCTAATCTCTGCAAAGATTTTTTATCTAATAATAATCGTTTGGCTGCGTTAGCAATACCAATATCCTTAATAGCTTTCCTCCTTTGTGCCCTTTATTCTCCTGATATATCGAAGATTGTAATCTTTAACTTTATGATGTCGGGATATTATTAGGTCCTGCGATATTATCCTAAGACCGTATAACGTTCGTATAAGGTCCAGAAGGACAATAACCATGAGTGGGTCCATTACCATATACGAAGCGAGAATGGTAAGTGACCGAAGACATAAAACCTCTAAAATGGCATTTAAGATAAGATCTTCACTGCAGTAGAGATCGCCGGGTGGCGGACACATTTTGTGTGTGTGTTTGTATCATATAGATATGAATTGTTATTGTTATTTCTTATGAGGATGGACGTCGTTGGTCTTGCGATGATCGTAGCCACACACAGTAAACAGCTTGGCCTCGGTATTGATTTGAAAACTCGAAAATACAATGTTATTTATTTCTGCCTAATGTCAGGACATATGTCCGACCACGTCTCAGAACAGTATTTCACACTTAGGTGGGTGAAGATCACTTTTTTAATTGGCTACCACTATTTGATATTTATTTACAGATTTTTATTATCATCTAAACCTATGTACCTGAGAGAGAAACTCATCTTTAGATCTCAAGCAATATTAGACAAAATACTCTGACAAGACCCTATCACAAAACAGCACTATTTAAAGATATTTTACCTACAATGCTGTAACCTTATATAATACAGGAAAATATGTCTGTTTCAGTTTAAAAAATATATAAAAAACAGATTGTTTGTCATTAGTCATTAGATGTTTAATTGTTTAATTCCAATTCATGTTGTTTTGTGTGTTTGTCATTAGTTTGAATTGACCTGTCATTTTAAGCATACAATCCCCATCTAAGAATGGGCAGTTGCTTAAGTGGTAGCTAACTAGCCCATTTCGCTGCTATTGTACACTAACATACAAATTGTAGGTATTTTTATTTTTGTTTAAATAAAGTCGATTTTATAATTTCGTTTTGATAATAGTATCTTTCATCTTTCAAATATCTCTTTTAGGTAGTAGTATGTGGCAAATGAAAAACTAATTCATTGTTTAGTGAATTAGAGATGTCGTAGTTAACACGGTATTTGTTTAGCAAAAAGTTTAGAATAAGAAATGCATGTTATAGTCTCTTTTTGACATGTTAACTCAAAATCTCTGTTAGTCTTAAGTATACCGGTAAGGTATATTTTTAACTTTTTAACATTCTTCAGAATCATCTCATTATTTTAATTTTTGCCGCACTTATCGCTAATTAAATATCCTCTTTGGCATCATAAGTTAGCCATGTTATGGAACCAGGCAGTAGGACCATTGGATCCATTTAGCGTTGAGATCTGGGATGGGGGAATACATGGTACCGTCGATGGTTCTTCAGCTGCCAAATTGAGGAACTTCAGTCTTGAATCGCGTTTTTTTGGATTTGGATTTGCAGTAGACGGCTTTGTCGGTAAGGTCAAGATATTGCTAATTTTAGATTTTAGTTGTGTAGCAACTGTTACAACTTCATCAGCTATTGTATTAGATGTTAGTAGAGGTGACGTAAGAGCTTCCTTAGGAAGGGAAAATTCCGGATTTTCTGAATGCATTTATATTGCTTGATGCGCAAAAACTTGAGATGACTGCTGGATTCAGTATAGTATGAAAATTGGTTCGATTAGACTTTTCGCATTTTCTTTCATATAGCAATTTAAGCTTTTTGATCAGTGAGCCTTTAAAGATTAGTAAACGCCCACATCCAGCGACTGTAACAAATGGCTAGTGTGAGCCAGAAATGTGAAGAAATAAACACCATTTTCTGTTGCAAGTGAGATTACTTCCGGAGTGTTTGAGACACCCCTCTATCAGCATACGCTCTCAAAGTAGACGTAATGCTTTCCAACCTAGGTTACTACTCTATTTGATTTTACAACGTAAGACAGTACAGTTTCGTCGTAATTTCACAAACGATCTGCATTGTCTTGAACTTCAAATCTAACCATTATTTATTCCAAATTTTGTGTAAAAGTCCTCCATTATTTCAGGATTTGACATTGAAGCTCTATAAGCTGCCGGGTTCTCAGGAACACGTACAGATAGATTAAATCGTTTTTTGTATTAAATCCACCACCATTTACTAGCGAAATTATTTTCTTTATTGAAGAAATTATCTCGTCTAGCTTGGTCTGCAAGTTTTTGAGCTATTTTTCTTATCATTTGAATACTAATACAAACCCGAGTTCTTGCAGTTTTATAATGTAACTAAATAACTGTGTGTCCAGTTCTGCTGTAAGAGTAAATGGTCTTCCCAGTTCAACAATTTTGCGATTACCATCTTCATTATTTATTAAAAAATCTCCAGGGCATACCGTTTCGCTTACTTGCTCGGTAAATCGACATTTTCTCCTCTCAAACAAGTCTTACAGCTTCTAGTAATTTATGGATCTCGTACTGGCGATATTTCTGTTTAGATGTTTTAGGCATTTTGATACTGCATATAAACAAGGTAAGTTCGTGAATAGTAGAACTCATGCCTACTTAAGAGTAAGCATGATTTCTTCTTTCGAGAATATTTAATATAAAGCAATATCCACTTCCGGTTCCTTCCGGGGGAAAGTTTAACCGGAACTACCTTTTTCTGGAGGGAGATATTTACATTCCAAAGTTGAATTCAGAGTCTATGTAAAAGTACTAACCGTAAGTGCAAAATTGATTCCGGAGTTCGTTTTCTAAAACTAAAAAAAAGCACATTTTTGAACACATATGACAACATTTTAAGATATAATTGGTTCAATTTTGAAGATTTAATATCATAGGCTTTAAATGCCATATTTGTCATTTTTATGTTAATGTTTTTATATTATATCTATTCTTGGTCTTTCATTAAATTCTAAGTTGTATTTGCTCAGTGTATTTTTATCTGATCCTGTTAATTGATAAATTGACAAGTTGAACTAATTAGATATTTGCACAACTAAAAATATAATAATTAGTATAAATCTACATGAAAGTTACGAAGTTCATGTTAGGGAGCATACTTCTCTAAAATATAGCTGCTGTAATTGAAGAGCTTAACTTCATATTGGTTTTGTCAGTTATAAGGTATGTTTCATATTTAAGTTTATAAACATGCAAAGGAAAAAAATGCAATTTCTTGCTTCAATTGTTTATAACAAAATAAAGAACCAATTACCAATTTTTTCTAATTTAATGGCACACTCGATATCCTGATAGTACAATCAGTTAATTTTTGCTCTATTGATTGGCTTATTAGGGGACGACAAGGGTTTATCATGCAGATCCATGGAATTCATTGAACAGCAGCATTGCATGTTCTCTTTTTTTCATAGCCAGAATATATTAGAACGAAATAGGCTGCGATGAAGGAAACCACACATGAAAACTGCTAAATAACAAACTGCATTTATCGCATTTCAATTTGATTAAGTAACGGGAAAGAGACTGTGTAGATAATTGCCTTCTATATCGCCGAAACTTGCCTTATATAAGACAGCCTTGGAGTAATCTCGCAGAATATGGACAGTTAATAAAAGTCACAGTGCGGACCCTCTTCATAAATGAGGTCCCGGGTCCTCTTCATAAATGGGTCCCCGTCACCCTGTTTGTGATTGCCGAGCAGTCAGAGACCGTCCTCCATATTGTAACAGAATGTTCTTGGAAATAGCTGTTCTAATATAGTTTAAACCAGTACATATTTGAAATGACATAAATGGTGTACAGTCGTGTTTGTTTTAATTTTATTAAAACAAACAAACACACTGTTAAGTTTTTGAATATTAAAATGAGACTGACAATTGTTTCGCCATGTGACTGGCTACCTCAGAAAACGACATTGAACTAAATAGTAACTACTAACTACTATCTGAATATGATATTGAAAGTACTGGATATTTAGGTATAAATTTAAAAAAGGAAAAATGTATAGCAGTGAATTAGGTAGATGTAAGGAGCTTCTAATATTTTTTGAAGTTCAGATTAAGTAAAGGCCATGAATTGGTTTCGCTTTGATCATTTTAGATATATGACGAATTTTTTGTTTTTGTTGTAGGTAGGTAGCATTTACTTCAACTTTGTTTTCTGATGAAGTCAGTCACCTGGACGAAATGATTGTCAACCTTATTAATTATATAAGTGAAAATTAACTAAATTTGTTTATATCTATTTACGCCTATATTTGAAAAAGAGAAACTATGCAGTTTTTTTCCTGTTTTATTATTGTCTGGAAAAATAAATGTTTAAATTGGATTTCACGATTTATTAGAACTTTTGCCTCACGTTTTATCACATTCGAATGTTAATTTTATGTAAATTTTTCAACAATTTATATCCCTTATTTGAATTTTCAACAATAATTTGATTTATCTCCTTTTTGGGCGATATTTTCCGACCAGCCAACCAACCGTTTTCGCGAAATTCTCATAAAAACGTAAAATTTATAGCCTTGCATACATTAACAATATTATACAATATCTGTCTGAGTATTCGCAACCCCAGAAAATATCCATAAAACCAAATGTTGAATGCGAAAGCTCTCAGTTATAAAATTAGCAAGCCAAATTAATGCTCTTCGTCGCAGACATCAGAGTTTTAAGGGCTCCCGTTCAACCGTTTTACTACCCTGATAACCGGTTTGTTCTGTAGCTTCTGTTCTAATTACTTTCCCTGTGGCGGTGGAGTATTGTGCGAACTAGATGGCGCCCTCTTTGCGAATAAAGTTGGAGTCTTTCATTTGGCGAGATAACGTGATTGAAGGAGTGAATTAAAAAGATATACAGGGGGTTCCTTAATGATTGCTAATATTTAAGGGGGTTCTTGGACCCATTTTAATAAAAAAATCATATAAACATATGATCAAACGTCTGAATTTGGTAATTGACCCACAAGAAATATATAAGTGAAGTCATATCCCAAAAACTATTCAATTTCGCCACGTCAACCCATATATACAAAGTTTGATTGAGGGGTTACTGGTTGAAACCATATATTTCTATTAATGTCAGGCTTAACAGTTTCAGGAAATATTTTAACTTATTTAATAACACATTTAGTTGTTATTGTATTACATTTAAACTATTGTTATATACTGTTCTTGGACCCAGCCCTCCTCCTTTCACCCACCGACGAGACGTCCCGCATGCTGTCATAAGCGCCAGTTCCAAAAGCCCTCATCCCAGGCATCTCCTAGCTCCATTTGCACATGACCCCGATAACCGAGGTATATAAATCCCGTGGGGTCAGATGAAATAATTTAAACATCCCGTGTGAGTTGTGTGGAAGGAAGGTCTAGGTGAACTCGGTCCCCTCATACGAATGCGGTGGATACCACAGTTCTATTCTAACCCTGACAGGTAGGTATAACTATAAGTAACACAAATAAAAAATATACCATTGAAGTCAGATCCCAAAAACGGGACGGCTCAATTAAACAATTTCGCTCCATCTCAATATTTTTTATTTTTAACCTATCAGCTGTGGTATTGAGACGACAGATGCTGAAAGAAAGTTTGATTAAGATAAGCTCTTATTTCCTGCAATGTCTAAATTGGTGTAATTAAACAAAAGAACAAAAAAATTAATTAAATATTTTCTTTTCATTTGTGTTAAGTTAATTATTAACGGGTTCTGTTTCAGATTATTTGAAATATAAATATTTTAACTTACTTTTAATTTCAGCAACATTCATTTCAGCTTTTTTGCAATTAATAATAAAACATTTAAAATAAACAACACTCAAATGGTATTATGACATGATAAAAAAAAACAATGTTTAAATAATTGCCAAAAAACTAATTGTACTTTTAAATTTAAAAAAACAAGTTGCAACCTAACCAAAAAATTACTGGACGAACTAAATAAGCAGGTTACATTTAAACTATTGTTGTATACTGTAATATTTCTTACTGTATTGCAAAGCAGATATGTTGATTAAGTCCCAAAGATACTTGTTGGTTTAAAAAATAAATGACTTTAAAATTAATTCTTGTTTATATCTTGAGCATGTAGTTGACCTTGAAGTCATTAAAATCCATATGATGAGACTTATCCCAAGATACCTAACCTCAATAATATCCTGTTCTCGATATATATAATTTACTTAAGATCTGCATAATCCTTCCTTAACCTATTTTGAATTGTATTGTACAGTTAAATGCAAATACTTAAAATGTATTTAGTCCCTTCAAAGAACGTGAAGGTTCATAATTTGCATAATGGTATTTAGGGTGAAAAGACTAATATTAGTTTAATGCTGCCAGGTGACAATTAAACTCATATAAATTTTTAAAGAAATATTTGTCTATAGTAACTGTTTAATGTATTTCTTCGTTCAGGATGGAAACAGATAAACTAAAAACGTCTCCGAAATTTAGTACACAGAAGACTCTATTATACACTCAAATGTGTAAAAGTTTATTTGCAATAAATAGTTACTATATAAAATGGAAATGGTACAGAACAAAGGCAGAGATGTAAAGAAAAGAAATAGAAGCTAGTTTGGGTATTCTCAATGATGATATTTAATATTTTGATAACATAAGCATTGCACTCTAAGAAGGAAGATTTGAAGATTTTGAATACTTAAACGAATTATCATTGAAATATAAAATATCACTGAAATATAAAATAGAACGTTTGCTACGCCAACTGAAGAAACAATCGGGCCTGCAGCAGTGTCGACTTCGAGCCAAAAGTTTTAAAATTTGAGTGAAAATTATATGTGGAGTTTCTAAAGATGTAGACGACATCGTTGGGTACAGGGTTAAACTTCTTCCTTGTTACAAAAAATTGGAAAACTATTCAATTAATTGTTATTGATCCTTAAGCTGTGCATAAAAGGTAACATCTGGTGTAATAATAAAGCTACCCTATAGGTAAAACATTCTATTAACATTTTTTAGCGACCTGCATAACAATACTTTTACTCCGCCCTGTATGTCAGCTATCATTAATTTCCAACTGCTTATGGGGTACCCTATACATTTATTTTTTCTCGCTTTTTTCTAGCCATAGTATAATTTCATTTGACGCTATATTTTAACCATCCTGCATATAAACTCTTATGGACCCTGTATAATTATAATTTTACACCACCAATTCATAATATATGGATCAAATTAACATGGGAAATCATGAGATCTTACTCAACCAAAAATTGCCTACAGTGCCAATTTTTTACCTTGAAAACTTGAAATGTCTATCTATAAAAATGTAATGGAAAATATGACGGAGGCATTTTTATTGAAAGAATGTTTAAAAAAAGTTTCACTCTCAAATAGGTCACCAAATCACCTTGTATTAAAAGAATTTTTACAACAGGAATCACTCTTACGTAGGTTACCAAATCACCCTGTTTTGAACGCCTTGAAATTACAAGGTCATAAACTAATAATACATTTTTTAATAATTTAATTTCTCAGTAAAACGATTTTTCCCAAAGATGCGACCCTCACCAACCGATTTCTATCCATCGAAACTCCAAATGGGAAAATTTCATCGAAATCGTTAGAGCCGTTTTCCAGAACTCAATTACAAATATAATATATATATATATATATATATATATATATATATATATATATATATATACTAGCCGTTACCCGCAATCTCACCCGCGTACGGAATGTTCAAGCCTTCGCAAAAAAATAACTTATGAACATATGGGTTATCCTATATCAATTTTTTTTAACTTGTTTAAACCACTTACTTAACCATAAATAGTAGAATGCAACTGTTCGTACCCTATATAACATTTTTTTAAAACTTTTTTGATCCATGCTAACAGAAATGATGTGGATGGAGTCAAATATATAAACACAGTTTTGCATCCTAATACCAAACTTTTATTTAAACCCTCACCCAAACTGCAACTGCTTCTTCGCCACCCTATATAACAATTTTATTCAAAAAAAAATAACCGCTTTGTATAACTAACTCTACTGCCATCTACATTAAAACCATCTTGTATACACCGCTGCCAATTTGTCAATCATTATAACTTATTTGTGAACTACCCTGTATAACCATAATTTTACTCTACAAAAAATTTCAACCACCCTGTATGTGCATCTGCTTAGGGGCAACCACATATAAAATTTTTAAATACTTCTAATCAAACTGTATGCATTATAATTTTACTTCGATCCATGTTTCAGATATTGCATATATGCAACAGCTCATGTTCTATCCTACAAAAAAATATATCCAACCTGTTTGACTATAAATCTACTCCACCCGCTATTTCAACCACGTTGTATTTGCAACTACTTCTCGGCCACCCAGTATAACATTTTTTCTACCACCCTATATAATCCATCAATGCCAAATATATTTTTCTAAAACCGCAACTGTTTATGAGGCACCGAAAATAACAATTCTGTTCAACATGTTTTTGAATCATTTTGTATGTATTACAACTACCCTGTATACGCTACTGCTTATTGGTCAACAAATATGACATTTTTTAAATAATTATCACAACACTTCTTCACCCAATCTTTCAACTATCATATCTTTGGAACTTATTATGAATTACGCTTTTCACATTTTATCCTTATATTTTTTCAAGATATATTAAAGTATAATTTCTCTCCACACTTCACAACTTTTTCTAACCTTGTTTGAATGCCACTGTATAACTATAACTTCACTGCGCACTATACTTTAGGTACTCTATATATGCAAGTGCTTCTCTAGCCTATATTTCAGCCATGCAACTGCTAATGGTCTACACTGTATACAATTATTCCTGATATTTTTTAACGACTGTTTAAAGTAAAATTTCTCTTTACTCTATAATTTAATCTACCTTTATATGCAGCTTTTTCTGACATTGTGTTAAACACACTCTAAAACTATAATCTTGCTTCTACCCATATTTCAGATATTCCATATAGTAGAAAGCAACTGTTTATACCCTATATAATATTTTTTTAACTTTTTTGATCCATCCTAACAGAAATGATTTAGATGGAGTCACAAATATATAAACACAGCTTTGCATCCTAATACCAAACTTTTATTTAAACCCTCACCCAAACTGCAACTGCTTATTCGCAACCCCATTTTATTCAAAAAAAAAATTTAACCGCTTTGTATAACTAACTCTACTTCCATCTACATTAAAACTTATTAACTTATTGCACAATATTTTGTAGAAAATTTGTGATTTTTAAGGTAACGGAATTATTTTAGAATTTCAGATTTCTAAAGGTACACTTTGAGCTACGCGACCGAGACAAGCGACAGCGACAAGAGACAGGAGGTTGCGACACGCGACACGTCTGCTTTCTATGCAAATATATGAGGCACATTTGAAGCGGGAGACAGACGCGCGACCGCGACAACTTTGATGCGACTGCTTCCGAAGCAGTAGTGTCGCTTGTCGCGTGTGGTTTGAAGGTTAAAATGACGGATTTAAATATCTTTTTTGATGAAGACAATTTAATAGAAGAAACTAAATTATTAAATGATCCTCAGAGTGCAACATATAAAGATGTAAGCGTTCGGGATAATATCTGGAGGGAGATTGCAATGAAAATAAAAAAAAACGTATGTTGTTTATATTTTATTTTTTGGGGAGTGCGATTTATTATTCTTATATGATGTTCTCCGAAGAATCTAAAATATAATATTTTTAATTAAAACTGTAACAAATAAATACATACCGTAATGTGATTAATAATTTTTCTTGTGGTGTTATTCCTCCACCTCTGTTTTAAGAAGAATATCTTCTTCAATTAAACTTAATACATAATTAAATTGACTGTGATTTAATCTGAATATTTTAAAAATATTGTCTAAAATTTTCTACTTCGACCTAATTTTTTTTTTATAGTGATAAGTGGTTATTAATTAATAGACAATAAGAGCCCCCTGTGTTTCTACTCTGGTACAATGGATTCATTTCACATCGTCTTTTTCT
Source organism: Octodonta nipae (assembly GCA_034190945.1). NCBI lineage: Eukaryota > Metazoa > Arthropoda > Insecta > Coleoptera > Chrysomelidae > Octodonta > Octodonta nipae. The sequence goes on along the minus strand of CM067218.1, from coordinate 32,200,074 downwards.
GTATAAATAATACAATAATAAATCATCATCTCCTTCAAGAAGATTTGGAGTTGTTTTGATGCCATTTTTAATTCACGAATACACGTATTTATGAGGGCAGAACATCTAGCCAACTGCAGTAGATTTAAAAGGCCTGAAAGTTTATTAGTAAAATAAAACTTAATGTCAGTCGTGTTTCCCAAATAATACGAGCGACGTTGTCTCTTGTCTCGGTTGCGTAGCTCAACGAGGTAAAGCGACAAGCGACGTTGTCGCGGTCTCGTGTCTCTTGTCGCTGTCGCTTGTCTCGGTCGCGTAGCTCAAAGTGTACCTTAAGTATCTCATCGGTTACTACTTCAATTATGGCAAATTCAGAAATTTTAAATCTTAATGACACAGTAACGGTTTTTGAAAATATATTATTTTATTAAAGCACATAAAAATCCTGAAGAATTATTGCAAAAATTGTAGTAGTATTACCAATATATCGGGTAAATCAAATAATATATGTCTGTGATGTCTAAAGCTGATATTTTAAAAAATGATTTATATAAGTGTGCAAATACAAAATTTCTCTACATCTTGGTAGCAGACCAATTTTATAATTCAATGTTTAGTATTTTTACAGTATGCGAGGCTGGTGGACGTGTAACGAGGGATATGGAACAAAAACCGATTAGGTTAATCATAATCATAGATACTATGGATTAATTATGGATGACAGTAATTGCAATCGCTGTGCTCTCACTTGTATGTATTTTCGATTATTTTGCAAATGAAACCATAGTTACAGAAAAGTTTATTCTATAATTGTCATTGTTAACTTCTATATTTTTAATTTTTTAAAATTACATTGTACGTTTTTAATTGTCATTTAGAACAGGGTTTGATTAAGACTCTGAAATGCTTGGAATATTTAAAATATGCAGATTGCCCTGTAGTTATGATCTTATCACTAAGAACTTCTAAGCTGATATTACTCAATTTTTATATTGTTTTAGTTTTTTAATTGTAAAGCGGTATCTCGTACATATATTTCTCATAAATATTATAACATCTTAAAATAGCTAATAACTGGCCAAGAGAAAGAGTTAAAAATACATTTTCAATGATTTTCTTCTATTTATTTTATTTAATAATATCTATTAATCAAATTACACTTACATTATTTCTGTTATTAACACTATCACTTAACACTTGCCTTAAAATATAATTACATTGAAGTTTTACATACAAAATTCCAAAAACAAATTATTACAGATATTAATTTACTTACTATTTTTTAATATATACTGCATACTGGAAATCCCTTATTACAATAGGACATGCTATTTAATTCACTAGAAGAGAACACTAACAATTATTTGCAACACTTGAAAATTCTTCCCAGCAATGAACGATTTTTAGAAGGTAAACCCAAAATTCTACCAAATGCAACGTCTACATCTGTAGCAACTGTTTTTAGAATTTTCACACACTGCTTCATAGTTTTAGCTCGACGACGATATTGCTGCAGCCCTGTCTTTTTAAACTGCTTCTTTAGCCTATATGCCACACGTTCATAATGGTGTATCTTATATTTCACTGATATTCCATTCAAATATATAAAATCTTCAAATCTTTCCTCCTGAAGTGCAACGAACATGTTATCAAAAATGAAGATTTCTTCATTTATTATATTCATAATAATTTTGATTTCGTTTCTCTTCATCTCGGCTTCTGTTTTTTCCCATTTCCACTTTATATATTCCAAATTCATAGTTAAAAAGCTCTTATAGATCTGAGTGTACAGTAAACTCTGCGATTTTTGCTCAAGAGTAAATTTCGGGATCGGTTTTAGACCAACTGTCTTCATTGTGATCGATGAGATATAAACAATGATTACTATACTACAGATATATCTTCAAATATATAAATGATTTTAATGATCACGTGTATGGCCCCTAAATAATAACAGCTTTTCTACCCCAAATGTCATTAGGCAAATGCTGAAACCTTAAGTACTTTAAATTACCTGTGTAAATTTCCAAATACTTAATCCTTTTTTAGACGAAGTACCTAAGCGAGTTCATGAGTAAGAGATTAATTTATGGGATTAATGCTACAAAGTTATTTTAGATTATCTCTGATATTAATAGCATTTTAATTTGAACTCTTCTCCTCTGTTGAAAACATTTTGTGTCAAGTATCAAGTATATAATCATATCAAAATGATACAGTCACAGTATAAATTTAAAACATTTTCAGTTTTCAAGTTTCCTTGAAATTTTCAAATTGTTATCCCTCTCTACAGCTACATATAAATAACTTTTTTTAATGTAACCCACATTAAGGCATTAAAAAAAAGTAAAAATATATTACTGTGTTTGAAGTTGGTGCCAAGCCTGAGAACTGAATATGCTATAGGTATATATATATATATATATATATATATATATATATATATATATATATATATATAGAACTATATACATTAAAAGAATCTATTATTAATTAATAAAGTTATACCCTATCTTAAATATAATATTTTTCAGGCTTGACACCAACTTTAAAAGCAGTTTTCTATTCTTTTGTTTAAAATATCCAGATGAATTATTTTCTACCTTTTATTGTGATTATTGTTTTTATGCTTTGAAGTCGGTGAATTTTTTTTCCTGTTATGTAGTTGTTACATTTGTCTTTTCCTGAAGTTAATGTTTGTTTATTTTAAATTAATTTTATAATATTTTGTAATGTAACAGCATTTATAACTGGATAATTTTCAAAACTCCATATTGGCAAAATATTGGTATTTAGAGAAAAAATATATATTTTTTATGAACCTCTTAAACAATTGAAAAAAGTGTCGACCCGATGTTAGTTTAGGTTTCAGAACATGCAGATCATTTTTGAACTACCCTGTATTACTATAGTTCACTTCTACCCTATATTCCAACCATCCTGTAAATGCAACTATGCAACTGATAACGGGCCACCCTATAGGTATTACATACTTTTAAATCTTTTTAACCACCCTGTATAGCAATTGCTCTACTTCACCTTATATTTCAATTATCATATATGTTCAATTGCTTATGGGCTATCCTAGCTTTTTCTTATTACCCACACTTTTGTAAGGCGAATAGGATGATAGGTATGACATGTTTCAGTCCTATTCTGTTATCACGCAATCCGCCTCAGCTTTCAATTTTCTTATGGCCGCCATATTGGATTTTCCAATTTTCGGAAAGTGGTGTCTCACAAAAAAAATGTTTCATCGAAATATCACACTTCATAAAATTGGGTCTTAAATTTTCTAAAGGAGTCATGACTTGTTTGTCGCAATTCGATTTCATAACTTTACAATATATGCCCAATTAAAAAACATAAATTAGATGAAATTACCATTGGCCCAAGACCAAACGTTACTTCCAACTCTGGTCTGTAAAAGTCTCCCTGCCACTTCGTGAGGATTTTCAACAGCCCTATGTTGATTGTTGTGCTTATTAAAACTCTATAATTGGTAAACCTACTCTCATCGTACTACAAGTCGTGGTTTTGAAAATCAGAATTTTCATTACCATTTCTAGTATACCACTCACAAAATCGCATTCATCTTGAAATATCCTTAAGTTCTTGCACTATTATGGGTTTATGGTACTTATTCTTTCTTAACACTCTATGTATTGTTCAATTTGACATACTAAGTTTCCGATACACTAGTGTTTCTGTCGCCATTTTCATTTTCAGTATTGTTTTTGGTCCTATAACACATATGAACGGAAATACACTTGCTTAGTTGTATGAAAAATAGTCTCCGATTGTCAAAAATGTCTCGATCCAAATAGACGCCAGTTTGAAATTCTGTTGATATTACCTAGTTATGGACCAGTTAAGAACTTAATTAGATTTTACATTACGAGCATGATTAGATCTGTTACGTCTTAACTCTGATTTGTTGAGAGATGTCGTTATTTACGTTCATATTCAATTGAAAATGCGTTAAATATATTACTAATTAATGTTTTTGCGACAAATAAATCATGCCTTTCTTATTTACGTTCAAGTCCTATTGAAAATTTAAGGCCTTAATACACTACTTTCTTATTAATGTTAATTTACGATAAATAAATCATGGCCTAAAATTAGGCCTATCTTTACGAAGTGCGGTACTTGATATGATACTTAAATCGTTTATGCACTTGTGAGACAACACTAGACTGTAAATTTTACTCTTTCGAAAAATTTAAAAATCCGATATGGCGGTCATAAGGAAAACGAAAGTTGAGTCGGTCTATTGAATAACAACAGATGATTGAGGCATGTCATATTATGTTATCTTATTCGTTTTAAAGTGTGTCAGAATAATATCACATCTTGACAGCTCCCAAATTACCTAACCGTTCCGGATTTACCGGTGAAAAACGAAATTCGCTATTTTCCATTTTTGTCCATTATTCCCAAAACCAATTGACCGATTGTAAATCTGAAGCCAGATGTCGAATGCCTTACGTTTCTACTATTTTTTTTAATTAACCTTTGTTGTAGGTATAATAGTAGCCGAGATCACTGTATAGAGAAGGAAATGTGGGACACACTGTATATCCAAATGTTTATGGACAACCTAATAAAACACTTAGCTTTTAACATACTTTAAGCCAACCTCTACAATTGTAATTTTACAACGCTTTGTATCTCAACAAATTTATCTATGCATATACTACTGCTTATTGACTACATTTAATATTTTTTTAACTATCCGATAACGATATGTATTGGCACGAAATAGTAAGGACACCTAAAATTAAAATGCGAACTCATAGGTGTTTACTCATCCAAAAATCGCCCAACATTCCACATTTTTTCTTTAAAACCTCTTCACTATTAAAGAAAATTCATTTTTTTTGCGAAACTCAGCATACAATTATTGTTAAAAGCGACATGTGACGAATTCGGTTTAATTTCTATGTGCCTATACAAAATTTGTTTATAGGGATGTTAATAGAGAATAATTTGGTCAAGTGCGAGTTGGACTCGCATACTTAGGGTTCCGTACCACCTTCAAGATTCTAATATTTCAGTTTCAGACAAGCAGGGAATGAGTGCATTATCTTATACTTACCCTTATATCTTTTAAAGGAAGCGTTTTAAATTCATAAAAAATATACACTTTGATTTTCCACACATAGACTTTTTATTTTATCTGCATCAGGATTTGCTTGATTTTTATCAGAATACATATGCATTTAATTTTCTAAGTTGCCCCCCAAAAAGTAACATTAGAGTTTTATCTTACTCATAAACTTTCAGAAATGCCTTTTATAATCTACTGTCTGAGTTTTGAGGCTCTGTAGATTGGAAGAAAAAGGGCAAAATAGGTCAAAGTTAAAATTATAAATTATTAAATCTGTTATTCAAGTTATTTAAAAATATAAATAAAATATAATATAATAAATAATTTTTCAAAATTTAAATACTGTAGTTTCTAAAGTGGGAATTAAGTCGATGTTTAATATTTTTGTTAATATCTTTTATACAAATGATTTGAAAATATGATATATTTGTAATTCACATAATGAGCCTTTTATCTGATATATTACATTTAATTGTATAATTTGTCCCTTAAATTACTATGGGGGTTTTCTAATAATTTATTTTCCGTTTAATTCTATTATTTGGGGGCCAAATAATAGAATTGGGATTTTTTTCATATTTTTCCTGTAAACAAAAAAAATGAGGTCTTAGAGTTTGGAGAATAACGGGGAGAATGGGTAATTTTTTAAAAATATATTTTTAATATATTTTAAAATATTCATTAAAAAAAAATAAAAAAACATATTTCTATTCGAGCCTTGAGATTTGATATATTACATGACCCGTTAGAAACAATTATAATTTTATATTTACCATTTAATTCTATAATTTGCCCCCCCAAAAAAATAGCAGGGGTTTCTCCTTATTTTTCCAGGAAAGTTCAGGTGAGGGGCTATACCTCCATTGTTTTTTTCAAAATTTTCCAGATTATAGTTTCGGAGATAGGGGGGGATGGGTAAAATTTTTTATATTTTTGTTAATATCTTTTAATTAATTTATTTTAAAAATATGAAAAAAATATTTGTTTTCGTCATAATAAGCCCTTTCATTTGATATATAACATGATGGGTTGGAAACAATTTTAATTTTAAATTTTCCACTTAATTCTATAATTTGCCACCCAAAATTAAAAGTAGAGGTTTCTCCTTATTTTTCCAGTAAACTTCAGGTCAGAACGTATAAATCAATTTTTTTTCAAAACTTTACGTTTAATAGTTTCGGAGATAAGGGGGGGGGAGGGGAATGGGTAAATTTTGGTATATTTTCGTTAATATCTTTTTAAATATATTTTTTTTAAATATGAAAAAAATATATTTGTGTTCCTCAGAATGAGACCTTTCATTTGATATATTACATGATGCGTTTGAAATTTTTTTTATTTTTAAATTTTTATTTAATTCTATAATTTGCCCCCCAAAATTAATATTAATGGTTTCTCCTTATTTTCCTGTAAAGTTCGGGCAACGTTCTATATTTCCTATTTTTTTCAAAATTTTAGGCTCAGTACTTTCGGAGATCAAGGGTGGGGGAACGGTCGATTTTTTAGTTCCCCCCCCCAGAAGTACCCCTGAAATCAAAATTTTTTCCTTTACGTTATGTACTCCTGATCGGGTCACCAAACTATACATTGATACCAAATTTCAACCTCTCCCGTCCAGTAGTTTAGGAGAAAATGGCTTTGATGTGAAACAGGCAGAAATCCAGGGTGATATTATAAGGGTGTCCGTATATTGTATATACGGAACCCTAAAAAGGAAACGCTTTAAAAGAGTTAGATAATATCAAAAAATCATTTTGGCAATTGTGAAAATGCGTGGATTCACATGTGCCGGTTGATAAAATGTTGTACATGTTAATTAAAATCGTTATACTGATAGTCCACTTTTTATTTTATAAGTTTACAACTATTAAAACTTTACTACTAATACTAAATAAGTAAATTACAATGAAAATATTGTATTCACGTAAATAGAGATATAGGGATAGATACCTGAATTTTACCTGAAAAATAAGGAGAAAGGTCTACTGTTAATTAAACTATAAGCCGTAAAATTGTGAAAAAAATTGGAGATATAGGGCCTCACATGAATTTTACCGGAAAGATAAGGAGAAACCTCTCCTATTAATTTTGAGGGCCGAATTACAGAATTAAAAGGAAAATATATAACTAAAATTGTTTCTAACATGTAAAATATCAAACAAAAGGGCTTATTAGTGCTAAAACAAATATATTTTTTTCAAATTTTTTAAATAAGTTATTTTAAAGATATTAACAAAAATATAAAAATGTTTACCCATTTCCTTTATCGTATCTACGAAATAATAAGTCCTATAATTATGAAAAAATATATATAGATACTGGGCCTCACCTGAATTTTACCTGAACAATAAGGAGAAACCCCTAATATTAATTTTGGGGGGCATCACGTAATATACCAAATCAAAAATCAAAGGGATCATTATGACAAATACAATCATATTTTTTCATAATTTTTAAATTAGTTGTTTAAAAGATATTATCACCAAAACGACGTAACAATTAAGGATATAAAACCTCACCTGAACTTACAAATTACAGCATTAACTTGAAAATGTACAATTAAAATTATTTCTATCTATTATCAAATCAAATAAATATTTTTTCGTATTTAAAAAAATATTTTAAAATATATTAACAGAAATATAAAAAAATAACCCATTCCTCCTTTATTCATCAAACTATAAGTCCTAAAATTTTTTGTTTACAGGAAAAATACGAAGAAATCTCTAATATTAATTTTGGGGGACAAATTATAGAATTAAAGGGAAAATAAAAAATATATATTTCTTACGCATTATGCAATACATCAAATGAAGAGGAATACAAATGACTTTTCTTCATATTTGTAAAATAAAATATTTAAAGGATATTAATAAAAATATAAAAAATTACTCATTCACCCGTTTTATTTCCGATCTATAAGAAAAAAATTAAGCTTATATGGGCTTACTTTAACATTACAGAAAAAATAAGGAGGTACCCCTAATATTAATTTTAAAAGAAAATTATAGACATATATTTTTCATATTTTTAAAATAAATTGTTAAATATATTAACAAAAATATAGAAAAAAATCTCATCCCGCTTTATTTCCGAAATCATACCCAACATTTTGAATATAATTAGGAGTAATTGGGCTCACTTGAAATTTATAAGAAAAGTTAATACCCAATATTCATTTTAGGGACAAATTATAGAATTAAATGGAAAATAAAAATTAAATTTTCCAATGCATCATATAATATATCAAATAAATGGCTCATTATGTGAATTACAAATATATCATATTTTTTAATCATTTGTTTAAAAGAATGTTAACACAAATATTAAACATTGACTTAATTTCCACTTTAGAAACTACACTATCTACAATTTTGAAATATATATTTTATTTGTATTTTTAAGTAATTTGTCTAAAAGATTGAATAATTTAGTATTTAAAACTTGACCTGTCTTCCCCTTTATCTTCCAATCTACAGAGCCTAAAATTCAGACAGATTGTAAAAGGTTTCCCTGAAAGTTTATTAGTAAAATAAAATTGTAAATTAAATATGTATTTTTTCAATCAAGGGAATCATGTAGCAGATAAAATAAAAAGTATATGTGTGGAAAATAAAAGTGTATATTTTTTATAAATTAAAATTCTTCCTTTCAGAAATATTAGGGTAAATATCAGAAAATGCACTAATTCCCTGCTTGTCTGAAACTGGAATATTAGAAAAGGATATACTTACTTATTCACCAACATTGCATCAAATCTTGAAGGTGGCACGGAACCCTTAGTATGCGAGTCCAACTCGCACTCGACTAAATTATTTATAACAATAAATCGTCTTAAGCATAACACATATTTATAAGTTAATATAACGAATTCAAAACATAGTATAGCGTCAATACGTATTGCCAGTTTCAGAAAATTTATTCCTTAAGTAAACCTCTATAAATCTTTCATTTTCAAATGATTGTTTTAATATATTTTTGATAAATGTCGATTAACAAAAATGAACAATACATTTAGTAGGAAAATAATTTCTTCAAATAATAATAACAAAAGATAATAAATAATATGACAATTTTTGTATTTAGTCCAATCGTGCAATATATAATTAAAAAACCCTGATTATGCAAAGAAGTTTGACAGCCAACAGTCTGCATGACTTAAAAGTGAACTTGTGGAGCCCATTGGGGTTTAACCCAGAAATACAATTACAGTTAATGAAGTCTTGTGGTGTAACTTCTTTTTATACTATAAAGTGCAAACTTTACTTTGTTGTCCTCGATTTTTTCACTATATAAGCAAAAAAAGTAATAATTGGTCACATCATTTCATTTTAAAAAGTATTTTTATGTATACCTGGAATTTTACTTAAATAGACAATTTCCTTTAGTCCGAACTACTTGCTCTAAGAAACTTTTTCACGACAGTCTTCGTTAAGTTATTCAGGAGAAACAGAAAAATCTTGATTTTGCAATGTTCATTTTTTTTTAAATAATTGTTCACAGATTTTTGACATTGCAATTAAAAAGTCTACCTCGCATTATACCAGAAGATTTTTAGATCGATTGCAACTTTTTTTTTAATATAGGATTAAAACTATTTATGTATTTATCCCGGAGATATTTATCCTACAATAATATATAATAAAACGGCTATTTATAAGAACTAACATATTTATCAAAAAAATACTATAAAACAAATTATTTCACCTTTAAAGTGATTTAATTTAAATCATAAACCAGGGTTATATCTGTACTAATGCTAATGTATTTTGGAAAATAAATTTTAATTCCTCAATTTCAGTTATCATTTTCTCTACTAATTCTCTATTACCAATACTGATATAAAAGGGACAACTGTTATTTTCATAACGAGGTACATAATATACCAAAAAGGTTCATAAACCATTATAGGTATCTATTGTACCATAGGAGGTTTTTAAAATAAATCTATTTTGTTAATCCTGATAATGACCTATCATAAACCTCAACAATTACAACTATTAAATACCTTAGATTTATCCAAAATCATTTTGCTGTTAAGTTATAAGGGATAGTACCTGAACATAATTCACAGAAAAGGATGGAATTAACAATAATGCTTTAATACTCTCAATATTTAAACTCAACATCTTTAAATTTTTAGTTAGTTCCAAGTTTTTCTTCAAGACTAATCGATAACCTTCCGTTCGTTGTGCCAGTGATATTTCAAATTAGTGATATAGTGAATAGCAGAATAACAAAATGAGTTCAACAACACTCAATGCAATTTTGAATATCACACCGGAAAATACGCCGATACTTCCTCAGTGTTTAATGTACGTAAAAATGTACCAGAATTTTTTGCTTATGCATCTTAAGCATATCAACTTTCAATATGGTTTGCTGGATGAAGTTTTGGATATAATTGAAGTGAAAACTACTATGGATGTTCTCAATGACGAATTGAAAATCCACATGGATCTTTACAAAGCCGTTCTAGAAAAAAAGTTCCACGATATTCTGTTAATAGAGGGGTTATCCATGGAATATAGGATACCATATTATGAGAAAATGACTAAACGATTTAAACTGATATACAAAGAGACAAGCAACAAGAAATTCCAACGCCGAGCTAAAGGTACAGACAGCGCTGTAAAAATTTTGAAAAGTATTATTGAAGATGTTGAACCAACTTTTGTGGAAATGACTAAAAATTCCCGTCGAAGAAGGGGTGTGATTCAGAAAATTGTAAGATGGTTTAAATAGAACGTAATGTATTTTGATTGTACTAACATTGTTTTGGAATAAAAATAGTTAGCAGAAAAATTTTGAAACGTCAATTAAAATCTATTGTTTTATTTTTGCAGTTTTATATCAATAGTAATTAATTGTGAACAATATAGATTTTAAATTATGTAATCTTGATTTATTTGTTGCTATTTAAATTGACTTTAGTGAGAAAGTTTAGATTAGGTTTAGATTGAGTTAGATCGATTTAGACATTATTTTGTTTTGGGATATATAATTGACTTTTAGTATATTTTGTAATGATATATTTTTGTATATCTGAGTGTATTATTTTACTGTTTAATAGTATATGGTGTTTATTAGTACTTTTGTAAGTTTGGGTGATTATAATAAAATGCCTTTATCTCTGTTCAGTTATTTAATTTAAAGTAGGCGAACACAAAATATTTTTTGAAGGTTTTTGAGCAGATTTTTCATAAAAAATTAATGGTAAACAAACCATGTATGATAATGTAATGTGAACTAGCTGTCGCCCAGTGGTCGAAATTCGACCAATTGTGTCAATATCTCTGGCAGGTTATGTAACATGAAAATTTTATCGTGACATTCTATCCTAGGACTTTAGGGAGAACAGCAATTACACAGAACGGATCCAGATTCGGAACCTCTGTGTGATAATTTCCTCGAAAATCCTAGATGTCGGTCTTACATCTCGCTTCTACAAATAAGTAACGAAATTCAAGTTTTTTTCAGATATAATTCATAGAACTTTATTTGTGTTCAAATTCGTAATTCTTAATTTAATATGACAACAATTCAACTGCTAATGGGCTACCCTACATGTTTATTTTTTCTAACACCCCTGTATAGCTATAATTGCACTTAATTCTCTAACATTTATTAAAGTCCTCATTATAATAATTCCATATATTTCCACCACCCTGTATATGCAAATGCTTATGGACCACGCATAATATTTTTTAACATTTTTCAACCACCGGGTAAACCATTCTGTATATGCCACTGCCTATGACCCACCATATTTACTCTTTTTGTTTATGAAATTTTTAATTATCTTCTGTAACTATAATTCTACTCCGACCTATATTTCAATCATTATATATATGGAACTCTTCGTGGTCTACTCTATAAATCATTTCCTATTCTAACATTTTTTATCACCATCCTGTATATCTATAATTCCTCTTACCCTATATTTCATCTTAACTATACAACTGCTTATGGGTTACGAAATGTTGCATTTTCATTTCCGCCACCCTGTATATGCATCTATGTATAACATGTTTTGCACCACCCTGTATAACTGTAATTTTACTGCACCTTCTATTCCAATAACCCTGTAAATTCAACCGCTAATGGGCTTCCCTATATAATTATTTTATTAGTTATAATTGCACTCTATATTTTAAACACCCTAAATATGCAACTGCTTATGTGCCACCCATTAAAAAAATTATTTCTAACATATCTGGAATCGCCTGTATAATTATGATATTCAACGATTACTTTACCCAATAAACAATAACAACGCTTGCATGCCACCTCCAGAAGTACATGCTCTAAGTATATAATAGCATTGGTCTGTCTATATATAATTAATCTATGGTTTGAGTCTGGCGGCAGCGGCACATTCAGTGGCACATTCATTTGTTTGGTATTGACATTATTGACGTAAATAATGAATTTTTATTATATTTTATTTAATGAATGAACCAATATTATAAATTAAGATTAGCATTCTGCACTGAAGGTCGTCAGTAGCTACTAAACAAAACAAAAATGAAGAAAATCGCTTGAGAAACAGAGGAGAAAATGGTACCTAATCGTTTTGTCTTAGCCTATTTATATATAGATTAACAAGTATAGACTGATAGAGTTAAAGCTTAATGAAAGAAAAATGTCTTATAATGAACCTTAAAGACATTTTTCAAGTATACAGTGCCAATAAGTCGGACCATAAGTTAACCTACTGCACTTTAAGTTTTAGATATCCTTACATCTCAAACAAAGATATTAAATTCAGAAAACTAAACAAAGCAAAATTCAGGAAAAAAACTGAGATTACTGTTACGAAATCGAATAACACCTAGACTTGCAGACTAGAGACGACTGGAAAAATCTCAGTTTCAGTTTCATGTCTTTATTGTCAGAGTTAATTTTTTACAAATTTCTTACTCCTAGTCCATATTTTTATACTTATATCCCTAATTTGTTTTCCATGTTTCATATACTTTTCCCTACGCTATTCCTTAAGATATTTTATTCACTAAGATATTTCATTCTCTAAGATATTCAAGTTACCTGTTACTTCCTCTTCTGTCTGCAGTAGCGCCATCCTGGGTCTCTTCATCCTATGTTTCTTGCTTTCGTCGTAGTAGTGGGTTCCTGTGGTTTTCCATTCTTGCTATCTCCTTTTTAGTCCTCCTTATTATATCCCCTTTTATAGTGTGTATCCCTAGATCTCTTCTTAGCTGCTCGTACCATGGTGCGTCAGTCATTCTTCTCAGGGCGTTGTGCTGAATCCTTTCTAATTTCTTGGTGTGTGTGTCCGCCGCTTGTTCCCATATGCTTGCTCCGTACATCATCAATGGTTTTACTGCTGCTTCGAGATTGTCTTCTTTATCCTCAGGTGTAGCCTGCTCCTCTGTCCTATTAATGCTTTTATCATGCTGATGCGCTGTTTGGCTCTCTTCGCTGTTTCCTCTATGTGTTTCCTCCATGTTAGCTTCCTGTCGATGTGGATCCCTAGGTACTTTACGTTTTCCTGCCAATTGATGGGTGTTCCTCCTACAGTTAGTCTCCTGGTTGGCTTGTCCTTTTTTCTCCTTGCTATTGCTTGTGTTTTTTCTGTGTTGATCCTGATCTTCCATTTCTTGGCCCATTTTCCCATTTCATCGATGTCCTGTTGTAAGTAGATTGTTGCCTGGTCTGCCTTTGCTGATGTTGCCGCTTTTGCTGTGTCGTCTGCGTATACGTAAGTCCTTGAGTGTCTCGTCCCTTTTGGTATGTCGCTGGTGTAGACGGAAAAATCTTTCAACGAATGAATCGTATGTAAGAGATGTATGCTTGGTGCTTTGCAATTTGTGTTAAAAGCACCGTGCAGCTCACAAGCTGATTATTAGTCAATGTGTTTTGTTCGATCAATTGATTTATGGCTACAACCAGAAATATGTCAGAAATGGACGAGACTAGCAAATATATTCAAGTAGGTTACCGCTAAGATAGACGAGAAATAAAGTCTTGTGATTAAACTTATATGGAAAGAAGCAAAAACCTTGTCTCTACTAAGACAAGTGAACAGCAGAATTTAATTGAGGTTTTTTTCGAAATTTTGAGAAAAATAAGAACAAGCGGAATTAAAAAGACAAAATAAATTTAAAATATTGAAAGGGAAAGAAGAGCAATTAGAGACACAGAGTGGATCATTAAACAGACAACAGCAAACTGAACAACTAATAATTTTGAAAAATGGGAAATATAGAACTTTGTCCAAAATTGACAGAAAAATAAGGAGAAATCCCTAATTTTAATTATGGGAGACAAATTATAGAATTAAATGAACAATTAAATTTTTTTTCAAACTCTATAAGTAATATATCAAATGGAAGAGCTCATTTTGAGAAACACATTTTTTAAAGTATTTTAAAAATAATCAAGTTACAGGAAAAATAATATTAATTTTGGAGGGTAAACTACTCAATTATGTGGCAAATATAAAATAAAAATTGAAACGAATCATGTAATATATCAAGTCAAAGGGCTCATTATGGGAATACAAATATATTATTTCCATATTTTTAAAAGAAATTGTTTAAAGTATATTAACAAAAATATAAAACATCGATTATCTCAGAAACGAAAATTTTGGAAAAAAAATGGAAATATTGTCACACTTGAATTTTACAGGAAAAATATGGAGAAAAGTCTAATATTAGTTTAGGGGGTCAAATTATAAAAGGAAAATAAATAAATATAGTTTTTTCTAACTCATCAAATGAAAGGGCTCATTTTGGGGAATACAAATATATTTTTCTCATATTCTTGAAATTAATTGTTTAAAAGATATTAATAAAAATAAAAAAATAACCTCCTCCTGTTTATTTCCGAAACTATAAGGTATAAAATTTTGAAAAAATTGCAGATATAAGGAGTCAGTTGAACTTGACAGGAAAAAATAAGGAGAAACCACTAATATTAATTTTGGGTAGCAAATTACAGAATTAAATGAGAAATATAAATATAAAATTATAATATATCAAATCAAAGGGCTCATTATAAGGTATACAAATATATTTTTTTCATATTTTAAAATTAATTGGTTAAAAGATATTAACTAAAAAATGGAAAAAATGCGAATTTCCCCATCCTCGTTACTTTAAAACTATAAGACCTACAATTTTGAAAAAAAATAGAGGTATAGGAGCTCACTTGAAATTTACAGCAAAAGTAATGAGAAAACCTAATATTATTTTTTGTTAGCCAATTATAGATAAAACCGAAAATAAACTTTTTCTAAACGCATCATTTAATAATTCATATGAAGGGGCTCATTATGAAAAATACCTGTAGTTTCCTTGATATAAAATAATTTGTTAAAAAGTTTTTAAAAAATATACAAAATTAGAGCAATTGCCTCCTATATCTACTGAGCCTAGAAGTTGAGAAAAATTTAAAATATCGGGCCTTATTCAAAAATTATAAGAAAAGTAAAACAGAAATTTTCAGATTAATTTATAATTAATACGGAAAAAAAATTGTTCTTTGTAAAGCTCACCCGTAATGTATTGTATCAAATAAAAGGAATATTCATAAAAATACAAATATATTTTATTTGTATTTTTAAAATAATATATTTAATAGATTTAAAAATTTATTATTTAAAAATTGCCCCATTCTCTTCTTTATCTTCCAAATCCTAATTTTAACATACACGTTTCAACTATAACAGATAAATATAAGGAAATGCACACATGCCCTGCTTGTCTGAAACTGGAATACTAAAAAAATATAAACTTTGATTTACCTACATAGCATTGTATCAAATCTCAAAGGTGGTACGGAATACTTAGTATGTGAGTCCAACTCGCTCTTGAACAAATTATTTAAATAGATATTGGTTTACCAGTGTTTAGAAAAAATATGTCTAAAATAATTAATATTATACTCGTATCTCATCATTTGTATTTTATTATTTTAGTATAATTAAGTTAAATATTTCTGTAATCTTGTTTTAGGTCTTTTCGGTATTTATGTGTCTGTTTACGAACATGTTCAGTTAAGTTTTCTGTGGTGGGATGTCATATTGAACTTCTTTATTGGTTTTAAACAGACTCTACATTTAGCTAACGCCTTTATCTAAATGTCAGATAACTAAAATATAAGAGGTGCATGATTTTTATAAGACAATAATATAAAAATAACTTCAAATCTTCTTTATAACCAAAGCATGTTGTAAATGTAAAATATTTTATGGATTCAATGTAAAAATGAATGGTCAAGTGCGAGTTGGACTCGCATACTAAGGGTTCCGTACCACCTTCAAGATTTGATACAATGTAGGTGAATCAAAGTATATCTTTTTCTAATATTTCAATTTCAGACAATCAGGGAATGCGTGCATTTTCTTACAGTTACCCTAATATCTTTTAAAGGAAGCATTTAAAATTTATAAAAAATATGCAGTTTTATTTTCCATATATAGACTTTTTATTTTATTTGCTACATGATTCGCTTGATTTTTATAAAAATATGTATTTTATATTCTCTTCGGCAATATATATATATATATATATATATATATATATATATATATATATATATATATATATATATATATATATATATATATATATATATATATATATATATATATATATATATATATATATATATTGTTTCTGGTTAGGCAACCTTCATCACTTGCGCTTCCCACAATTGAATGTCCTTCTCGAATCCTTCTTGTATTTGATAAATTTCGTTAAATTTGAAGACCCGAGATGTAAAGACCGACATCTAGGAATTTCGGGGAAACTAGCACATAGAGGTTCCGAATTAAGTTAACCGGAAAATTTCATCGTGACATTCTAAGCTAGGAATTACGGGTAACAGCAATTATATGGAACTCCAGATTCGCAACCTTTATGTGCTAAGTTCCCCCAAAAATCCTAGATGTCGGTCTTTACATATGGCCTCTTCAAATATGTATTTTATTTTTTTAATTCGGCCCCCAAAATTAATATTAGAGTTTTATTTTACTAATAAACTTTCAGGAAAGCCTTTTATAATCCACTGTATGCATTTTAGGCTCTATAGATTGGAAGATAAAGGGGAAAATAGGTCAAGTTTTAAATAATAATTTTTAAAAGCTTTTAAACAAATTATTTAAAAATATTAATAAAATAAATATTTTTAAATTTTAGATAGTGTAGTGTCTAAAGTGGGAATTATATCCATGTTTAATATTTTTGTTAATGTTTTTTAAAAAAAGATTTAAAAATATGATATATTTATAATTCACATAATGAGCCTTTTATTACATGATGTGTATGAAAATATATTTTTTATTTTCCATTTAATTCTATAATTAGTCCCAGAAATTAATATTGGGGGTTCCTAGTAATTTTAATTATACATTTTAAGTGAGCCCCAGTACCCCTAATTATTTTCAAAATTTTAGGTAGTATATAAACAATTAATTTTATAAATATGAAAAATATATATTTGTATTCCTCATAATAAGCCCTTTCATTTGATGTATTGCATAATGCGTTAAAAAATATATATTTTTTATTTTCCGTTTAATTTCATAATTTAGCCCCCAAAATTGATATTTAAGATTTCTTCGTATTTTTTTTTTCTGTAAACAAAAAATTTTAGGTCTTATAGTTTGGGGAATAAAGGGGAATATGTAGTGTTTTTTATATTTCTGTTAATATATTTTAAAATATATTTATTTTAAAAATATAAAAAAATATATTTGTATTCGTCATAATGAGCCTTTTGATTTGATATATTACTTGACCCGTCAGAAACAACTTTAATTTTTATTTTCCATTTAATTCTATAATTTGCCCCCAAAAATTAATATAAGGGGTTTCTCCTTATTTTTTCAGTAAAGTTCAGGTAAGGAGCTATACCTATATTTTTTTCAAAATTTTGCAGCTTATGGTTTCGGAGATAAGGGGAGGGGGCGAATGGGTAATTTTTTTATATTTTTGTTAATATCTATTAATTTATTTATTTTAAAAATATGGAAAAAATATATTTGTTTTCGTCATAATGAACCCTTTCATTTGATATATAACATGATGGGTTAGAAATAATTTTAATTTTATATTTTCCATTTAATTTTATAATTTGCCCCCCAAAATAAATATTAGGGGTTTTTCCTTATTTTTCAAGTAAATTTCAAGTGAGGGGCTAAACCTCCATTTTTTTCAAAATTTTCCAGCTTATAGTTTCGGAGATAAGGGGGGAATGGGTAATTTTTTTATATTTCTGTTAATATCTTTTAATTAATTTGTTTTAAAAATATGAAAAAAATATATTTGTTTTCATCATAATGAGCCCTTTCATTTGATATATAACATGATGGGTTAGAAACAATTTTAATTTTATATTTTCAATTTAATTCTGTAATTTGTCCCCCAAAATTAAAAGTAGAGGTTTCCCCTTATTTTTCCAGTAAACTTCAGGTCAGACCCTATACCTCTAATTTTTTTCAAAACTTTACGTTTTATTATTTCGGAGATTGGGGGGGTGGGGAATGGGTAAATTTTGTATAATTTCGTTAATATCTTTTTATTTATTTTTTTTAAATATGAAAAAAATATATTTGTGTTCCTCAGAATGGGACCTTTCATTTGACGTATTACATGATGCGTTTGAAAAAAAAATATTTTTAAATTTTTATTTAATTCTATAATTTGCCCTTCAAAATTAATATTATTGGTTTCTCTATATTTTTCCTGTAAAGTTCAGGCAACGTTCTATATTTCCTATTTTTATCAAAATTTTAAGCTCAGTAGTTTCGGAGAACAGGGAGGGGGGAACGGTCGATTTTTTTAGTTTTTCCCCCCAGAAGTACCCCTAAAATCAAAATTTCTTCTTTTACTATATGTACTCCTGATCGGGTTACCAAACTCTACATTGATTCCAAATTTCAACCTCTTCCGTCCAGTAGTTTAGGAGAAAATTGCTGTGATGTGACAGAGGCAGAAATCCGGAGTGACATTATAAGGCATTGACATTGACAACGGGATCTAACTTAAACTCCGAAACGTTTTGAAATTAGTAGTAATTTCGTGAATTGTGGTGTTAAAATGCTCAAACATTAACAAACTATGCTACAACTATCCTTCAGAAAACAATTATTGTGTACGACAAATAAATGGAAAATGTAAGTACTTACATTTATCAGGAAAAAAATAATGTAAAAACTAATTAGTTCCATCTACTAAGTATACTTTCCAAAAATTTGTGTTAATTCATTAATTTCAGTTATTGTTTTCTCTAATAATTGTGTACTACAACAATTTACCACAATTTTTTAATATGGGGAGTATGGGTTAATACTCTTAATATTCAAAAAATCCTATTCATTTTAAACAGAAAAATGTTATTTTTATAACCAGGTAAAGAATATTCCAAAAAGGATAATAATTCCTTAGAGGGACAATTCCATATAAGAATTTTAAAATTACCTCTATTCTGTTAATCCCCGTAATGTCATACCTTTAATTTCAATTACCCAAGTAATAAATATCTCATATTTATCCAGAATTATTAAGGCATTAAGATATAATAAGGGATAATACCTGAACATATTTCAATGAAATAGATGTACTTAAAATAATACTTTCATATCTTCAATATATAAATTATTAACTTCAAAAATTCAGTTAGTTCCAACACTTTCTTCAAGATAGTCTATAGTGATCCTTGTCCAGGAACAGTTTAAATTAGTGATATAGTGAGCAGCAGAATAACAAAATGAGTGCAACAACTCTTAATGCCATTTTGAAGATGACTCCGGAAAGAAGGCCGTTACTTCCTCAGTGTCTAATGTACATAAAAATGTACCAAAATGTTTTGTATATATATCTTAAGCATGTCAAGATTCAATACGGTGTGGTGGATGAAGATTTGGACATAATTGAAAACCAAACTATGATGAATGTTCTTAATGATGAAATGAAAATTCTCAATGATCTTTACCGGGCCCTTCAGGAGAAAAAGTTCCACGATATTCTGTTAACAGATGGCTTATCAGTGCAATATAGGATACCATATTACCAGAGTATGTCTAAAAGATATAAACTGCTATATAAAGAGACAAGTAACAAGAATTTCGAACGCCAAGCTCGAGGTACAGATAAAGCTGTAAAAATCTTGAAAAGTGTTATTGGAGATGTTGAACCAACTTTCGTAGAAATCACTAAGAATTGCCGGCCAAGAAGAGGTATGATTCAGAAAATTGTAAGATGGTTTAGCAGAACTTAAGGCATACATTTTGATCATTTATATTGTTTAATGACTAAGTTTATATTTAATGAGTTCTTTTGAATATTTTTACATTATTTCCCGTTGGAACATATTATTGATGTGGTATTTTCAAACATCTTATGTTGTATAATGTATTAATTTACTATTTATCTAATGTATTAATTGTATTGAGGTTACAGACTGAATTTGGGATAAGTGTTTGTAAATTTGAGTAATTATAATAAAGATTCATTTAGCTGTATTGAGTTATTTCATTTAGTGTAGACTGTAGACTAATGTCAAATATTTATTGAACAAATAATAATAATTGCAGCTATAACTCATAAACAACTAAATATAAAAAAAAACATGTGCGATAATGGAAATTAACAATAACTTTTAGAATGTTCAATTCATAGTTTTATAGGAGAAAATTCACCGATAATACAGCTATATTAATTAGTCCAGCCACCAACGGTCAAAATAGCGTATTCCCTGCCAATTTTTTCGAACAAAATTGTATGAAAATTTGGAATAAAGCTTGTTTTATCCCCTTCATCAAAAGTTGTATATGTCCGTTGTATGCTTCCTGTTGTTTAGGGGTGAAAACTACCCCTTCTCACAAAAAAGAAGAAATAAACATTTCATGAACTAATTATTGTTTGAATATATTAAATACTACGCTTTACATATTCCTATACCTGTTGGAATGCTAAGTATATTTTTTTCCAACAAATCAATCCTTAAAACTAATTTCATAAAAAAATTCTAATAGCTTAAAGTATCTTTATGGTGCATTTTTAGTAAATATTATTTTTTATGGGTTATTAAGTGGTATTGCAAAGTTTCATCTCTCAAAAACCACCCCTGATTGCATAAAAATTGTGAAAATTGCACAAAAATAAGACTTTTGATACGAAAGAATTATTTCAAACTGTAAAAAAACATTTTTTAATTTGTCTGTTCATTGGGTTTTCTCTCCTCTAAAATTTTTTTTCCTGCAACAGATAAGTATTTAAAAATTGTATATGTAGAACAAAGTGTAGTAAGGCAATTTCGTTAAATTGCCCGGATTACTGGCTGTATGTACAGAGATTCTTCCTCACAGTTATTCTGAGAGAAAGAGATGTCTACAAAATGATCAACCAATATTCCTGTATATAAGTAATGTATTGTATATTGTGTAATACTTATCTGTGTTTGGAGACGTTTCAACTCCGAGTCTGGAGTCGTTGTCGAAATTACTTGTAAAAAAACATATGAACGTGTTCTTAAGTGTATGTTATATGGTTTCTTAATTTATTAAGTTTCAACCCTTAAAAACCACCATCATTCAAAAAAAAAAAATGTTGAAATTGTACAAACAAGTTTTATATACAACTGTAAAAAAGTTCATGAACATGTTCTCAAGTATACGTTATTATGTTTTTTAAATAATCCCTTAAAAGCCGCACCCATTGCATTAAAACTGTGAAAATTGTACAACTAAGCTTTTTATACGTTAAAATTGCTTGAAACAACTAAATAAATTATGAGAACACGTTTTCAAATGTTTTGTTTAATTACGTTTTTACTTTAATCATTAATGGTCACGCCATATGATAAAATTTAAAATAAAAGTCACAAGTGATTTACAAAATTGTAAAAGGTTGTGCATTCTTTTAATTTAAATTTTTATTTAAAAGAAAGTAAGTTATAACAATAAAATTTACCTTGTAATGTATGAAATTACATTATTTCGTCAGTATTATAACATATATTTATACATTAAATCGCACATATGTAAATATTCTCCTCATGATCTAAAATTGGTGGAGAATTGTGGCATTTATACGTTATACGTTCCACAAGAAGTGTTGCAGTACACACCGATATAATTGTAAAACAATTAATAATTGAAACTTAAAAGTTATTAAAAATGTAACATTATATCGTAAAAGTAAAATTACAGAATTTAAAAATACCATTAAATTGTTGTTTTTACTAAAAAAATAATAAATCAGAATATAAACTTTCTGATTATATTATTCCATTATCTTTCTTGAAGCCTCTTAATTGAAGTAATCTTGATTCCAATATTAATTTTCTATGTTTATATCAACTATCCACTTCAAGAGTTAATAGCAGGGACAATCAAAATAAAAATAAATCAGGTAATAGGTTCCTCAATTCATACTAAAAATGAAAATTATTGTTTGTAATTATATAATTATACTTAAAAATGACTCAGAGTATTTAAAAACTTATTTAAATTTTTGAGGAAAAATTAGCTAAAAATTTTAACCGTAAATAACTAAAAAACTATTGACTTTATAAAAAATATGGATAGAAAATTTGTTGCTTAAAATTGACTCATTTATCGATTTATGAGGTTAGCTTGCATTTTTAAATTTCCACCGTCGAGAAGGGATGACATACACCCCCTGGTAAAAAGCACACATCGGCACAACCAACAACTTTTGAACCTTGAGGCATTTACTACCTCCATGCCAAATTTCACGTAAATCCATTTTGTCCGAAAGAATTGCTAACCAAAATCGGTTGGAGACTGGATTATAGGGCTGAAAGCGTAGAACATCTCCAAACCCCATTAGAGAGAGTCAAGGAATATTGTAGAGAAGTAGGATAAATATCGAAAACACCAAACTTATGGTTATAAGTAAAAATCTAAACACTACCCCTATTCTCATACTGGATTGAAAACAGATAGAACGAGTGCAAAAATGCAGCTTACTCGGTTCCGTCATGAATGCCCAAATGGATCCAGATGAAGAAACTAAAAGCAAAATAGAAATGGCTCGAAAGACATTCGTCAAATACGTTCCATGTTTACGAACAGGAATCTGAATCTCCATGTCAGAATAAGGTTTATACAATGTTATGTGTGCTTAGTATTGGCAGTATTCGAGATATGGCTCAACAGGCGCATCCTGAAAATACTCGAACTGATACAATCACAAACGACGAAGTACTAAGACGCATCGGCCGCAAAAGAGAACTGCTGATAATTATCGAGATAAGGAAAACATCGTACATAGGACACATCCTACGCAGCGACAAATATCTACTGTTACAAACTACAAAGCAGGGTAGAGTGGAGAGGAAGCAAGGTATCGGCATGACGAGAAATCCTGGCTTTTCCTCACGGAAAAGGACAGAGACGCATTTAGCAATGTGGTCGCCAATCTTCAGTGACGGAAGGAAAGAAGAAGAAAAGAAAATCGTGTTACAGAATAGCTGATCCCAACTTCAACCACTCTCTGTAAGATGTTTGCAACAATTAATTTTAAAATTCTGAAAATTGTAGGACAATAGAATGCATAATTAAAAACTGACTTATTTTCACTAGCTGTAACTTGAGACTTGATCCACTGGGATTTGAAAGCCTAAAGGTTGGCAGAATACTTACACCAGTTTATAAGCAAAATTAAACTCATTTTCAGACATAAATAGCAATTCGCTTATACCATCATGTCAGTAACAGTTTATAAATGATTATTGCTAAAACAGCAAGCGATTTAAATAGTAAAAACCCTCAAAAATACGAATGTCTTGTTTTTTGCTTATAAAATAAGTAATTGAGGAATCGTAATGCCGTCTACAGAAAAGTTGTAGGGAATAAGAAATCCTTCTTAATGAGGATGGATGATTTTTACGGAGTAAAGTCAGAAAAACTGCTCAAAAGTGTTTTTTTCCAAAAATTTATAACTTTCTGGTAACTAATACTGGAATATTAGTCATTGTCAAAATGATAGCTTATGATATTAACTTTATGTGGGCTCAATATGGATACTATTGAATTATTAGTTTCTGAACAATTCGAATTTAAATAATCTAATCCCACCCTATCAACGAGACTACACCGACCGGGATGTATTAAAGATATTTTGAAAGTTCATATATTCCCCCTCAATTTGTCTATCTTGGTTTTTCGCTATAATCCCGAGAAATTAAAATAATAGTAAACATTGCATTAAATGTACGAATATGCGATAGCCAGCAAGCGGTGCACTGACAATAGCTGTCAAAGCATGTAGACGGATCTAGAATTTTCTTAAGGTGGGTCACGAGATGAAAATTATGGTGAAATTGTATTGATGTGTATTTTCTCAGCAGTTTATTACGTTGTTATATACATAATTATTACCTGCTCATTCAAGTTGGTCAATTTTTTATTGGTTTATTAAGTTTATGGTTACCCATATACACTTACCTACTATTTATTTCATTTATTTTATAAGTTTTCATAATATAGTTTGCATATTGGTATTGAACTATTGTGGTTAATACGATACATCCTGCAAAATATTTCTACAAATTATTTATATTGCAATTCTGCAAGATCTACTTAACGTACAATATTAATCTTCAGCTTTATTAGGTAATCTCAACGTTATAAGCTATCACTAGGAGGTAGGTGTTATAATAACCAAGTTATGAATTTTTAAAATCACTCACTTTACATAGGTTTTTCCAGCTTTTCTGTATGAACAATGCCGCGATCAAAATTTATAAACATTCATTTTGAAGATTTTCTGATCTCTACCATTTTTCTATTGGCGGTATTATGAAAAGAACATTATTTTTTACAGAATAAGCAAAAAACGAAAATATCCCCCATTTTTTGGGGTTTTAAGGGGCAAATAATTTCCTTTGTTTTGCTGTAAAAAATATGTCAGTTATGACTTACAAACTATTATTTACGTGATGGCTTATGCGGTTTGCTGTTGAATTTTATGTCACCTAAAAATCTCTATTGACTTATATTTCTGAAAATAATAAATCAAAATAGATCTAAATAAACTAATTGTCAGAATTCGAGTCTAACTTACCTATATATTAAAATTTACATTATTCATCAGATCCTATATGGTCCAAGGAAGCAAGATAAATCAATAAAAATAAAATTTCATTCGAGACAGACAGATAGCTTCAGAATTAGATTTTTTCTAAGAGAGGCAATCAATTGTTACTTGACTGACTTGAAATGTCTATACTTTAAGAAGCATTCACTAATAATTTCTTTCGCACTTTTTTGAAAAGTAATATATATTTCTTTTCGGGATTTCGTACATATTACAGCAGATTAAGCAGTTCGATTTTATATCCATTTTATTTGAAAACTTTTACAAAAAGTGCTACTTTAGATAGACTCTAAGAGAAAATCCTAATAATATTTTTGACGGAAATTTTAAATTAAAAGTAAACATGAATCAAGCGCAATATATTATAATTATGAGGAATATAAATAGTTTTTGTTGAATTCATTGAGTCCAAGAGATTTATATTGTTTCTTTATGTTGTAATTCATTTCGCCATAAAATACTAAATTCAGTTAAACATAAACATTAATAATTATTTGAGATCAGTTGAGCGGAGCGCAATAGAAGAAGGTTCTCGACTAGAAACAATATATTGTCTTATGTTCAATGCATTGAAACACCTTGAAAAGATAGCTTTATGTTAACCGTAAATTTAAAGGAAAATTTAAGCAGTTTTAAAGGACAACAAAAAAGGTTATTAATTTTCAATTTTATTAATTTTCAATTTTAAAAGCAAAGTTCTAGTTTCAAATAATGTTAAAAGGTTTTAATGTTTTTTGTGTTCCTATTTTTTAAATATCTCAGAGTTAAAAGAAATATTAAAACAACTTATTTTACTCCAGTTAAAAAAAAGTTCCCATTTAAGATCTCAATTATTGACTTATTTCATATGCAGTCTTCAAAAACTTGAAAAATACTCACTTTGTAATTTTGTAAGCAAAACAAAAATATATTAAGTTCTTAATTATATAACACTCATATTCCAAATATAGAAATTCACTAAAAGGATCCGGATTTTTAGGTTATTTATTTTTCTGGAATTTAATCTGTTAAGCAAGATAATGACATTATAAGTACATATTTACTTCGTATTCCAAAGGCATCTAAATAATTTTCTAAATAACAAGTGGGATTTATTTATGATGGTAAATACCTTTATCTTACTTACTATTGAAATACACCTAGGTAAGTAGGGATAATTTAAATAACATCTATAAGGGATGTTAATACCCGGATTAAGTCAGTAAATTACTGTTTAGGTTTATCCTAAATGGTTCCATTTGCTAAGATTACCTGTTACCATCATATAAAGGATTTTTGGGCAAAATATTTTCAGTTACAAGTTTGCTTTCAACTTTATGTGTGAGTCGACTCGTGAGTCATAAAATGAGTGCAATTGTGCTTAACGCTTTGTTAAAAATCACCACAGAACCAAGGCCGTGTCTCCCGCAATGTTTAATGTACGTGAAAATGTACAAAAAATTTCTACTTATTCACATGGACAACATCCAAAGTCACACCGAAGACTTAAAAATGGATAAAATTGAAGCTGCAAGTATTATGGATCTTCTCAACAACGAACTGAAGATATACAATGACATGTACACGGCAGTTGAGGAGAGGAGGTTTCAGGATATTCTTTTATTAGATGGATTGTCCACGGGATACAGAATTCCGCATTATGAGAAACTGGCGCAAAGGTTTAAACAGCAGTATAAAGACACAACTTTGAAGGTCTATCAACGTCGTGCTATAGGTACAGATAAAGGTGTGAAAATTTTGAAAACCATTGTTGAAGATGTAGAAGAAGCTTTTGATGAAATGACTAATAATTTACGTAAAAGAAAGTCCATGTTTCAGAAAATTGTAAGATGGTTCAAATAAGTTTGAATTTTGAGTATGTCTAGATAAGAATTTTATTTTAGTAATAATTTCTCAAAATATTGAAATAATTTTTATATACTGATTTAGAGTTTATTTTCAAATAGCATTTCTCAATCAAATATTTTTCTCTTATTTTCAAGAGTTTTATCTTGTTTGATGTGAGTTTAGTGAATAAGTCAATTAATGTCAATATTTAGTTTTGAAGCACACTTAATTTGCGAACTATAGCCGATTAATTAAATTTATGAATTATATACTGATCTTATGTTTAATAATTGTTAGTAATATTTAACTATTTGTATGTGTGTATTTTGTCGATTAAAATAAAGAGTAATTCAGCAACTTTCAATTATTTTTTATTTCAGAAATTCTTAGTGTCCTTAGTATCAGTAAGCCAAAAAGACTAGTCGGAACAGGACAATACGAGTATATATTATTGTCCTATTCCGACTACTCTTTTTAGCTTATTTTTTTTATGTAGACAAAAGCTAAATGTATATTAAATGACGAGCAATTTGCAATTTTGATATCTATTTTACTAGATTTTAAAAAAGTCAAAGGCAAGAAAATTTACTAGTGGTAGTTAAAATTTGTTAGAATACTCGTCTAACCAGGTAAAAATTTTATCATCAGCTAATGATCATAATGCTAATATGTTTCCATATAAGAAATTTACAAAAAAATGTTCTCACTTTCAGATAAATATTTTTTTTAAAACTGAGCACTATTAAAACTTCTAGTAGGTAGGTATTATCAATTGACAAATAAAGTAGCTAAATTGTAAATGGGCAATGATAAGGTTTTAGATATTGGGTACATGTGACGGGGTCGTTTTAACTGTTTTTGCCTAAGAAAATAGGTAAGGTAAGTAAAACTATTTATTTTCTAATTTGGCTCGCAAAATTAAAATTAGGATTTTCGCTTTATTTTAGCAATAAACTTTCAGTTTATTTCTTGTTTGTGAATTTTAGTCTCAGTGGTTTGGAAGATAAAGGGGGAAAAGGGTCAAATTTTAGATAATAAATTATTAAATCTTTAAAAAAATATTTTGAAAAAGCAAATAAAATATATTTGTATATTTATGATGATTCCTTTCATTTGATACATTACGTTGCTAGAGCACTTTAAAAGAAAATATCTTATTTTTATGTTTTACCTTTCTTAATGAGTTTAATTTTGAATTATTCTGCTGCGACTGAAAAAAAAAATCATTTAATTCCGTACCTTTGCCTACAAACTTAATATCAGGGTTTTCTCCTTATTTTTTAAAGTTGAAGTGAGACCGTATATTTATATTTTTTTTCAAATTTTAGGTCGTATAGTTTTTGACATAAAGAGGAAATAGATTTTAAAAACATGAAAAAAAAAAGATAATATGAGACCCTTCATTTGATATTATATATTGCATGATGCGTAAAATAACGTTTAATTTTTTATTTTTTCTGTAAAGTTCAAATGAGGCCATACATGACTCATTGTAGGTCATACAGTTTTGGAAAATAGAGGGATGGGGGAATTGGTCAATTTTTTGTTAATATCTTGTTAAAAATACGAAAAAAAATATATGTACCTATTCCTTATAATCAGCCCTTTCATTTTATGTATTGCACGATTCAAATTTAATTTATTATTTTCCATTTTATTCTATAATTTACCCCCATAATTAATGTTGAGGTTTTCTACTTATTTTGTTGAAGTTGATACCACTAATAATGTTCAAAATTTTACGACACATGTTTTCGGAAATAAAGGGGGGAATGAATATCTTATTAGATTTTTGTTAATATTTTTTAAATAATCGATTTAAAAAATATGAAAAAATATAGTTATATCCCTCATAATGAGCCCTTTCATTTGATATATTGCATGAAGAGTTTAAAAAAAAATAATTTTTAGTTTTCCGTTTAATTCTATAGTTTGCTCCCCAATATTAATATTAGGGGTTTCTCCTCATTTTTGGTGTAAAGTATAAGTGAGGCTATACGCCTAATTTTTTTTCAACATTTTGGGTTTTATAGTTTCGGTAATAAAGGGGGCGAATAGTTATTTTAGTTAATATCTTTATTTTAAAAATATGGGAAAAGTATATTTGTTTTCGTCATACTGGGAAAACTGTGGAACCTTTGGTGTGTCACAGATGAATAAACACAAAGTTTTGTACCTTAACACCAAGCCTTTCTATTTTCATTCAACACACCTTTCAACAGCGTTATAATGAGTCCTTTGATTTGATATATTACATGATACGATAGAAATAATTTTAATTTTATATTTTCCATTTAGTTCTGTATTTTGCCCCTCAAAATTAATATTAGGGGTTTCTCCTTATTTTTCCTATAAAATTGAGGTGAAGTCCTATATCTATATTTTTAAAAAATTTACATCTTATAGTTTTGGTGATAAGGGGGATAGGTATGTTTTATATATTTTATTTATTTATTGTAAAAAAAAGTATTTGTATTCGTCATAATGATTATTTTCTTGGATATATTACATGATGGCTTAGAAACAATTTTATATTTAGCAATTAATTCTGTAACTTGCATCCTAAATTTAATATTAGGGGTTTCTCCTTATTTTCCTGTAAATTCTAGATGAGGCCCTATTTTCTATCTTTTTTCAAAATTTTACTTCATTATTTCCCGACATAAGAAGGGGGACTAATGGGCAAATTGTTGTATGTTTTTGTTAATATTTTATAAACTAATTATTTTTAAAATATGAAAAAATATATTTGTGTTCCTCAGAATGATCCCTTTCATTTAACGTATTGCATAATTCGTTTGAAATTTTTTTAATTATAATTTTTTATTTAATTTTATAATTTGCTCACAAAACTAATATAATTTTTCCTGTAAACTTCGGGCAAAGTTTCACTTAGTTCTTTAATTTGCCCCCCAAAATTATTATCCTAGGTTTCTCCTTATTTTTCCTATAAAATTTAGGGAAGCCCTTTGTCAATATTTTCTTCAAAATTGTAGATCTTATAGTTTTGGGTAATTTTTTAAAAATATTTGTTAATATTCTTTAACCAACTTATTGTAAAAATATGAAAAAAAATATATTAGTATTCGTCACAATCAGTCCTGTGCTTGCATATATTACATGATGTGTTAAAAACAATGTTCATTTTATATTTTCCTTTTAGTTGTGTAATTTGCCTCCTAATATCAGGGTTATTTTTCTTATTTTTCCTGTAAATTTTAGATGAGGCCCTATATATCTATTTTTTTTTAAATTACGCTTATTTTCGGAGATAAGGAAAGAGGTAATTGGTAAAAATTGTTAAGGTTTTGTTAATATCTTATAAAGTAATTATATTTAAAATATGAAAATATATATTTGTAAGTAATTTCGAAAAGATTGTTGAGGAGGTCTTGAATTATTTTGTCTGTGCATTGGGTTTTCTCTCCTCCAATTTTTTTCCTGCAACAGATAAGAATTTAAAAATTGTATATGTAGAACAAAGTGTAGTAAGGCAATTTAGTAAAATTGCCCGGATTACTGGCTGTCTGTTCAGAGATTCTTCCTCACAGTTATTCTGAGAGAAAGAGATGTCTACAAAATGATCAACCAGTATTCCTGTATATAAGTAATGTATTGTATATTGTGTAATACTTATCTGTGTATGGAGACGTTTCAACTCCGAGTCTGGAGTCGTTGTCAATCGTTTAGTGTTGTTTTCGAGGTTTTTTCAAAAAAAAATTCGCTTTGATCTTGAATTTGTTGTTTGTCAAAAAATTTGACAGTACTTCAGGAAATTTTATACCTTTTCCTTGAACCTTCTACAAACCGTAACTTGGTATGTATTCAGTGTACAGCATCAAAAACATTCATTTTTCTCTTTAGTACTACAATTTTGTTTCGTTTTAGTTTTTTCCAAAAAACAATCGCGAGCGTTTCAAGTTATTCTCCAGAAACCGTTTAAAAACCTTTTTTCCGAAAAAAAAATGCCAGTTTCAGTCGCGAATAACTCGTAAAATATTAGTTATACATAAAAACTAAAAAAACACTTATTTTTCTTACTCTCGATTCCTGTGATGGATTTTAATATAAACAGTTCCACCCCCGAGATAGGATGTTTTGCACTATTCTTACATTGTTATTCATCCAATAATTTTAGGGTATTTTTAGCTTAGCTGTCTTTTCTTTAATATATAAGTACTTAAGTAATCATTTCTATTGACATGGCTCCCGCTATTTTCGCTATTAAAATGCATGAATAAGTGTTTTGCCTACAGTGTAGCAGGTTCTGATGAAAATATTTTCTGAAAGTAATCCTGCCGCATTAGCTTTTGACATAAAGTAGTTTTAAATTTGGAAGTTTCCGTTTAAGCAGAAATGTTCAACAAATATAGATTTTATGGTTTAACATTTGGAATTAACTCATTGTCGTTTACAAGAATTCATCTTTGTCGCTTTGGTGTCCAAGGAAGCATATTTGGAAGACAAACTGGCTCTCTTTTGATTCGAACAGCGCCAAGAGTTGAGTGTCGAGGACCAATTGAAAGTTCGTTTAATGGGGGGAAAATCCATGGAATTGGCTTCTGAGTGCTCAAGGTGCTGAGCTGAGAACTTAACGACCACCTGGTCATTCAGCCTCTGTAAATAGGCCGTACCCTTGATCAACTGTGTCCTCTGGAAATCAGTAACTTCGGCCAGTGGCTCAATACCAAGGACTCCAAGGGAAGACCGTACCAAACTTGGATAGACACTTCTACCCTCCGTTTATCTACTTCAATAAATAAAAGAATTTTGTAACTACACTTTCAAGTCGTAAATTTTAAATACTTGTTCCAATAATCTGTCACTATATATTTTTTCAGTTGTTAATAAACTGTTATTTTAGATTTCTTTGTTTATGTTGCTGTGTGAATGTATTCGTGTGCCTTTCGCCTTAAAGACACTAATATCGCCCCTGGCCCTTCAAGCCACAGGGATAAAACTATAACCAACTTTTGGTTATAATCTCCGTATGTCTGTAGTAGTCTTCTTGCGTATAATCACTGCTCAAAATCCTAAATGTCCTTGTCAACAAAGTCTGGTGCACCAATATTGGTCTGTTTTATAACACAACTAGCCGTTACCCGCGGTATCACTCGCGTACAGAATGTCCACCAATCCCGAATTTATTTCACCCAACCTGCAAGTACTTAAGGGTCACCCTATATAACTGTCTTATTCAACATTTTTTTGAATAACTGTAAGTCTACTTCAACTTATATTGCAACCATCCTGTATTTCAGCTATGCGACTGTTTATGGTCTATGCTGAATAACAATTATTTCAGATATTTTTCGAACCACCTTTTAAAGTAAAATTTTTCTTTACCTTATATTTTAATCACCCTTTATATGCAACTTTTTCTAACATTGTGTCAAACACACTCTAAAACTATAATCTTGCTTCGCCCCATATTTCAGATATTCCATATAGTCGAATGCAACTGTTCATGGTCTACCCTCTGTAACAATTTTTTTAAACTTTTTTGATCCATCCTAATGGAAATACCTGTGGAACCCTTGGTGTGTCACAAATGTAAAAACACAGTGTTGTACCCTAACCAAACTTTTATTTAAACACTCACCCAAACTGCAACTGCTTATTGGCCACCCTATATAACAATTTTATTCAACATTTTTCTTAACTGCCTTGTATATTTAACTCTACTTCCAACTACAATAAAACCATCCTGTATACAACGCTGCCAATTTGTCAAACTTTATAACTTATTTTTGAACCATCCTCTACAAAATATTTTAATCACCCTTTATGTGCATCTGCTTAGGGGCCACCAAATATAACAATTTGTAAACTCTTAACTATAACTCTGGACTACTCACTATCTTATATATGCAACTGCTTATGGACTACGCTAAATATCTATTTCTTTTAACCACCCTTGAAAGTATAATCTGTCTCCTCCATATATTTCAACCACCCCGTATATGCAGCTTTTTCTAACATTCTTTTAATCACACTGTATTAACTATAGTTTTACTTCGATCCATGTTTCAGATATTGCATATATGCAACAGCTCATCTTGTATCCTACAATAAAAATGTATCCAACTTGTTTAACTATAATTCTTCTCCAACCGCTATTTCAACCACCTTATATATGAAACTACGTTTCGCCTACCCAGTATAACCTTTTAATACTACCCTGTAGAACTATAAATCCATCAATGCCCAATATATTTCACCAAAACTGCAACAGCTGTATTACAACTACGCTGTATACGCTACTGCTTATTGGTCAACCAATATAGCATTTTTTAAAATAATTAACCATAACACTTCTCCACCCTTTATTTCAACTATCCTATCTCTGCAACTTATTATGAACTACGCTAATTCACAATTTTTCCTCATATTTTTTCACCAACTTTATAACGTTTATAACTTCTCTCCACACTTCATTTAAACCATCCTTCATTTGCAAGTTTTTTTCTCTATAATATTTTTTAAACCCACTTGTATAGCTGTAATTATACTCCGCTATATATGTCAGCCATCCTATATATGCAAATACTTGTGGATATAAAACAAGTTTTTAACCACACCATACATAAACTATATTTGATTCTATCTTATATTTCAACAACCCTCTATAAACAATTGCCTCTAACATTTCATCAATCCATTTCATAACAATAATATCTTCTGAACATAATTCAAAGATGCTAACTGCTTACATAAGACATTTTTTTTCTATCCTTTTTCAACCACTTGGTATATACAACTATTTATGACCCACTCAATATAACTTTTTGGACCACCCCGTATAATTAATTGCACTCTCCTTTATTTCAAACACATTGTATATATGCAGCTGCTTATAGGCCACACAATATAACTATTTTTAAGATTTTTTAATTCCATGTAATTCTACTCCGCACTAAGTTTCCTATATACAGAACACCCTTTATAATTACATTAACGCTTATTATATCTGTTGATTTTTTTTAAATCTAAACATATTACATTGGCACATTCCGAATTTTGAATAAAAGCTAAGCTGATGCCAGTATCTAATATTTTGTACGTGCGGTGGAACCAATTGAGTAATTCTTTTACCAAACATGGTAGAAGTTTTTTCTATCTATCTCCCGTTTCTGTCAATTTAGGGAGATAAAATGTCTACCAGATTTTAAGTCAAACTATAGGCTTTGCAATAAAAAAAGATTCATCAAAATCAGTTCAGTAGTTCTTACGTGATGAGGTAACAAACAAACAAATAAACAAACAAAGAAACAAACAGACAACTACAATTTTATAATAGTATATAGATAAAAATCGTTCAGAAAGTTCATTTTCTTTATCTCTTAATGTAGCTAATTCTACATAACGTTCCAACGAAATTTTACTGCTCCCAATACAAATTTCCTGTCGACCGCATCGAACAAGCGCGCCGTATTTTTTTAGGACACCCAAAAGAATCGTATTTTCCTTTAGTACTATTAAAGCCAAGAACTTTATTCCAACTCGGCCCATTTACAAATTCACCTCGAGTCGCGGCATAAACGTCACTTGAAGAAGAGATATCATTATTTTACACCTTCCCGAAACTGTTCACATAAATATGAAATAAGCTGACGCTTTATGACTCTCCATAAAATTCTACTTTGTGTTGAATAATCTTCAAATTGCCTGGGAGCACATTCGTCTATGAAATATGCTTCGGAGCGGTGAGTGTAGCTCAGTTTTCTCGATGGCACATGAGGCGGAAAGCTATGGTGGAAAGTTGGAAAACCTCGGGAAAAGCGAAACCGAATTGTAGACGAGCCGGCAGGTGTAGAAGCGTTGAGGGTCCCCATACCATTAGTAAATTATGCTGGTACTTAGCTGGGTGTAGGTGCAGATATGATCTGAAAATGAGAACGAATAGAATAGAAGAACTAAAACGGTAATATCAACGTTGTAGTGACTCAATATTTCGGTGAATTTACTTTAAATCAATTTATTGTATTTTTTATTGGTTTAATAGCTAATATCATTCAGTAAAAGGTTTACAAGTCATCTAAAGACAGGAAAATATATGGAAGAAATTAAAACCAATAGAGTATAAAGATCTGATACATCAATGTTTTCGAATAATATAAAAACTAATGACATACAATTGATCATTAAAACAGTTTTATAGGATTTCAAATATTTTTTATATACAGGGATGTAATGTAACATACCTATTGCAAATATTTTGGTAGGTTGGAGTACTCAGAAGTATAAATAACTTGATGTTTTCGTCAGTAACAGAGAATTAGAGCAGTTCCTTCAGGAAATACTGTCAAAAATTAACAAAACAATTGAGATAAAGGAGAAACTGAGAACCAGTGGTATAGGTTATAGCTGTAAACGCATAGGGCATTTCGAACGTGACTACAGAATGAGGAGCAGCCAGTTATTAGAATTGGTCAAGCGCTGAGTAATCCGCCACCAGCCACAGGACAATACACAGGTTCGTATGCAGATGAATGCAGATTGGACAACAGCAATGTGCACAGAACATAGGCTAACCCAGTCCTATCACACAAGAAGAAAGGGACACTCAGGCAATCATGGTACAATATAGCTAATTAATTAGGCGTTCTACAGTCATTGTCGGCTCTATGGGAATCCTTGACGGTCGAGAATGGAATGTTAAAGAGATTATGGGAAAGCAATGATGACAGAGAAACTAAGTCCCAACTGGTAGTCCTTAAGAAAAATGTCCTTGCAATTTTGCCTGAAATACATAAATTCACAAATGATAATACTTTGGAAACTGTTCAGCCAGTAAGGTCCTGAAGACCCGTTCCAAGGGCAGAATGCAGCAATACCATGTGGGCGTTTCTTTTGGAAGAAATGCTATACATGGTGCCGGTCCGTTTCTCGAGTCCAAGCGAGGGAACAAATATATCCTGGTCGCAATAGATTACTTTAGTAAATAGCCTGAAGCAAATGCTATACCCAATCAAGTGCGAAAAATTGTGGCGACGGTGCTGATGGAACAGGTATACAGCAGGATAGGTGTCGTGTTGGAGTTACATTCGAACCAAGGGCAAAATCTAACGTATTACAGAAAATATGTTTAGCATCAATAATATGGAAACGTAACAAGATCCCTCCAATCCTGTCGGCCTATTGCCCAGCTGTTCCCAACAGCACCAGCCATTCGGAAAGGCGCTGAGACTACCATGTTGTTTTGCTTTTGGCTCACCAGAAGAACCGTCCTATGATGTTAACGGTTATGCCGACCAAGTCCGACAAAGCAAGTTGGTCACACTCAAATTAGCTCGGACGCTAATGTTGGCAACCAGTGATCGGATGAAAACACGTTACGATCTCAAGGCAAATTCCGTCGGGTTCCAAGAGAGAAATAAAGTCTGGCTATACAACCCCCAGAGAATTAAAGGCTAGTCCTAAAACTCATACCAGTCTTGGATGGTCCATAGGAAGTGACCAAGAGGATCAATGACGCTGTTTATTGCATTCGCCGAAATCTGAGAGCTAAGATGAAGGTAGTTCATTTGAATGGATATCCCCGTATAATGGAGGGCATGATTCCGATCGGACGGATCAGAAGTAAAAGGCAGCAATGTTATACAATTTTATTTTAGGCTGACAAATAAAGGTACCCTTATAGAAATTAATCATCCTCAATAAAAACTAATTTTGCGAATAAATAAACAGATAGTAAAAATCGTTCAATACACATGTCGACAAAAAGAGCTAGGTATTACACGAAAGTACGATTAAAGGTAAAACAGCATTCAATCCTTTTCTGATAATTAAAATTATACACGTTAACAACTATGAGGATATATGCACTGACTATTTTTGACAAAACGATACATATAGTTTTGAAAATTTCAGTTTTTCCAGTCAGTATGTGTGAGCTAGTTTTAGCAGCTCCAAACCACAAACTTCGATGTCTATTAATGGAGTTTCTGATTCTTTCTTCCTGAGTTCAATCTTTAAGTTTTGGAGAATGCTTTGACTGACATTGGGGTGAAATAAATCCACTAAAAAGCTGATCAATATTCTTATTGACAGTTTAACGTCCATTTAGTGCTCTCGAATAAATCTTGGCCATTATTTTATCTCTAAACAATTACCAGACAAATAAACGAGTAGAAAATGGCATACATTATGTTAGGTTATTGTTTTAAAGAAACGTTCTAAATATAATAACGGAGTTTTGTAGCAAATAAACTTTAAAATTCATGCATACTTTTTAGTTTGGGTAAAAATGTACGAATGTATCATTAAATAATTTTTGCATATTACTAATAGGTTTGTCCGACTTGACGCAAAACCGTACATGAACGATTCAGAGCATGTCAATTATCTCAAGAGCGTACCAACAACAGCTTGAACCGTACACGGAATGATTCAGCTTTTTGTGGCAACCAAAATGTGTACCGTATATGAACGGTTCCCGTACGGTTTTCTGAGTTCACGATTTTTGAAGAAACTGATAGTTCATTCTCTTATGACTTGCGCAGTTCCATTCTCCAATTACATGTAAACGACAACATTCTATGCCATTAACAGGTTAAGTAATGGGAATAAGATTATTTTTAATTAAAAAAACATTGAACCAAATTAAGTATTAGTAAATCAAAGAAAATTGTTGATGTACGTATGTCTATAACGGAAGTAATGTACAATTGGGGGTGAAATTATGTTTTGTTTTATATTTTTATAGCAAACCATTCATGCATTTAGGCCGAAATCAAAAAGTAACGTAATTAATTTGTTACTTTTCCCCGCTATAGTCACTACCATTGTGAATAAATTAATTACAGTTATTAACATTATGTCTGACCAGTCTGACAATTGCAGACAGTGATTTTGGTATTATCTCAGTTTGGAAATGTACCTACTTAGCTCTAAAACTCGAATCGTACAAATCTTAGACATGCGCCTTCAGTAATTCCTGAACGGTGTACCGTATGATTCGGTAACGGTACACTGCATCCAGTTGGGACAAACCTCATGTTTTGCAGGTTTCATTGTACTTATATTCTGTTTTGCTTTGAATAACAAACTCCATCTTCCATTCGTCATATTCCTGGTTTAAAGTATCTCGGAAGATGTAACGTATCATTGAATGAAAAGGTTACGTATTTCTTGTTTTGAGAATAAGTTGAAACATTAACATGATATTAATTTATTGAAGTGGTTGATCTCATAACGTTTCAATAGCTGTGTATCTGCTATTGAAACGTGGTGAGATCAACCACTTCAAAACGTATATATATATATATATATATATATATATGGAAGTCCAAGGAAACTTCGAGGATATTAATTTATATTATTAAATTGTATATTATATATATATATATATATATATATATATATATATATATATATATAGGGTGTTTGAGTGCAAAGATTTTGAAGAACAATACTTCAGGCAAAAACAAATCAAAAAGCTTTATAACATTTTCTAAAATAAACTATAGTTTTGCCAAAAAGAACACATAAAGTTAGATTTTATGTAGCTCTTGCTACAGTGAATAATACAATAATTTCGATTTCAAAATGTCGGTAAATCTAAATATGTAAATACTCAGTAGCTTATACATCTTTAATAGCCACATTCAAAATGAAAATTGATTATTTAAACTCGAAATATGCTTTTATAATTTAGTGTGAGTTTCTCCGAATAGATATGGCAACGTGGCATACAGACCAACTTATTTACTACATTTTTTACTTTAACGACGACTGAGAGTTACGATTGTTTTTTGCGATTTCGATTCTTGTAAATAAGAATAGATAAACGGTAAAGTGATTTGAATGATATCTATTTGATGTAGACTTCGTGGTTTGCTTTCCATTTAATGTATTTTTTAAATAAATAAAATCGGTTGTGATTAGTGTGTAAGTTCGAAAATTAAGAATAGTGCGACAGTATTTATTTGTGATAAATAATGGCCGATTATACAATTAGGAAAAGACATGACATGCTCTTAATTTATGGGGAAAGCAGACGTAATTGTAGAATAGCAAGAATGATATACAGGGAAAGGTTTCCAAACAGACGCCTGCCCAATGCTAGGACATTCGTAGCTGTTTCGCAGAGGCTTCTGGAAACAGGTAGTGTAATATCACAAATAAACAATCGCGGACCACAGCGACATAATCGTATCTTAGCTGCTGAGGATCAAATACTAGACCTTATCGACATCAACCCATATCGTAGCACACGGAGTATTGGAAGTGAACTGCAAATTTCACACTGTTGTTCATAGAACCTTACGGGAACAATTGCTCTATCCATATCACATGCAGCGGGTTCAAGGGCTTTCAATTGATGATTTTCAACCAAGACTCAATTTCTGTCGTTGGTTCATCAGAAAACATCGACAATTTCCTAATTTTGTGAACAATATTTTATCAACAGATGAAGCAAGTTTTAATAGGAATGGTATAATAAATTTTCATAATACGCATTCGTGGTCTGAGGTAAATCCGCACGAAATACGCCAGTCAGTATTTCAACACCAATTCTCAGTTAACGTGTCGGCTGGAATAGTTGGTGAATACTTGGTTGGGCCATTTATACTGCCTGCACGTTTGACAGGTGAGAATTACCTTTATTTTTTGGATAACACGCTACCAGATTTGTTAGATGAAGTGAACCTACAAACACGTTCCAATATGTGGTACTTACATGACGGAGCACCTGCCCACGCAAGTCATCTAGTTGTCGACTTCTTAAATAGAACATTTCCCCGTCGTTGGATTGGTCGAAACGGACATATACGTTGGCCAGCAAGATCTCCTGATCTCAATCCTTTAGATTTCTACTTATGGGGACACATGAAAAGTAAGGTTTACACGACTCCAATTATTGACGAGAATGACCTTAGACAACGCATTTTTGACGCTGCTGACGAAATCCGAAATATTCCAGGAATTTTTTCTCGCATACGTGAAAATTGGATTAAACGGTGTCGTGCTTGTGTCGATAGTAATGGTGGGCTTTTGAACATTTGCTGTGAATAATCCGTTGTTTCAACTCAGTTCTATCATTATAATAAATTCGGTAAGTAGAATTACATATTTACTTGTCTAATATAAATAATATTAATTAAATCAGTAATAATGACTCTTCGAATAATTTAACTGGTAAAAAACTACATATACAGATCTCTTGAGTTGAATATCATATGTATTTACCCAACTTTGTATAATTGCATAAAAGAAACCGCCAAATACAAATTCTAATTGCAATACCTTGTATTAAAAACGTAAATATTTTCAACAAAATATTTCATAAATTTTTATTTAATTCTAAGGTCAATATCATCAGTCAATACAAAAACACAGGTGTTTATTTTTTTGTTGGCGTAGTCATTCCTTTATTATTCGCGCTAATAGTGAATTTGCTTCGAACGCGAGCGACGTTGCCGGATTGACAATAACTTACTTAATATGTTTTAGGGATTTTCTTGGTTATTAAGGCCTACTGACCATAGTGGTATAAGAGTTTTTTTGTTTAATTTGGTGTATACTACCTCCACCTAAAATATATGCACTCAAACTATTTACACCCTGTATAAATATATTATGTAGGATTATATAATTTTTCAAAGTAAATTCGATATATCATTATGAAGATTGAAAAAAGGTGTGTTACCTAAATCACACAACACACACATATATTTCACCTATTTCAGCTTGAAAAATTGACAGTCGACATCCCCTATCTCGTTTTCTCCCCATTTTCTCATCGTGCATGTGTTTGTTCTCCTTTCAGTCTCCGGAAAAAGCTCCATCTCGTACTCGAGCATTCGAGAAACCCTCTGACGTCGATAGAGATCTCATTGCACTCCATCCAATTACACGGTTGAGTGCATGAGGTTGTGACAGCTTCTCGCTGCCGACGCCCAGAGGCAAGGAAAGCCGATTCTCGGGATTTTCCATTTCCGCCTCCCTCGCCTCACCACATCTAGCATTTCCATCGTTTATGGGCACTAATATTTATCACTTCTGTCTTCTCTCTTTGTTACCATTAACTTAACCGATAGGAATAAAATAGAATGTGTGAAGAACGAATTTTAGGTTATAGTATCGAAAGTTAGTTGCTTATAGTAGAGTTATTTTCAATTAGGTATTGATTTATTTTAATCCAATTAATATAATTGGCGGATCAGTTGCAACAGATTTAAAAGTCCAGTAATATAAACATTTGGGCATTTTTATCCTAAAAGATGGATAAGTATAGATAAACTAACTGGCCTGCCCCGGTTCGAAGTATGCAAATTGGTATAATGTTTTAATGGAAATATTGTCCTGCCTAATTGTAAATCCCAACCATTCGAGGAATCCACTCAATTTACATGAAAAGTTTCATCAATGTCGGCCCAATCTTGAGGAGTTAAAAAAATCCTGCAACCCGATTGCAGGACCCCCTGCCGGGTCAACATGTAAATCTGACCCACTTAAACACACACAAAACGTTTCTTTAAAATCTGTCCAACAGTTAAGGAGGAATTATTTCTTTAAAATCCGGTATCAGTGCCACCTACCGGGTTCATTTGTAAATATAAACCTATCATCAAAATCTTTTTTAAGAGTAAAAGGAAAATACGCGTGAAGGTTAAATAGTATTTTTAAGGTTTATCAACTTTTTTCCGTAACCACCCTCTACAAACTATAAATTATGGCGTGAACAATGGAGACAAGGAATCATTTTTATATATTAAAATTTCTAAATTAATTTATGGGCCAATACTGAGCTAGGGATATAACATTAAAAAAAGATCATGTATACGTATATATATATATATATATGTTCGGAAAGTCCTAGTTTTCAAGATGCAGATGTTTAATAAACTAAGTCGTATTTCCATAAACATTTATACAAATAATTTTCTTCTAAAAATTTAACAACTAAAAGACCACCATAAGCTTTATAGCTGGCCTGTAGCCTATGACTTCTGAATTTTTACACTTGGTTATAAACATGGTAATGTTCTTTAATTTATCGAAACTTTCCTTATATTCGTTGCATTATTTCATTTCTTGTATGAACAGGGGTTTTATAAACAGTTTCTATTAATTGCTCCAATATACCAAACACCGTTTTATTTAATTATGACGGTGGCCTAACATGCTGGACTCAAATGTGATATCTTAGATGTTAAAGACTCAATTAAAGTAAATTACTAATGATGAAATTTTAATAAGATTCGTGAGTAAGCATATTAGGTTTTTGTAAAGCAACATGTTAATTTATTTCGTTATCAATGCCATCCCATATGTTGATGGAAAATTGGTATATAAAAATAAAATTGGCTAATCTCAAAAAATGGAGACTTTAGCTTAAGGACCGTTGACAAAATTCTCTGCTGGGAGCAAAATTAGAAACAAAACCATTTTTGAACTCTTCTAAATTAGTAAAGGCTCAACTGTTGCTCATGTACGGTCCTTAACAAAAGAAACGCTGACATAACCAACTCATCTGTTACATTTCTTGTATTTGTAGTTGGATTATACACTTTCTAATGTAGCTTCTTGAAAGGTAATTTGGTATTTTTGGAGTCCCGAAACAAAATTATAAATTGTTATTTTTACATTTTTAATTATTCTTGCCTTTTTCCTTCTAGTAATTCAATTTCGCTTTGCCCTCTCCTTCTAATAAAAAAATAAATCTTCAATTGGATTCTGTGATTACTTTTCATAGAACTGACAACAACTTTTGTTCAGTTTTCATGGTGGTTATAATTTATTGCTTTTGATCTATTGCTGTTACATGATTGTCTAATAACCTAATATTATTTGCATTTATTGTTTATCTAGTATACTTCCTTAGCAATTTTATAGTTAACTCCTTCTTCCATTTCAATTTCAATAATAGGTGCCTTACTTGTTATATATTTTAAATATGAAATTTTACGTATCCCAATTCTGACACCAAATTTTGTGCATTTCGTTTGTTCAAATAAAAATGATATCTTTCTTATGTTCTTTGAGATCGTACGTCAATAATCACAATTCAATAATTCATAATAACACAGAACTAAATTACTAAAGGCTTTAAATCATTTATTTTTACTTCGACTCAGAAACTACTCGATTTCAACTTATTGTAAGGACTGGTCCTATTTTTAACCTCAATTTGCCTCCTTTTTGTAGCATCTCGTCGCGCTGATGCTTTATGATATTCCACAGTTCTCACAGCTGTATCTGACCCTTCAATGGCGTCATTAAATGAAACTTTGTAACAATATTGTTTATATTTTTGCTTTCGATAATGAAGTACAGTACAGTACAAAACAACTAACTCATAAGGCAACAAAGTTGTATTTTGGGTGAACAGTTTAAATATATATATATATATATATATATATATAAATATATATATATATATATATATATATATATATATATATATATATATAAAGTTTATGGTCATCATTTAGGACATAAGTTCACATGTATTTATTCCTGGCTTTTGACGAAAAACCTTCTGTCGAGCGTTGGCATCAGAAATTAGAAATGATATGTATTCATAACAAGATGCTCATAAATGTGTACAGACGTTTAGTTTTCCATATATTTGCATAAAAGAATAGTTTAATTATAAGAAACTAAATAAATCTCGAGTACGACGGATAGCGTTTGTTCATAATCATCTAAATTTCACCAGTATTACAGGGTCTAGCCTCCTTGAAATATTTGCTGCTCATTTTTTCCATGTAATTCTGTTGTAAGCTTTATATAACCAAGTTATCATTTTTCTAACATAGCCCCAACTTATATAAGAATTTTTTCTTGATCTCTTCATAGGTATTTATAAACACATTGTTCAAATACTTTATTCTTGAGATCGACTGGCGCTCTAGACTTGATTGCCCTCTATGCAATATTTCCTTATGGTTATTTCTGGTGTTTAAAATGACCCAAGGGATACTTATGTGCTACTACACCCACACTTGTGTAAGTTATTTCGCTGTTATGAGTTACTGCTCGTTCTAAATAGTCGTCTTTTAGGAAATTTAGATTTAGGTAAATAACGGGTGTAGTTGATTTATATGTTGTGGCAAGTTTTTGA
Organism: Octodonta nipae; assembly: GCA_034190945.1. Classification (NCBI taxonomy): domain Eukaryota; kingdom Metazoa; phylum Arthropoda; class Insecta; order Coleoptera; family Chrysomelidae; genus Octodonta; species Octodonta nipae. Next base: position 32,155,985 of record CM067218.1, on the reverse strand, counting down.
ACTTGTTACAATCCTTCTTCACTTGCTGCAATTAAGGCAATGCCATCAGCATATCTCCGTTGATTGCAACTCTAGTCAAACTAATATAAAGATGGTCAGTTACTCTAAAGAGACGCCCTAGGTAAGAAGAGAAATTTACTCTTTAAAAAATTACTTTACATCTTTTTTTCTTATCTTCTAAATGTTATTGGTGGCATATTCTTGATTATTTTTATGTGTGCTTGAGAAATAATACCAAAATCGATACAAAAATCTGTATATTCAAGGATAAACCAAAAGAAAAATTTTTGTTGTGTCAACTTAAATGTCATATATTAAACTTTCATTTTGCATTTTATATTTTCGATACATGCTTAAAGCTATTGAAAATGAGGTCAAAATGGACCTGGAAACGTTGGTTTATCCTTTAATATATAGATTTGTGGTGTTAATTCCTAAGAACATATAAAAAAACCTTTTTTTCTGGCTATGGATAGATGCATCAAATGATAAAAAATTACAAACCGATATTAATAACATTATAATCTGCTTTATTAATAAAAACGACCAGTTGTTAAACAAATACGTATTGAACCCAGTCTCTTGGGAATTAAATATCTCTTGACATAATCCGCTTATAGATTCTCAAGTGAAATTTTGGAATTTTAGGTTTCAAGATTCATTTTTAACCAATCAATCATGCAGGCGTAATCAGTCCTTAACCAACCAAAAACAAAAATCCAAGCCCACAGAAAAAAATTATCCAACTCACCCCGAAAAAAAATTCTGGCTACGGTCCTGGATCTTAGAGGTGGATCTGATTCTTCAACTTTAATAGGGCTGTCGAAGTATTGCCAATTCCACTAAAACATAACCATGAAAATTGTTTCCCAACGAGAGAAAATATAGCGAAGCAACTGAGCATCAAAGTAATCAGCGGTATTGAGAACATCCTCATTTTTTAAAGTCTGTTAAAAAGTATTAGAATAATTTTTTGTGTTGAAAATATCAGTTAATATAAAAATATGAAGAGTGATAATAAATTAGATGATCGAGCTAATGAATTGAAAGTAATCACTTAAATGGAAGCTTCTCAGCTGAAATAGCCTTTCAAAGACTTTATAGTAATACTGACTTTGAAATGAAAATAATGAACACGGTAACATGCGTAACCTCTCTGATTGTCGTTAGGGTCATATCAAGACACTTCACATAACTTACTAGTCTCGCCCATTGTCACAACACTCAAGCCCTTATAGACACCAAACGTAATTATCATGAAGAAGCAATATATTAATCTGACACAATATTCAGTGTCCACTGTTCACTGTTAGACAACTGTAACCGGTCAGTTTAGGTCAGTATACCGCCACTATCAGTTGTTTGTGGTTATACAAAAGAAAACGATAAATCTGTTGAGGACACAATCTAATGGGTATCACGCATCGTTCCTCTGAACGACAAAGCGATGCACAATAGGATGTACTCGAGGCAGATGATTTGAAATCTATTGGATGTTGGGGCGTGGGCTGGGTTTTATCGAATGCTATGAAATGTTTTCAAAGGGAATGAAGAACTGTAGTTGAAGAGACTCGTGATAAGTATTTATCGACAAGATATGCAATAATTTATAATATTCTTTTCAGCTTGCCTTTACTTGTTTATGCACATATTCAAGTTACAATAGTCAAGCAGTTAAGTTTTTGCTTGTGCAAGTTTGATATTATACTTACATGTACAGAGTTACTATAAATGATATATTCAATTTCAAATTCAAATGACTTACACGTACTTGAATGGCATCTAACAATAATAGTCAAGTACCAGGTTTCTGCACATACCCTGAGTCAGACGGCAAATATCCTGGTGTTAGTTAAATTCGTTGTAAAAATTTGGTAGCATCATGTTGTCAATGGTCATCATTGTAGAGCTAATCCGTTTCTTGGTCTCTTCTATAGTGTTTGGTAGGTAATCTATCTATCTATCAAAATTAACAAGAGCGCACAAGAATTGAAATCAGGACAACTGTGAGCTAAGGGAACAAAATGAAGTCATTTTCACAACTAAGTCAAATTCATTGTTGAGGAAGTTCAACATGAATGAGGTAGTGTCACGCTCTGTTGCAAGATAAAATCTTCAGATCAGCCGGAAAATGCAGATAAAAGCAGAATTTCCAAGTAGGTAACTACTAGCTGTTACACATTTCTGTATTCTGTATTATTTTTCAATGCATAGGTTCACGTTTCCGGTTAAACAGAAACAGGTTCTTAAAAATTTGGGCCTTTGAGTTTTCTGTGGAGGATGAAAACTACATATAATACATTCTCAGGAAGCTGTATGAAGATTATTGCAATATACACTGAAAAAATCGACTATATAATAGTAACTAAAGGTGAAAAATAGCCCACTAGCCATAAAATAGGGATTTTGAAGGTGTTACAAAATTATGTTAAGGCATCTATATAATTAGAAATATTGATTACTTTTATGTTTTTTTTTGGGGAATAACACCACAATAGAAATAAAACTACGTATGTAGCAGGAATACCAAACGTTTCAGAGTCTATTCTGACTTCGTTGTCAATGGCTTTATTTTCAAAAAAAACATAAAAGTAATCAAGAATATGCCACAAACAACGTGTAGAAGACAATTAGAAATATTGAGATCCAAAAGAGACTGTGTATCTCAGAATTAAAAATTTCAAATGCTTTAGAGATGTTTTTAATAGAATTTCAACAGCTCCTTCTCCTATACTTAACCTATAAAGATTTTCCTCAATATCTAACATTCTCAGATCTCTAGTTTACTTTTCGTTTTCTTCGTCATTGCCCGTGTCTAGCACGCATAAGTAACTGTAAGGCTTATTATTGTTTTATACGTCCTTAGTTTTGTTTGTCGTGTTATATTTATGGCTTTTAAAACCTGCGGCCTTGTTTCCTCTCGCTAGTCGTTTTTCTATTTCTTTGTGTTCATTCTCACTATATGTTATCCCTGTCTTTCGCGTGCAACAATTCCTTACTGCTTCCTCATTGAATCTCACTATCAGTATAATGATATTACATCGAATAGGGAATTGCTTGTTCATTTAACTACGCTCTAAAAATTGTGTCCATATGACAAGGACTTATGATGACGTATGTCGAATAGACTTTAAAAAAATTGTTCAGGTAAAACAAAAGGCTCCACTGAATAGTGAAAGAAAAACCTGCCTGGAAAACCTACAGGTCTTGCATTACGAGCATTAGTACGATCTTGTCTTTAATAGCAGTTACTATATCAGTTTTATACTACATATACAGGGTATTTCTAAAATAGTGTTCCAAAGTTCTGCTGTGTTTTCATTAAAATATGCCAAAAAGTCCTTATTAATATCTGCCCTAAAATGCACCCTTAAAAGGGCTTAAAAAAACTTTTTTTTCTGTTATTTACAAAACGGTCGAAAATAAATATACAAAAAAAACTTTTTACTTAAATTAACATCTGCTACTCCGTTTTTCGACATGCAAATCATAGCTCCTATTTATGTTAGTTAAGTACTTTTTTTGCTTCATTTTTTTTACAATTTTCAATACCGATTTATATTATCTTTATTTTACGTAAAAAATATTATCTCTGTCCAAATGCATTTTTTCAATGGTTTTTGAGTAAATTGAGTTTGAAAATTACTGTTTAAGTTATTAGGCCAAAAATTACAAAAATCTGTTTACCATGGCTAATAAAAGACTGACGTTGTAACAACCAGAGATCAGACATTAAAGATAGATAGGGAACTCAATGTTATAAAATGTGTTCACATTTTCTCCCATGAGAGGTTAGAATTGTTGAATTTGACCAACTAAAAAGAAGGAAAATTTGGTTTTTCCTTTAATATACAGATTTTTATTTCGATTGTGTTGTTATTTTCCAAGAACACATAAAACTAATCAAGAATCTGCCACAAATAACATTTAAAAGACAATGTACCATCATAATAAATTAAACTCAATATTGAAATTAAATTTATTTATTTACAAAAGATAAAAAGATAAATTTAACAAACACAGTTAAAAATGGCACTACTTATTTATACATTAAAATGATTCATAGTTAAAACTAACAAAACAGTATATATCAATATATATAATATATAATGATGAGGCATGTGTTAGTTGAAAGAAATATATCAAAGGATTCATATAATAAAATATGCACAAATGGTTGGAGTCTTATTTTTATTTTTGGTTGTGTTTTTTTATGATAAATTCATGCATACAGGATGGTCCAAAAATAAGGTATTATTATCACATTCAATTTTTCAAACAGAAACAAAAAAGGTCAACAGATCCAAATATATGATCAAATTAAGAGCCAAAATGCAAGGAATCCAATCACAAATGATAATTGAAGCCTTACAAGAATTTGAAGTTTGAATTGCAGTTGACTGGAAGTAAATTTTAATAATTTGCATATTTACTTTGATTTACTAATTTCTGTTTTTGTAATAAATCACTCCTTTTCAGAATTACAGAAATTTTGAAATAAAGAAATTTATATTATTAGTTCAATCATAAAGTTCTCACTAATTGTTAGTTTCTATATATGATATGGTACATAAAACATACCTAGAATTTGAGACAGAATTGTATAAAGAAATAGAACATGGGAACCCTGAATTGAAAAGTTGAAGTTGATGGTTTAAATTATTCTTGGCTCTGTATACAAAAATTTATTATCAGAAAAAATCATGACCCATTTTTACATCCTTGTGATATATATCCCCAGGATGGGACCAACAAGCAGCTTTATGAAGAGACGAAATGTAAAGATCGACATCTAGAATGACACATCGAAGAGAGTAAGCAGCTTTATGTTTATCATTTTGAATGTAATGTAATTGTTTTTTTTGAGTAAAACATTTCTCACACCTTTTAAAATAATATATAATTTCCCTTCCATCAATGAAATAATCATGAAATGTATTTTTAATAGTATTTCTTAACCAATAACTTTGTATCTCTTAGAAGATATTTTATTGCAGCAGTGTTTGTTGGTCCATGGTGTCAATACTGTGGCAATAAACTCCAAAGCAACAGAATGAACCTGTACAATTATTTCCTTTAAAATCCTTACTAAATCTACTATGGAAGTACTATTTAAAAAATAATAACAAATTGAGTGTTTCTATTTGTTATAAATGCCTTATAACATGAAAACTAATGCAAGGTTTGTAAAGTGAATATATCACTACAGAAATTTAGAAAAATTGGTCATCCAATGATAAAAGTCTTCCTTTTGGCTTTAACTTTTGAGTTCACATTTGACTTTAAAAATATATAAATATTTAGTTGAGCTATTACTATTTTTAAAATACCTTTATTCATATTTCTTCTGATGTAATAGCTGCAAAGGATGTTTGGTGCTTGTACATTTTAGTAGCTTTTCCATTTCAATAGTTCTATTTTAAGGTTCTGGCTATTTGTAATTAAAGACACCATTCTTACCACCCTGCTGTAAAATACAACAAGATGTTATGAATTATTCAACAAGCACTATAATTTTCTGACCTGTGTGTAGTTGGTTTTGTGACTCAGCTGCAGGTTTCATCTTAAGATAATACAAATGATCATCTTCAGTTGACACTACTGCAATACATCTATAATCCAGCTCAGACACTTTTACTGAAACTTCAGGGTTGGAACTTCCTTTATTTGGGATATTATTATTATTTTCCTAATTAATTAGTAGCTTCTAAAAAAATAGCAGGTATCTCTTTCACAATAGCTTGGTTGTTTTCATTGGTTTACCTGTCATCATATGGGGGTAATAATCAGTAGTTTGTTGTTTTACTACAGAGTATACAAAATTGTCTTCTGAAATTCTCTCATAACCTGAAATTAAACAATAAATGAAATACAAGTAACAGTATCAGAGAAAGATAAATATACTTGGCATGTAAAGTTTTTCCTTCTTTATTCTTTGAAGCCATATTTTCTGACACTTTTTGTTGATTGTTAAATAATGCCTAAAAAAACGGATTATTAAATTATGCTTTAAATACTATTTAGTTTGTAGCTTCTGGCTATGTACAGTACCTTAAAACGATGTATGAATACTGCAAGAATGGGATTCTACCACAAATTAGAGAAAAAATAATTAATAGCTTTCTCAGACAAAAGACAAAGACAAAAATCAAAAATCACATTGTGTGATTTACATCTCATTTACATATACTAAGGGCCGATAAAGAAGATCACATTGTGCCACCTGGATATATTCGATTAACTGTCAAAAAATAGCACTTGAAGGAGTTCTGAGTTCTTAACAATTTATGGTATTGATAAACTGTCAATTGAGCTTTGCAGTGTTTAATTAATAAAAGTGGTGATTGAAAAATTTAAATTTACAACATTATTGTAACTCATAAAATAGATTCATATTCAAACATAGAAATGACAGATATGCACTTTATATGCAAATGGAAATGCATCAGAAGCGAGGCATCTGTATGCGGCAGCATAACCGAATAGAAGACTTCCTTCTCGACAGGTATTTCAGAGGAAACATCAACGTTTAAGAGAAAATGGTTCGTTTCACCCAAGAGAAAATACTCATGGCAGGAACAGATTTAACACCGGTCATGGAAGAAAAATGTATAGATAGTTTTGCAGTACAATCCAAGGGTTAGTGCAAGATGTGTCCCTCGTATGAATAACATAAATTGTTCCGTAGTTTGGCGAACTATTTGCTAACAACTACTTCATCCTGTTCATATCAAGCGTGTTGAAGCTTTAAATTCGAATGACTACGAACCACGTCTACAGTTCTGTCAATAGCAAGCTTTAGTAAAGATGTATGTGTCAATTTTCATAACGTTCATGAATGGCCTGATGAAAACCCAGACAGCATATTTCAGTCCAGACATCAGATTCGGTTTTCTGTGAATGGTTGGGCAGGCAGTTTAGACGATCGGCTACTCGGACCGTTTGTGTTGCCTAATCGATTGAATGGTGTGGATTATTCCAGTTTTTTAGTTAACGACTTGCCAGAACTTTTTGAAGATGTTCTTTTAATAGAACGCCAAAACATATGGTTTATGGCGGACGGGGCGTCACCTCATTACCTACATAATGTAAGACAACATTCGAACTATTTTTTGTGGTCGTCTTAAGGCAAACGTTTATAAAATTCCAATTGACACCATTCAGCAACTACGGAAGGAAATTGAAACCGCGTGAATGAAAATAAGGCAAACGCCTAGAATTTTCCAAAGAGTTCGGAAATCATTGAAGCGTCGAGCTAGATTATGCATCGAAATGCAAGGTGGTGGTCAGTTCGAGCAGTTCTTGTAATTTAACTTATTATTACTAACTTTAATCCCATTATTTTCTATTTCACATTTACCTTTGTCTGAATCAGTAATTAGTTATTAAATTAGTAAGTGTAACTCTAAATTTACATAGTCTTAGTTTATGTCCGAAGTTATTTATTAAATGATCGTATCCTTCATAACTGCAATTTATTTAAACTAGTGGTGGCCTAGTGGTCGAAATTCGACCCAATTTGATGAAATTGTAAAAAGTATATTTTTATAAGTTGTGGAGAAATTAGAGAAGTAGAAGTAATGACCAAAATTGTTCACTCATATTCACAAATCTATTGAAATAAAAAGAAAATAAAAATGTAATCCAATATTGGTATTCGAAATATTTTTGAATTGCTTCTGGCAAAATATTCGATATTATAATTAGAAGATTCTTCTTTGCAACCTAAAAGTTTTCGTTATTTGTGGTGTCAATCAAGTTCAGGAATACTCTCTTCGAGGTGTCATTCCCTTGTACGCAAGACAATATACATTATATATAATATATATTGTTTCTGGTCAGGGAACCTTCATCAGTTACGCTTCCCACAATTGAATGTCCTCTCGAACACTTCTTAAATCTCGCGTCTTCAAGTTCAGGAATATTAAAGGAAAGAGAGGACCAACGACCCTAGGAGAACTTAATATTTAATACATTCTCTAATTTCCGCTGTCTGACAATTTTTTACTGCAACGCGTCCGATAAGTCAATACTGATCTACTACATTGACTATTTTACCACTAAACAATAACAAACTTCCAGAAGTACATGCTTTATGAATATATCTAGCGATCGCTCCCTTCATATATAATTACTCAATGTTTTTAGTTTTGACCGTCTGGCGCTGGCGGCACCACAGGCACAGGTCAAATAGGCGGCACTATCAGTTCATCGGCATTGACAGTATGGACGTAATTAATGAATTTTTATTATATCTATATATAAATAGGCAAAGACAAAACGATTAGGTACCATTTTCTCCTCTGTTTCTCAACCGATTTTCTTCATTTTTGTTTTGTTTAGTAGCTACTGACGACCTTCAGTGCAGAATGCTAATCTTAATTTATAATATTGGTTCATTCATTAAATAAAATATAATAAAAATTAATTATTTACATCAATAATGTCAATGCCAAACAAATGAATGTGCCGCGTGCTGCCGCAGCCAGACTCAAACCATTGAGTAATTATATATAGACAGACCAATGCTGTTATATGCTTAGAGCATGTACTTCTGGAAGTGGCATGCAAGTGTTGTTATTGTTTAGTGGGTAAAGTAATCGTTGAATATTATAATTATACAGGGCCATTCCAGATATTTTAGAAATCATTTTTTCATGGGTGGCACATGAGCAGTTGCATATATAGGGTTTTTAAAATATAGAGTAGAGTGTAATTATAACTGATAAAATAATTATATAGGGAAGCCCATTAGCGGTTGAACTTACAGGGTTCTTGGAATAGAAGGTGCAGTAAAATTACAGTTATACAGGGTGGTGCAAAAATGTTTTACATAGATGCATATACAGGGTGGCGGAAATGGAAATGCAACATTTCGTAACCCATAAGCAGTTGTATATATAGTTAAGATGAAATATAGGGTAAGAGCAATTATAGATACACAGGATGGTGATAAAAAATGTTAGAAAAGGAAATGATTTATAGAGTAGAACACGAAGAGTTCCATATATATATAATGATTGAAATATAGGTCGGAGTAGAATTATAGTTACAGAAGATAATTAAAAATTTCATAAACAAAAAGAGTAAATATGGTGGGTCATAGGCAGTGGCATATACAGAATGGTTTACCCGGTGGTTGAAAAATAAAAAATATTATGCGTGGTTCATAAGCAGTTGCATATACAGGGTGGTGGAAATATACAATGAGATGGAATTATTATAATGAGGATTTTAATAAATGTTAGAGAATGGAGTGCAATTATAGCTATACAGGGGGGTTAGAAAAAATAAATATGTAGGGTAGCCCATTAGCAGTTGAATTGTTGTCATATTAAATTAAGAATTACGAATTTGAACACAAATAAAGTTCTTTGAATTATATCTGAAAAAAACTTGAATTTCGTTACTTATTTGTAGAAGCGAGATGTAAGACCGACATCTAGGATTTTCGAGGAAACTATCACACAGAAGTTCCGATGTGTGTAATTGCTGTTCTCCCTAAAGTCCAAGGATAGAATGTCACGATAAAATTTTCATGTTACTTAACCTGCCAGAGATATTGACACAATTGGTCGAATTTCGACCACTGGGCGACAGCTAGTTTTTGTTGAATGAATGAACCAATATTATAAATTAATATTAGCATTCTGCACTGAAGGTCGTCAGTAGCTACTAAACAAAACAAAAATGAAGAAAATCGGTTGAGAGACAGAGGAGAAAATGGTACCTAATCGTTTTATCTTTGCCTATTTATATATAAATAATGTGAATTTTCAAACTAAGTTTACTCTAAAATTATTAATAATATCGATTTGGACAGAGACAACTTTTTAACGAAAAATTGTTAAGATTTTATAATCTATATCTATAATCTGTACAGAAAATTGTAACAAAATTGAAATAAAAAAAATATAACCGCCTTCACGAACCTAAATAGGACGCTCATGATTTGTATGTCGAAAAACGAACTAGCACATGTGATTTAGCGTAAAAAATTATGGAAGACCCACCCATTTTTTCTATTTATTTTCGACTGTTTTGTCAATAACAGAAAAAGACAGTATTGTTTAAGCCGATTGTAGGGCATATAACTTCCCAAGGGTGCGCTTCAGGACAACTGTTAACCAGGACTTTTTAACTTATTTTAATGAGTATTATACACAACAGAAGTTTCGAACCCTATTTTATAAACACCCTGTATAGTCAGGGTGTACTTTAGAGCAATCTGAAAGTGTTCGTTGTTACACAGAATTTTAAAATTGATATTGTTGACGAAACAACCTTATGCAATGGAGGTGTAATTAAGATGATGAATAGCAGAAAGACATTGAAATGTGAGATCAACCAGATTTAATACTTAATGAAAATTGGAATATAAATATTTTTTTCCTGCAATTTCATTTGAAAGATCCAGTCAATACTTTTTATAAGCTAGTTTAAAATTTTTTCCAACTACTGTAATTCGTTATCAACTGGAATTTTACACTGTTGGCAATTTTTACTTTACTTAAGTGCCAAGATTTATTTAGCTTATTACTATGCAAATTTTTAAAATGTAGTTTGCCTTGATCAAGGTTTTAACATGGAAAAAAACTACAATACTTGAAGTCGTTTTGCAGTACCTACCTAAATCGTTTAACTTGATGTGAAAAGTTAATTTATTTATTGATTCAATAAATGTGGTTTCTGTCTCAATCTCAACATTGTATCAACCCGTTTATGTCCCCTGTCAATTCGGCAGCTGATGCTGATGACTCACTCCGATAAAAATAATGAATATAAATTTCGAGAGCGTGAACAATAAGGCCTAAACGGCCAAAGTGGTCAGTGGTCAAGCATCGAGAGCAGTCTAAAAAGGCGCCCCGTCGAGGCCCACGGTGATTGATCTTTCTCACTTTCGGTTGGTACGTGCACACATCTGGTATGTAGTGGTAGTTGTTTTTATTGTCCGAAGGACCCGGAGATAACATTAGAATGTGGGTATTATGTGGTCAAACTGGAGCAAGCAAAGCTTATCAATCTGCTTATAAAAGTGTGAGATGAGGTGAGACATCTTTCATTCGAAGGTGACCGATTGGTAGTGATTAATTTAAGTCATTTAAAGGGCAAGAAAAAAATACAACGAACAGTGCTTTTACATTTTACAATTGATCAATGAAATATATAACCTAATCTACTTAAAAAAATAACTATACAATTGAAAAAAGTACGGTTTTGATATTGCCACGGACAGTTACAGTTACAACTACGCCCGAGAGAGGATCCTATAAGTACATACAAACTAGTTGTCACTGTCAACTTGACAGTAAATGCCAACTGACAGTTCGGGAAACATTTACGGATTTCTAGATTAGTTTGATGTGGAGCAAATGGTAAATAAAGAATATTTCCGCGACTGACGAGTTAGCTCGATTGAGTATCGCTTTCAGATCAATGTAGCTTGACATTACACGTTAGATAGTAATTGGAATTTAAACGTATTTTGAATTTAAAAGTTGTTATTAATGTGGTTTGGAGACGCCAAATAGACCCCTTACGGAAGTTAATTATGCAGATCAATTATGCGAAATGTAAGTGGCTATTCTTGAATTGTCAAGGAAGCTCAGGCTAGCTACAAGTGCCAGGAACTAGGTATGATTTAAAAGCAACTTCCACCGAATCTTAGCAAATTGATAAGGTTGTACAAACCACTAAGGGCTAAGGGCAAGTCGCCGAAGTTGTCATTCTCATGGGATAGATCCAAAGAGGTTAACAAGAGAACAAATGATGTTATATACCACATCCAACACAGTCCAAGGACAAAGATGAAAGTTGTCTATCTGGATCATCTAGTCCGTTATCGAGGTGATGATGCATCTACTGATTTCTATTGGGATGATCAGGACTAAAGGGGAAATTTATAATTGCACCCGGGGAAGGATTACGTACATACAAACTAGTTTTCACTATCATGTTGATAGTAAATGGTAATTGACAGTTCTAGGAAAATCACCCGATTTCTATGTCAGTGACATGTAGTCTAGAAAACTCACTCTTTTATCTACATTCCTACAAAATTTCTACCAATATTGAGACACTTGTAATATCGAACAATCAGCATTTGTATTCCGTCATCATAAAGCTAGCCGCCCTGCCAGATGAGACAGCCTCGTCAACACGGCCGTTTTTGTGCTGTCATTGTTATCCTAGAGCTGACGCTGACGTCCCCAGATGTTTCTTCAGTTGCAGAAACTGGTCGTAATCACTGGTGGCGGGATCGGAACTGTATGGACGATGATGAAATTGTTTCCAGCCAAACGACGTGTAACGCTTAACAATTTTACAGAGAACAATTCTTGAAACTTACGGAAACAAACCTGATGAGTATTAAATCGTGACTCGCCTTTTTTCTTTCACTCTTTCGTCCACTTTCTGCATCAGATCGTCCGTGATCATGGAAATTAGCCCACTACATCCTTCAGGCTGAGTATCTTGTGGTCATCTTTGAAAGCTCTTACCCATTTCCGTATCACTTATAGTTAGTACACTTCACACATCTGACTGTAAATTTAGACTGCTGCCACGGCTTTAGGACTAAGAAAACGAATAGCAAAGCGTATTTCAAAGTAGGCGGGAATCTCAATCGGCAGCGGCTTTTTAATCTTTAGCTACCGACGTAGTTTTTTCGTCACACTAGTACACTAGAGGCCGCAAGTATAATAATGAATTTTATGGAAAATAAGTATAATATTTATCAAATTATAATTTCTATTGTTAATTTGGGATTTTACAATAAAATAAAAGATTATAATAATAATCAACTTTATTAAACTTTGTAATTATTTGCCTTAACATCTTAGGCTATGTTTTTAACTAAAAATGACTACTAGACGAAATAAAAATCTTAAAATAATTTGACTTTTTAGGAAAAAAATACTTTTCCTAATACTTTAGCGTTAAATCTACTGAAAAAAAAAAATAAACAGCATTTGGAATGCTTCAAATAAAAAAAAATGTCCATGAACAAAGTTACAAGCAATCTTGGCACGTTTGTTTAGCGCACTGTAAACAAACATGTTTTTTGCAAATATAACATTGATATGTGGATTTCCTATTAAGTTTAGGTGGACAAGATGCACATATTTTTATTGTTTTTTCTTCGTTTGCTTGACCTTGAACTGCATCTGATATATCGGAACCGAGTATTCTTGCCAAATTCATTTCTATATAAAGACGTGGATTGTTTGGAGGTATACCGTGTTTACCGCTTGACGTCCCAGGTACATCTATTTTTAAAAACGGGCATCTGGTTTCTGTAAAAGACCACTTTATGTTATCCGTAGTGCAAACAAAAAAGTCACGTAACTACCGCCGTTGGACCTGTGAGGCCGCGTCGGAATTTCAAATTCAAATAACTTACCAAAATCGTTGGCAGAACTACCACACTCAACAGCGTCGGTGCAACTAAACTCGCAGCTACTAAACAGGGCCGACCTCTCCCGTGCGGGGAAAGGGTAATTTAAACAAAATTAATTAAGCAAAAACAAAAGTAAAGACAATCGTTTGTTCACAATGTCCATGCACGGAACACGGTTGCAGCGATGGGATTTCTAAATGGTACTTATTTCAAAGATACGCCTCGTACTCATGGAATTATCTATCAAGTAACTAAAAACAAAGAAGCTTGAAGAAATTGACACTTAAAGAACTAATATTATATAAAACAGATGCTTTTATGTATTAATCAATTACCTACCTATTAAGTATATATTTGAAGTAGATGTCAAGCAGACTTAAATCCTGCATTGTTTACATATCTACTAATTTATTAAAACTTGTAATTATTTCAAAATTCAAAATAAGCTATTGATTTGATAGTTGGGACGGAGTAGAGTTAAAACTGAAAAAGACCGAACTAATATTGGTTAGAAAGGTAGCAGGAGAATTTTTCGCAAGGAGACGTTTAGTACTCAAAGGAGAAGAAGGTGGCTTTATTCTCGTCAGAATTTAAAACAAATATCTAGGAGTTTCTGGGAAAACTATCTTACAAAGAACCATAAATCGGGAAATATAGGGCAAAGTAAAATTACAGTTAAACATGTGTATTCAAAAAATCTTACAAGTAAATGTGATATTGGGTGGTACATAAGCAGCTGCATGTATAGGATGGTTGAAACATAACGAATTAAGTTATACCGGGTGGTTCAAAAAATGTTGTATTGGGTGGCACATTAGTAGTTGCGTATAGTAGGTGGTTGAAATAAGATTGAAGTAAAAGTATAGTATTAAATAAGCATATGGAGTAAGGATATTTATATATATTTATAGGGCGGAGAGTTCAGGGAAAACTAGATAGTTTTTTTATGAGTCTTTGTAAGATCAAAGACCCATAAATCAAGCTTCGTGTTGTGTGTAATGCCGTTTTCCTGTGACTCCTAGAATAGAAATCTTACAAAAAAGTTAGTAACTTAAGTTCTCATCAAAATTATTACGATACTACCTTTTAGAGATTTTACAATCCATAAAATCTCCAAAAGATAGTATCCTAATTGTTTTGATGGGAACTTGAACGCAGCACAGTATTTTGTTTCTGGCCCAGAACCTTCATCAGGTGCGCTTCCCTCAAGTAATTGAAATCTCAAATCACAACGATTTGACCGTACTGTATATTACATGCTAACTCCGTCTAAGGCAAGTAGATCCTTTACAATCCATTGAACGTAACACATCGATGTGACCGTACTATGTAGGAAAAAAATTACTAAACCCCAGATATATTAGATATCAAAATAATTTAGCTGTGTGGGAGCTCTTGACAGGTTATCAGGTTCATTCTTGGGGTCGTGGCTGCAGTTTCCTATGAATTTCTGACCGTTCAGGCTGTTGCTTATAGGACGGCTTTTTGCATCAGTTGGTAAAGATGTTCGTGCAGACCGATGTATTTTAAACTGTTTAATAAATGTTTTGGGAACATACCTATTGTCGACATAACAATTGGTACGGTTCGTGTGTTGAATATTTACTATTGTCTCTTTATTTTAAAATTCCAAATCCCTGTATGTGGTTATTTTTTCGGCCTGGTTAGTATTTATATTATTGTTGTTAGAGATATTGCTATGTCAATTAAAGTTATTTTTATAGAGACTTTTTCTAGTAAAACTATGTCTAGTCTAATATCGCGCGATCCCAGTACAGCTTGTAGTTGATATTTTCTAAAACAGATGACTATGATAGTTAACGTTTCAGTGCTAGTTCGTGGTGTACGGTTTTTGCTACAACATTATGCCGTTCTTAGTATTCAGCTGCAGCAAATGCTTAAAGACCTCCTGTGATATGGTTGAAAGTTTCAAATGTTTGGCAACCATATCAGCATCTATAGTTGTAATTACTTTTGTGGTTGCGGTTTGGACTGTAGACTGCGAAATTCGTGCCATCGGATCTAGATTAATTTCTGATAAAGCTTTTTCTATGTATATAATTTTCCTTGAACGTTCAGGAACATGATGAAATACTTTTATTTACATGTGTTTAGTTTTATTTAGTTCAGACTAAACAAAGTAGGTAATGTTGGCTTTTTTATAACAGTCATAATTTGAAGCAAATTGCAATTGCATTTGTTATAAAGGTTATTTGATACCAACGATTTTGTTAGTGTATACCCTAAATAACGGGTATTTTATTATAATGATTTTTATGTTCGACTTTTTTAAAAATTATTTAGATTACTCCCCTCTGCGACACTTTACCTCATCCACCTATAGGGAGATACATAAATACCACATCACAAGGTTCTTACTGTGTGTGCTCGTCTTATTACTAACAAATATGGACGCCTGATGTCAAGATAAACAAACAATGAGTGATATCTCGAATAAGAAGTGAGAGAAATGGGCAGGCTAAACCGCCTCGATAACTGTTTTCATATGAATGAAAATGCTCCACGATAATTGATGGAACAAACAAGATAAGGAGGTGTTTCTAAGTGACGGCAATGACGAGGCTCTTTTGTAAGCCGTGCCACTCGAATATTAATGTGGAAGTTTTGAATTACGGGCGGTCAAAAAATTTTGACAGTGTAAATAGAAGCAATTAAGTTTGTTTAACAAAAGATACTTTCGGTTTCAAGACGTATGTATTGCAGATGATATTTAGTAAATGTGGTACGGCGGTGTCATATTTAGAACTTAGATATATATTCGTTATATATTAGGTACCTTTCTAACATTGGAGAACTAAAAGAATTAGGAACTGTGAAATATTTGCCAATAATATTTTCTTGATTTATTTGGTAAATAATGATTTTTGAAAGATTCTCACAATTTATGTACAGAAACAAACTACCCAGTTAACTCATACTTTGTAATTACTGTTCCCGATGCCATACAAAAACACCTCACGGCTTAGAGTAACGCAATTTGGTTTTCAAATAATGTGTTATAAATTTTCGGTGATGCTTATCATCCTATAGATTTAATGTGCGTATTAATAATAAGACGTTTCTTTTCGCTATTATCGCAAGCTAGTGACAACGCTAAAATGATAACATTTGCTACTCTATTTTTGTACAAGAAAAACATGGTTTGTGTTGCCTAGTCCAAGTTTATTATTGTGAAAAATGAATTTTAATCATAAAGGTCCAAACTGATTTACAAGCACTATTTGTACGGTTAGAAACATTCTGATGGCCAAACTTTTTAACAGCCTTCGGAAAAGCAGGAGGTTATCAATTCGTCGGCACGTTTTTTATGTATGTTTAGTGATTATTCAAAAGAAGCTTGGACAATTTTGATGATTTAAATGTCATTTCATTAAGTAAGGTTACAGAAAGGTACCATGTAAGTTTCTATAACTTCAGATTTACGGTTTTCCAGAAAATCTGAAAAAACAGTAATTATGGGGCTACTCTTCAGTGAATTTCAATGAATTAGCTGTCGCCCAGTGGTCGAAATTCGACCAATTGTGTCAATATCTATGGCAGGTTAAATAACCTGAAAATTTTATCTTGACATTCTATCCTAGGACTTTAGGGAGGACAGCAATAACAGGGAAAGGATCCAGATTAGGAACTTCTGTGTAATAGTTTCCTCGAAAATCCTAGATGTCGGTCTTGCATCTCGCTTCTACAAATAAGTAAAGAAATTCAAGTTTTTTTCAAATATAATTCATAGGACATTATTTGTGTTCAAATTCGTAATTCTTAATTTAATATGACAACAACGCAACCGCTAATGGGCTACCATACATATTTATTTTTTCTAACCTGTCTGTATAGCTATAATTGCACTCAATTCTCAAACATTTATTAAAATCCTCATTATAATAATTCCATCTCATTATATATTTCCACCACACTGTATATGCAACTGCTCATGGACCACGCATAATATTTTTTAACATTTTTGAACCACCAGGTAAACCATTCTGTATATGCCACTGCCTATGAGCCACGGTATTTACTCTTTTTGTTTATGAAATTTTTAACTATCTTCTGTAACTATAATTCTACTCTGACCTATATTTCAATCATCATATATATGGAACTCTTCGTGGGCTACTGTATAAATCATTTCCGTTTCTAACATTTTTTATCATCATCCTGTATATCTATAATTCCTCTCACCCTATATTTCATCTTCCCTATATATACAACTGCTTATGAGTTACAAAATGTTGCATTTCCATTTCCGCCACCCTGTATATGCATCTCTGTATAATACTCTTTGCATCACCCTGTATAACCGTAATTCTACTGCACCTTCTATTCGAAGAACCCTGTAAATTCAACCGCTAATGGGCTTCCCTATATAATTATTTTATTAGTTATAATTGCACTCTACTCTGTATTTTAAACATCCTATATATACAACTGCTTATGTTCCACCCACGAAAAAAAATATTTTGAACATATCTGAAATCGCCCTGTATAATTATAATATACAACGATTACTTTACCACTAAACAATAACAACTCTTGCATGCCACTTCCAGTAGTACATGCTCTAAGTATAAACAGCATCGGTCCGTCTATATATAATTACTCAATGTTTTGAGTCTGGTGGTGGCGGAACGCGGCACATTCAGTTGTTTGGCGTTGACATTATGACGTAAATAATGAATTTTTATTATATTTTATTTAATGAATGAACCAATATTATAAATTAATATTAGCATTCTGCACTGAAGGTCGTCAGTAGCTACTAAACAAAATAAAAATGAAGAAAATCGGTTGAGAGACAGAGGAGAAAATGGTACCTAATCATTTTGTCTTAGCCTATTTATATATAGATATACACTGTTTTCTCTAAAACGGTTCAATCAATTTGAATATTTTAAATTGTATTCTAGAAAGAAATGTTCCAGCTTGATTCCGTATAGTTTTCTATAAGGTAAAATATACCGTTTATCTAACAATCGGAAAAATCGGTGGTAGATGTGTGTGTGGGTGCATGGAAGTTCAAGCAGAAAGAAATGTGGACAGTTAAAATATCGGGCGAAGTAAAATTTCAGTTATACATGTGGGTTCAAAAAAAACTTACTAGTAAATTTGATATTGGGTAGTAGAGAAGCACTTGCATATATAGGATGGTTGAAACATAAGGTGGAATAGAATTAAAGTTATACAGGGTGTGTGTGTATTAAAAAACGTTAAAAAATGTTAAATAAACATATACAGTAAGGATATTTGAGTTGTAGGGCGGTGGGTTCAAAAAAATATTAGAAGCAGTAGCATATACAGAATGATTGAAATATAGGGTAGAGTGGAATTGTAGTTATACAGGGTGGTTAAAAAATGTTATATAATATGGAACATAATTTCTTATACTTGGGAAGTAAAATTATTGGTGTACAATGTGATTTAAACAATAGAAAAATAGAAACAGTCAATTGAGTTAAGAGAATTAATATTTATACAGGGCGGTTGCAACTATAATTGAACTTAAAATTATAGTTGTACAGGGTGGTACAGAAAATGATTGACAAATAATTTATATTGGGTGACCAATACACACAAACATATACAGGGTGGTTGCAATATAGGATGAATTCGAGTTATACTGAAAGCGGTCGAAGTAATAAAACGAATAAAAAAATTAAATAATATGTGGAAAATATAAATTAAAGAGAGGGGGAAAGAGACAGGAGAGAGAGAGTGATAAGAATACGTTAAAAATTTAATAGAATTGTACCTTAAATCAGATAAAAAAAGAATATGTCAGCTAATAGTGATTGGTTTCTAAACTGTTTTTATTTTAAGCCAGTTGAAGTCGGTTCTTTTTTATTTAAATATAAATTATTCTTTTTATATTTATATACTGATCCTTATGATAGAAATTTTCAAGTAATAAAAATTGTCAATAAATTATTTACAGCAATGTCACCACCGCCAAAGATGCCAAGAAACGTCGCCAGACTATAAAAATTATGGGTTTTATAAAGCGACCTTTTAATGAACGTGAAAACAAAGGTTAAATATTTCATTAAACCTAAACTTTGGAGTCTTTACGCTCAATATTGTTAATATGATAGCATTCTACAGAAGAAATTGGTCTGTTAGACTTATTTATATTTAACAAATTCAGTAAAGTAAAACAATAAAGACAACATAAATAGGATTGGACCAGAGAGCAGTAACAGCATCGGGCTATCCAGACACCTTGTTTTGAGATTTTTTATTTCTAGTAGAATACACGATATTAAAGATGTCAAGGATCCTGGAATAGGTTAATCTAGCTACGACCAATACAATCACAGTTCGTTGTTGTGGTAGAATGTAGCAATCTAAATACTTATAAAAAGAACACATATAGCATAATACGATATATTGGAGTAGCAATCAACTAATTTTAAATAATTTTTATTGGGAATGCCCCAGATGGCTGAAAATCAGTAAGCGGATAAAAAACGAGAAAGACCTGAGTGAAGATGTACAAAAATTACATGTTATGTGTAAATGGAGGCAGAAGGCAGAGAAAGTTGAAAGACAGGGGATAGATGGATGCAATTATAACAAATGACAAAGAATTATCGCATAGAGCAAGTAAAGGAAATATAAACAAACTATTGAAAATAATAAAAATTATAAAATGTAGGAATTAGATTTTAATCCTACTGAACGTATCAACACCGATACTATTAATAATATCCCCAACATCTAAGTTTGTTTCTATATATTCTATTATTGAAATTTTATCTAAAATAATTAAAATATTTAAGGACAACCCTAATATCAATGTATCACAGAAACCCATCAAAACAGCCAACAGTTTGTTTAGCAAGATGAAAGATAGAACTCCTAACAAATTAAAATCTAATGTGAGATATTGCATCAAATGTAATAACTATTCGGCTTCATATGTAGCAAAAACTTATAGACTATTAAAGGATAGAATGCTTTCAGATAAAAGTGACATTAAACTAGTAAAGAAAGTTGTGCCTTAGCCACCCATTTTATATGCAATGATCACTACAGCAGATTTTGCCAACCTATAGGTACTAGTTAATGAGACGAATCTATAATTTGAAGACGCGAGATATAAGACCGACATCTAGGATTTTCAAGAGAATCAGTACACAGAGGATCCGAATCCGGAGCCGTTCCGTGTAATTACTGTTCTCCCTTAACTCCTAGGACAGAATGTCACGATAAAATTTTTCAGGTTACTTCACCTGTCAGAGATATTGAATACTCTCTTCGAGGTGTCATTCCTTTGTACGCAAGACAATATATATTATACATAAATATAATATATATTGTTTCTGGTCGAGAACCTTCATCAGTTGCGTTTCCCACAATTGAATGTCCTTTCGAACACTTCTTTATGCATTTGATGCATTTCGTTAAATTTGAAGACGCGAGATATAAGACCGACATCTAGGATTTTTAAGAGAATCAGTACACAGAGGATCCGAATCTGGAGCCGTTCCGTGTAATTAAGGGAGAACAGTAATTACACGGAACGGCTCCAGATTCGCATCCTCTGTGTACTGATTCTCTTGAAAATCCTAGATGTCGGTCTTATATCTCGCGTCTTCAAATTTAACGAAATGCAACAAATGCATAAAGAAGTGTTCGAGAGGACATTCAATTGTGGGAAGCGCAACTGATGAAGGTTCTCGACCAGAAACAATATATATTATATTTATGTATAATATATATTGTCTTGCGTACAAAGGAATGACACCTCGAAGAGAGTACGAATCTATAAAACGAAAATTCCTTAAACTGATTTGTCTTAATCATCAACCTACTTGTATAAATAAGAAAATGAATATTTCTCCTCTTAGTGTTATTTATTGTAATTTGTTGGCTATGGAAAAAATACTGGTTTGGACACTCTAATAGAATGAACTAGAACACTGACTGACAGTAATAAAAGAAATAAAAAGTTAGAATGGTAAAACATGGCACACATAGTTGGATCAGATAAATGAAATGGTAGCAAGAGCAAAAAAATTAAAAAACTATTAAATGCGGGAAAATAGAGACTGTGAATACGAAACTTTAGTTGCTATCTATATAAATCTGATTAAACAGAAGAAGGGAAAACTATTTATTTGACACGTAGGTTTTCACAAGTGCTTCTTTATGGCAATTATTCTTTCTAAACCTGCCGAATCTTTGTTACGAGTGAAAAGCATTTTTAGATGAAGGCGGGCTTCTGTGTGACTGCGGTGTGTTTTCTTTCGAAGTTCCTCTGGTAGATATTTTTCCTGATTTCCATTTTGATTGTGTTTTCTGTTCAAAGCAACTTACGTATAGAAAATCAATAGTTTTGTATGAATCAAACATTCGAATAGATGAATCCACTTATTTATTGAAAATAATTCCAGATTTGAAAAGAATCAAGCAGTAGCAGGTAGATATAGTAGATATTTATTTTATAAAGTAATTATTAAATTAGCCACAGTTACTTGTTTCGTTATACGTTAGGATTAATCGTAACTTATGCAAAATCTGCACGCCCGCTCTCTTCTATTTCATAGTGTGTGTTCTGACGCCACAATAGCCAACAATTGACACCTTTATACCTGGCGTGTACCTTGTTTACATTAGTTCTTTCAGTATATCATTTTGCTATGATGAGTTAATGGAGGCAATACGTTCTCGCAGAATAGCCAACTCATGGTGGTCAAAAGATAAATAAGGATGTTTATGGCTTGGGTGTCCGCTTTTACACGTTCGCTGAACAAAATCCGATTTTATATGGCTTTCTATTCGCATAGATTTCCTGTGCGGCAGTTATTTATGGTTTGCATTTTTTATGGAAATATTGCAAACATATTTTGTTAAGAATACCGTTTGAAATTCTGGAAATACTTATTTAGATACTTTAGAAACAATGATATAAATATCCTTTTCTGTCAAAGTTTCGTTACGTAATGCTACAGATTTAGTTTTGTGCAATTGTCGAAATACCTAAACAAAAGATAATGACCCTGAAGTTAGGTTACACTAATTTATAATTTTAAGAGTTCTGTACGTCTTATGGAAACACTTATAGGGTCACTATGATGTGTCAGTTTCAGCTTATTTTCTTGGAATAACTTAGAGTTTGTACATCTGAAGGTGGCCAATAATGCACCTTGGAGAAAAGACTAGAAAGAGGGGACAATAAAAAAGCCATTCCCTCACTTGGATGGAGGCAGCCAATGAACTAAATGTTGGACGTATTTCATTGGAATCAGCTCCAAATCTAGTGAAATACCTTCTTTCTCTTTCTATTGCCCTCTCTTTTTAGGGTTCCGTATATACTCGTACAATATACGGATACCCTTATACTCGTAATATCAATCCGGATTTCTCCCTCTTTCATATCACAGCAATTTTCTTCTAAACTACTGGACGGAAAAGGTTGAAATTTGGTATCAGTATATAGTTTGGTGACCCGATCAGGAGTACGGATCGTAAATGAAGAAATTTTGATTTTAGGGGAACTTCTGGGTGGGACTAAAAAAATCGACTGCCCCCCCTATCTCCGAAACTAAAAGAAGTGATATTTTAAAGAAAATGAGAGAGAGTCTTCTGTTGAATTTTACTGAAAAAATAAGGAGAAACCTCTACTATTAATTTTGGGGGCAAATAACAGAATTAAATGGAAAATATAAAATTAAATTTTTTTCTAACGCCTCATGTACTATCCAATGAAAGAGCTCGTTATGACGAAAACAAATATTTTTTTCATATTTAAAAATAAATTATTTAAAAGATATTAACAAAAATATACAAAATTTTACCCATTCCCCCACCTTATCTCCAAAACTATAAGCCGCATATTTTGGAAAAAAAAAGATCTAGGGTCTCACCTGAATTTTACCGGAAAAATAAGGAGAAACCCCTAAAGGTTAATTTTGCGTGACAAATTACAGAATTAAATGTAAAATGCAAAATTAAAATTGTTTCTAACGCATCACGTAATATATCAAATTAAAGGGCCCATTATGACAAATACAAACATATTATTTCCATATTTTTAAAATAAATTATTTAAAAGATATTAACAAAAATATTTAAAACATTACCCATTACCACTTTATCTCCGACACTATAGGGCGTAAAATTTTTAAAAAAATTATAGATATAGGACTTCATCTGAACTTTACTGAAAGAATAAGGAGAAACCCCCAATATTAAAAGCGCCTATCGGCATAGCGTAGATTGTCAAAACTGAGTTATTTTGTACCTACTAGCAAAATTTCAGGCAAATCGCTACGTAGAGAAAATATTATAGGGTTCAAAATTCTCATATCTTATACTATAATCTACCATAAAGTTAAAATCAGAATATATACTAGCAGCCCAGAGTTACTCAAAAAGACTTAATATTCATGGCAAATATCTCAAACATTTTGAGATTTTCTTCCAACATTATCAAAATTGTCAGGGAAACTTTAACAAATAACTTAAACCAGTAAATTATGAAATAGAGTGAAAAAATAAATATGAAGAAACTGCAGAAAATATGCAATGAACACGTAAATAATCACCATATCATGTACAAGATAATCTTGGTAAATTGAAATACATTATCTATTATCCGAAATAAATGAAAAGTAGGAATTTTGTATAGCTGGAATAAATACCATCCCAGGGGGCATTAATAATAATTA
Source organism: Octodonta nipae (assembly GCA_034190945.1). Lineage (NCBI taxonomy): Eukaryota > Metazoa > Arthropoda > Insecta > Coleoptera > Chrysomelidae > Octodonta > Octodonta nipae. Next base: position 32,131,895 of record CM067218.1, on the reverse strand, counting down.
TTAATTATACCCTGGTCCACCCCAAGAAAAAAATCATTGATCCATGAGAACTATCAGCCCTATAATACCATTGCGGAACTGGAGATCTCAATTAGAAGTTCAACCACGATTTTCAGAGTCCTGCCTTCTGGAGTACTGAAAGGATATATGAGGTACTTACAATTCGTGAAAAAATCCTTGGGTTTCCCAGCGGATTTTCCTGTGAAAATTAGATTTTCTAAATAAAACACACAAACAAAAAATGGTTACGTTACCATCGATTTTATCACGAAAATTTTTTGGCAGGAGGATAGTAATAGGACTAAGGGTTCAAATCGATAATGAACATGTAGGGCAAATGTTTAATTATTGAATGATTTTCTGAGTCCTGAAACTATAATAATCAAAAATTGTTAACTGAAAATTACCAAAAAATGGCATTACGCTTGCTAGGGACATTTCTGCAAAAACAGAATAAAGTTGAAAATTTTCCGCACAATTTTCCAAGTGAAAATTCATAAATTCCCTAGGAGGCGTCATGCCATCTTTTTTGTCATTTCGATATAAATATGTTTGATTAATTTAGTTGGCAAAATTAATAAATTTTCTTATATGTTACTATATCGATTTCAACCCTAAGACCCATCACTATCCTCCTGCCAAAAAAATTTTCTTGGTAAAATCGATGGTAACCTATCGTTTAAGCATGGAAGTACTCAGCACCAACTTTTTTTTTGTTTGGAAAAACTAATTTTCACAGGAACATCCCTTAGGGAACTCTAGGATTTTTCCATGAATTGTAAGTGCCTTATAAAACGTTTCAGTACTCCAGAAGGCAGGACTCAGAAAATCGTGGTTGAACTTATAATTTAGATCTCTCGGTCTATGTAGTGTGAAAATTATAATTACACAAAAGATTTCAGCTATACTACGCGGTGGAATTGGAAGAAACTCAAAAAAGAAATAATAAAGGAGATAAGAAATAAGATATTTAGCAAGAATAAAATTCAATACGTACACAAAAAAATCAATGACTAATATCTCAGGGGTATTAAAAAACCTAGTATACTCTCTAATATAATAAAAAGCTAACAACTGGACTGTCTAGAAAAATTGTTGATGATTTATTTATCATGGGGGTGAAAACTGATGTCGTACTTCTAGAAAAATGTGAATGTGATCAAATTAAAGCAAAGGATATGATTGCTGATAAGCAATCACATCATGAGGAACTGTAATAAATCACAAGCCTCTCCAGAATTCTTTAAGCCGCATATAACTTTTTATAGCTATTGCTTTTGTAGAGCTGAACTCTTTTAATGGTGACTATAGCGTTCTCTTTAAAAAAACTTAATTATTTTCGGAATGAAAATATAGTGTAATACCTTTTTAATATCGTGCAAAAAATACAACACGCAATGTTCTTTACCTAAGCACCATTGCAATTCCCCACTTGACCATCTTAACAAAGAACTTCACCCAGCAATTCCGAAGAATTGTGGGAGGGTCCCAGGTGTTATTTCGCTTCGTTCGTAATCCCTGTATATTCTTCTGGCAAAGAATAAAGCCTTCTTATGTAGGTGCGCCTCGTGACAAAAAAATCCCTTATTAAAATACTTTGCGAGTGTCTCAAGGGATGAGGCGACTGCCTTTTCCGACATCATTTTCTAATTTTCTGCCTAAGACGATGTTTACGGCAATTTAATGCCGCCGGCTCTCACGCCAAGACAAGTAATTTGCTTGTGTTTTTTATTAGTTTCGGGGTTCGCAGGGTTTACGGGGGCTTCGAGGGAAGGTCTTCGTGTCTCTTTGAAAGTGCTTGGGGAAGAAACAAATGATAGCAACGGTTAAACAGTGTACAATGTCAGGATTTTATTAACAAGAAAATCAATTGTGTGTCGTCATCACGAACAATTAAACTTCTATAGTAACAATATGAATAATCAGATTTTTCCACATTTTTGAAAATTGTTATGTTTAAGTAGTTTTGTTAACATCATAAACAGAGGAATTTTAAAAATTTTTTCAATGTGGTTTTTGTTCGATATAGTTCTAAAAACATTCTTATATAGCACTTCAAAAATTCTAAACATTAGAATCAATATAGACCTCTGCAAAACGTTGAATTTGGTGAATATACGAGAAGTTTCAAAAGTAGACATAAGACGGAAATCTGTTCAAAAATTATACAAAAAATTTATTCAGTCAATGGTATTAGGAAATTTCGCCGTTGACCCCACCATTGATATTCACCTGGACATTTTAAAATAATATTTGGCATATATTTCCCTCTGAAAATGCTGTCAACGGAAATTGTATTTCCAACAAATGGCATGGCTTTGAAGAGAGTGGCAAGATTATTTAGGTTTCAAATATGTTTTCTAACGAGAACCCATACGTTTGATCATGAAAGAGGAAAACGTCCTAGGTAAAACTTCTGATGTTTCGTTCAATAACAAATACCCGATGTTCTAGAGACATTGTGTGGCCGTGAGAGAGGTTAGTTTTACCCTACTGATGAGTCGCCGTTGCGATAGTAATCCTGCTGAGTACGAGAGGGATCGCAGATTCGGACATTTGGTTCACGCACTCGCTCGAGCGGGCGATGGTGCGAAGCTACCATCCGTGGGCTTATATCTGAACGCTTCTAAGGCCCTATCCTTTCTAGTCAAACGTGGCAAGGATATCTCTTGGAGTCCCGAGAGTCGAAAGGCTCAAAACAATGTGACTTTACTAGGTGATCGTAGCTCGCTGCAATCGTCGCACTAGCCATAATTACCGTTGGAATCATCGGTCGGCGGTGGGATCGATCCTTGCCATGTCCGATCAGATTTCTTAACGATCTATCATGGGTATAAAACTTGTTTCGATGTCAAAACTCGGACTTTTCTGTAGACGACTTACGTACCTGATAGGGTCTTGTGCCTAGTAGAGCAGTTTCCACGCTGCGATCTATTGATACTCAGCCCTTAGCTTGGTAATTCGTTTTGTCGGTTAGATGAGACCCCTAAATGCTACAAGGTACTCCTATTTACCACACATCATCTACAATTGTGTATGACATAGGTTCTCATTTAATTATTATTATTTTTTAGGTATTGGTCGCTTATAGTAATAAGACCACTATAGTTTTTCTAATACTCTCAAATCTGGGTCTATAGAAGATCTTTTAGCTTGATCGTGCACAAAATGTGTATAAACTGGTTTGACGCAAATAGGAGACTAATGAAATAAAGGGCAAGTGTTGAAATTGCTGCTTGAGGTAACGTATTTCTTCTGTTAAGATCTTGGTCTCTACGGAAACTCTGTTTCAAACGCAAACATTAATAGCAGAAAACCAAAGTCAGTGTCGAAAATCTCAAATTCATGCACATTCTGACTTTATTTACCTTTAAGTTCCCTTAATTTTGTTTATGGTTTATTTGCTTCATACTACATCACAAGCATAATTTTCTTTGAGAACTCTCCGTGAACAATTTTTCCAACAGAATTGAGCCGATATTTTGTTATATCCCAAGATCCTAGTGAGAAAAATACGTGGTATATTCTAATCGATTTCATTTTTGCATTCGAAACAATAACGGATATTAATTAGACCAAGACCAATGTTTGTCATTTCCTTTTTAGATCGTTTATTTCCTACTGTTTTGTGCAAATTAAGCTAAAATTTCATGAAATTTCTTCCCGACATTTTGCTGTTAATTAAATTTCAGGATATTGTGATTAAGTGATGTCTCAATTCTCAATAAGTCAGGATCGCTATTTCATGAGGCTGGAGTATTAACTTTCCTGATTGCTATTGCAATAAAAATAAGAGTAATGGTACTACGTAACTGTATACTAAGAATTAAATCTTGTTTTGGGGCACGGAAATTTATTAATTGTATACTGTCTTAACTAATCTATGCTAGCATCTTGGAATGAAACAATAAACTTCAAGTTCTCTTGTCAAAATAGCTGATTGTCAAGTAATATCTAACAGCAGTTCTTATTAGGAGTTATATAATCAACTTGCATTTTTTGATCCAGCTAGTTATCCAGAAAGAAGTAAATAACGAGAAAATTGATTTTCTTAAAAATTGTTTTATCTGTTTTTCGATGAGTTATCCTGATATGAGAAGATAAAAACCGTTACTTCTAAATTTCCTGCCAATGATGCTTAAAACAAAATAACTTTCATTAAACGAATAATAAAATTACCTGTAAAATGCCTAACGTAAATTGATTCCTATCCTTTCTACATCATTAACCTTTTGTAAATTTTGACTGGTCTCTTATAATAAATTCATATACTGATCTCGTCGGCCGTGGTAATTGAAAATGATTCGATTCCCGAAGACAAAAGTCCTTTATTAGCGGTAATTCAAGTAGATCATTTTGCTATCGAATTATTGTTCAAATTACGTCAATTTGGTGGAATTAAGTGAATATTGGCTTTATTATAGGTGAGCGTTAAGACTGGTTTTGATCGGTAAACATGTTGAAAATAATCCTTGGATATTAACGACAAATCTTCCTGCGATAAAAGCTGAAGCACAGGTTTTTTATATAGTAGATTTAAATGGTTATTAGTGGTATGGAGTTGCCAACAATTTGAACTTTTTAAGTATTTATACAAGGTCTCAATATGAACAATTAAAAAAGAAGCTTTTAATTAGTAAAAAGAAATAAACAGTTAAAAGTTCGTTAATACTGATAATAGCCCATTGCATAGCTGATTCCAATATTATTGAATGTTAATAATTTGCTGCATTTCCTGTATTTTCCCTTTTTGTAAGGCAGGGTATAGTGTGTGTGAAAATATTGCTGTCTTAAATTAATAATTCTTCTGCTAATATAATTAAACAAAAGACATCGAATTCGAAATTTACTAAGACTAGTGGTCACTCAGTGGTCAAAATTCGACCAAAATCATTTTAAAATTTGAACATAATATACCTATATGAATTTGCGGATTTCCAACATTTTTTTTTTACTATTTTACACTTTTTTGTGTACTTATACAAAGTAGTTCACTACCATTATAATTAACTAAATAATTATTTCAAAAAGGAAAATAATTTCAGTTTTGTTGTATTACGATTCCAGTTGATGTAGGTACATGTACGACGCTAAGGCATATTCAATAAGCAAAATTAAAAATGTTCTGTTCCTGAATAAAAAAAGTGTACACATTTTCATCTCATCATACCATTATATAGTAAATTAAAATACAAATACACTTAGAGAGATCAAAACGTCAATAAAAATCAAGAATTTATAAAACGCCTTGATTTGAATTATTAGAAAATATAATCTCAAATATTTTTGTCCTCTAGTGGTGGAAAGTTTAATGGCGATAGTTCAGCTATTACCGAATAGATGGGACATTAACTGTTATTAACGGAATATTTTGGCTGTCTGACTCATTTTTGGTATTAATAACACTAAAGGCAGATAATTAGCAACTAAAAAAATCAAGAAACAGGATTTTGCAGGAATGGTAAGTCAAATAATAAATTAATATTAAATATAATATTTTTAAACTTTAGTTTTTCCAAAATGCTTTATGGTTATTCAGATATTCCACAATTACGATTTCAAATTCTAAGAAGAAAATGCAAGAAACCAACTAATAAGTAACTATGATGAATCAATATAAATAACTATAGCACACTAAGTACTTACATATTAGTACACCTTAAACTGCAATAATATGTAAGTACTTATGTGCCATAGCTAGTTATGAGAATGAGGACTGAATATTATGGATTAAAATTTTTTAATGCACTGCCAGCAGATATAAAAAAATTATACCTGTACCATTTTAAAGCAAGACTGAAAAAAATATGTTTTAAAACACACCTTTCGTTCTTTTGAGGAGTATGTAGGAAGTGGTTTCAATGAATAAATTTTTAATGTGTAAAGTGTTTGTCTCTACAATGGACTTTGTAGTAATAATATTAGTAAATATGACGTTTTGTGGTCTTACTAGTTTGATAACATTTTTTTATATTAATAGCTTTATAGTTTTGTACATTTTGACTTTACCAATAAACTAAACAAACTATTATTATCGTCTTTATACCTCTATTAATAACAAATAAGTTTCAAACACCTACTCTTATACGATTTTTTGGCATGAATCAGTCGGCAGGTAATTTTCTGAATATTCCAAGAATATTCAACCATTATATATTTATTTATATTCTTGTGGTCCTGGTAAAGCTTCTCCATAGTGTGAATGAATATCCTTTGTTTCTAACTTAAATCGCAGATATTTGAAGGAAACTGGTCTGGCTGTCCAGTTACTATAGTTTAACACTTATGCAGCTTTAGCTGGTCAATCTGTTGAGAGAAATTGCCAATTATTTTTAACCATAATTAAATTCTCTATAGAAAAGCAATCTCTCTTTACTCAGGATTTCACTTTTCAATAAATAATTAATTTCTCGAAAAATTCTGATTAATCCACTTTTAGCTTTTAAAATATGAGATGCACTAAAGGGCACCCGCACCGTATGGAATGTTCGCAATCATTAAGCAGTTAAAAAACAAAAATAGAAATTATTTAAGGCACTAAATAAAAATTCTATCATTATACTATCTATATCAAGAACAGAGTTATTTGCATTTCGCTAATTACAGACATTTCGCCACATTTTCTTCTATGAAGGTTCAACCAGCTTTTTAGTGTGACTGCATTTCTTCCTGTATCAATGATATTTTACTTTGAGTAGTCACATACGTATTCCTAAATTGAGGTATTACAAACCAACGACATTTTTTCCCATCCCGACAATAAATATCGTTTGGGCATTTTAAAACAATAAATATTACTGGCGGTAGCCCAGTAGTTGAAATTTGTCAGTATTTTTTCTCAAATTTGGTACGTGCATTGAATTTCTTTAAATTTCAAACACACATCTTTAAAATATCAATGATTTTAAATAAAAGTTAATCACCTTAAAAGACAGGACTATATAGGAATGTGAGCGGGTAATTTAACGTAAACTAGTGATCCCCAGTGTTCGAAATTCGACCAATTGTGTCAATTCCTAACAAAATTCAACTTGTTTTTCATATGTAATTAATAAGAGTTTATTTGTGAGCTCATTCTTAATGCTTAGCTTAATGATATAAGGTATAGATGGTAAAGAGGCAGTAAGTAGAAATGAAAGACTAAAATTTAGTTAACATGAAATTTCTTAAAATTAAATAATTCAGCTGCTAACTGGTAGGATAATATAACAAATAAACGTAAATGACATTCTATTTGGATAGAAATTGCAAAATATTCTGTTTCATTTTACTACTAATATTTATTCAATTTCCATTTGCATGTTTAATTAATAGTACATGGAACGAGCTTTACTAGTAAATTCAAAAGTTCATAAAAATTGTTGGTAGGTACATACATATATACATATAGTCCAATATTTGGTGTAATTTTTCTCAAGATGAAGTGGTTCAGTTTAATTTCAACTCTCTAACACTTACTCGTTATAATAATTCCACTTCGTAATATATTTCTACGACCATGTATATGTAACTACCTATGGACTACCCAATATATATATACATACATATATATATATATATATATATATATATATATATATATATATATATATATATAATACACTGCGTGTATGCAACTGTTTATGGGCTACCCAATAAAACATTTGGTTTCTAACATTTCTGGAATCACCCTGTATATTTATAGCCTACATCGCCTTATACCATAGTAAATTTATATATGCATATGTAACTGCTCAGGGTAACTTCATTGAGTGCCTCAAATTAACATAAGAACTTTTTACCCAACCAAAAATAAATCGCCTAACCAGCACTTTTTACTTTAAAATCTTGAAAGGTTCAACTGTAAAAATGTAATGCTAGAAAAATATCAAGTAGTGATAAAATTCTTATTTTGTTTGTATTGAATGAATTTCTTAGAGCAGTTTTATTCTCAATTAGGTCACAACATCACCCTGTATTCTGATCGTCCCGGTCAGAAACATCCTCTCCATGGTAGGGAGCCAGTCGATCTAAATGCATCACCTTCAACTTAGCCTTGGGGTTTCGACGGATATGGTAGGCGACGTCATTAAGCCACTTGACCACCTCGTATGGACCATCCCAGGCGGGTGTAATCTTTGGGGATTTACACTTGCTCCGTTGGGGGTTGTACAGCCAGACTTTGTCCCTCTCCTGGAACCCGACTGAATTGGCCTTGAGGTCGTATCGCGTCTTCATCCGGTCACTGGTGGCCAACATCTGTGTTCGGGCTAATTCGTGTATTGCCAGCACGTTATGTCGGAGCTGGTCGGCATAATCGTCGATGTCTTGGGAAGGTTCTTCGGGGGAGCCAAAAGCCAAATCGCAGGGTAATCGCAGCTCCTTTCCGAATAGGACCCTAGCTGGGGTCAGGCCTGTACTATTATGTACGGCAGAGCGATATGCCAACAGGAATAGGGGAATGTGCTCATCCCAATCACGCTCGTTATTGCTGACGACCTTGGATAGGTGTTGTTCCAAGGCCCTGATAAATCTTTCCACCATTCCGTCTGACTTTGGTTGCAATGGTGTTGTTCTCGTTTTCCTGATCCCCAACTTGCCGGACTGTGTAGGAAAGGCTAGGCTTGGGTTGGAACATAGTGCTGCCTTCAGTCGTCTGAATGATGTTTCTCAATCCTGATTCCAACGGAAGGTCTCTTTCTGGTCTGCCGATGTAGAGGCGCGGCAATGGTGGCAAATCCCTCAACAAATCGCCTGTAGTAGGAACAGAGGTCCAAGAAGCTTCGGAGTTCATGCTTGTCTCTTGGGACTGGCCAATCACGGATGGGTTCTATCTTGTCCTCGTTGGTGCAAATACCTGACTCGGAATCGACGTGGCCCAAAAACTCTACTTCTTTTTGGAACAAGGAACACTTCTTCGGGTTGAGTCTGAGGTTGGCGTTATTAATTCTGGAGAATACTTCGTCCAGGTTCTTCAGATGGTCGTCGAATGTCTGACCTATGACTAGAATGTCGAGGTATACTAAGCACGTCCTCCATGTTAACCAGCTCAGTACATCAAATCCTCTCAAATGTAGCAGGTGTATTACATAACCCAAAGGACAGGACCGTGAACTGAAACAGCCCTTTACTGGTGGATAACGCTGTCTTCTCTCTGTTGTTTTCGTGGAGACCAACCTGCCAATATCTACTTTTTAGGTCTAGTGTGGAGAAGAGTGTCATCAATTCGGGGTAGTGGATAGCTGTCTTTCTTGGTGACGTCATTCAGCTCGCAAAATCGGGTGGTTCCATCTTTCTTTTTACCTAGCACGACCAGAGCGGACTATGGGCTGATGGATGGTTCAATAACTCCATGTTGTATCATGGACTCGATGTTTTCCTCGATTGCCTGTTGTTGCCCCAATGGTAGTCGTCTATGCGGCATTCTGATGGGTTGAGCCTTTCCGGTATCTATTCGGTGCTGAATGATGTTAATGCGACCGGTGGTCCCATCTTGACTGTTGAAAATTTGCCAGTGTTTTGTGATAAATTGTTTGGCTTTCTTCTGTTCGCCTGGTGTAAGGTGTGTCAAATGGTCAGCAAACTGTTGTAGGAACTCTTTACTGGGCCCTGCCTCCTTCACCGATGTCTGGTACTCTTCTTCGCAATTGATGATGGTCTCGACTGGCTTGAAAAAAGCTATTTCTTGACCATTGGCAATTCTGATGTCGTTGTTGGACAAATTAAGGACTCTAATTGGTATTTCTCGTCCGGTTCTAACTATAGCCCGTCGAACTAAGTAGTCATGAGCTGATTGTACGGGCTCCACCAATCCAACGCAGCTTTCAGGAATGCTGTCTAGCTGCCCATGAATAATCTGTTCCGTTCGACCGGGAATTCTGGCTGGAGATTTTGCTACAATTTTTATAGAGGTCGATGAGCTGTTAATGGGCCGTCTCAATACAATTTCCTCATTTAGGAATCGAAGAACATCATATCTCGGGTCGAACATAAATCCATGTTGGCTGATTAGGTCCATATCCAATATGAAATCGTCCTCAATATTCGCTACCAGGATCCTATGCCGGATCGTGTTGTCCCCTATCTGTAGCGCGACATCTGCCTCACCCTGTATTGACATGGACTCGCCGGTGACTGTTCTGAGCTGGTGTTGTTGGTAATTGGCCGGATTTCTGATGCTCTCAAAACCCTAGACTTGGCAATGGACACAGCGGCGCTGGTGTCGATAGTGATGGTAATTGCTCGGCCATTGATGGTGCCCCTGATGACTAGGCTGCTGTTATCTCTGCAAAATCCCTGGATGGATAACGTTTTGGGGGCTGGTGGAGGGTTAGTCAGTTCTGTTGGTTACCCCTGATCGGTGATCGTTCCGGTGGCCTCACTCGACAATCACTTTGAAAGTGTCCTATCCGTCCACATCGGTAACATGCAGTTCTTTGTGACTGTTCCAGAAGTTTATGGATTCCGGACAACATTGCCTGGAGGGATGGTTCGGTTTCGTCCTGGCTGAAGGAAACTGTTCTGACCTTCGGCTTGGACATGTTCATGACGGCCTCTACTTCCAAAGCCCGAAGTAGAGCTTCATTACTCTTCTTAACGCCACTCAGTCTTGCATTTCTTTGTACCTCCACATCTCTGATGCCGTTTATGGAACTCTGCGTGGCCAACCGGTCTTTCGTTTCCTCTGGCAGGTCTGGGTAGGATCTGCTTCGAATTCTTGGAGTCTTTCACCGGATTTTTGCGTTTTCCCACTGAGTTGGATTTGGTATACCTGGCTCAAGGATTGATTGTTGTATCTCTTGTCCAAAATGGCGATGATCTTGTCGAAATTGCCTTGTTCATCGACTGGAATGCTTGGGAGAAGTTCTAGGGCCGGGCCTCTTAACCAAATTACCAGAGAAGTAGATTTTTCATGATTACCCCATCCATTAGCTGTACGGCCTCCAATTGCCGTTTATACATAGGCCAAGATGAACTGCCGTCGAATGTGGGTGGTTCACTAAAGGAACCTTTGGTACTCACGGTGTGCTGGTATTTTCCTCGCTGTAAGTCCTGTTGCATTTTTTTTATTTCTGTTTCTACTTTGTTTTGAATAGCACTGATTTCAAATTTCACCTGGCTCGGTATGGAATCGATGTCATCTACTTTGGTTTCAAGGGCCTGCACATTATTTTTTAGGGTCTTTATGTCGTCGTTTATCTCTTTAATATCTGATTCTACTATTTGCATTCTTACATTAACTGTTTCATTAACTTGTCCTACTATTTGCATTAATTGTTCAAATTGCAGTTGTCTTCCCTCTTCAGTTTCGGGTCGTTTTAAATGCAATTTGATCTTGTTTTTGTACAAATTTCGAGAATAATCCTTCAATTAAATTATGTTGTTCACTTTTCATTGTGGAAACTAGATTTTGTTGTTTTTCTTTCATCGTAGTGACAAGATTTTCTAATTCTATTTTACGTTTTTCATCAAAAGATTTTACTAACCTTTGTTGAATTTCTTCTTGAGGTTGTTTCTCCTTCTTGTCACGTTTTTCTAGAATCTGGTCCCTCCGTAACCTGTTTGACTATTTTTTTTGTAGTTTTGTCCATTTTTTCCATGCTACGGATTTCCATAAATCAAATTACGATTTTAACTGCACTTAATCCTGCATTTCTGATATCCAAATTGTTATAAACTTCGTGAATTCAATTATAATTTAAAAATTAACATTCACTTTCACTTTTCTAGAACTTTTATTTATATCAATTTATAAAGAACAGCTGATTCAAATCACAATAACAATTCTACATATAAACTCTGACTGCCGCAATTTTGGGTATGTTCTTCCAACACAGCCGCCGAGCAATTTCGAGAACATTTTTTGTCCTTGAAGCGATCGGTGTCGTACTGAAATGAAACAGGGTCGGCTTAGGTAAATTTCGTAACAATATGCATCGCAAATTTTTATTAGATTTGTGAGACATTCATGACTGAAAGAATGTACATACTTAACTCTTGAGGTTCGGAAACTAAATGTATCAATTAATTTAGAATATCTAAATTGTGAATTTACATAAAAATTTTGATCTGGGTTATTCTGTAAATGCGCAAACTTCCTATAAACACATTTATCACTTCAGGAATTACTGTCGTCATCGTTATTGTAAAAAGTTAACTTAATAAATAAATAGAAAAGAGTAAGTAAAAGTCGATTACTTTCGTAATACTTTTTATATCTCGCTACGATTGTCCACAATTCGATTTTTACTGTCAAATTATCTTTAGGTTAAGCTACTTGTTCATAGTGGACGCCACTCACTTGAATTTTATTAATAATTTATCTCTAAATAACTTATTTAAAAGATATAAATAAAGATTCTTTATGTATTCTGCACTGAAGGTCGTGAATAGCTACTAATCAAATCAAAAATAAAGAAAATTGGTTCAGAAACTGAGAAACAGAGGAGAAAATGGTAACGGTTTCGTCTTTGTGTATTTATATATAGATTAACTATAAAATACTCACTTGTCAGAAAACAATAAGTAGCTGTTAATTACATACCTAAAAATAATTAAATTCATCTTCTTTTAAATATATTTACACATATTGGGATAATATTCAATTGATTTGAGAAAAATTTCAATAGACTTATTGAAGAAAGAAATTACAATATTAATTCAGATATTTTACAATTACGATTTGAACTAGTGGGAAGAAAATGAAAGACACTAACTCTAAAGTTAGTATGAATGTGAGGTACTCTTTGCGTTACAAATAATTACAATAGATAAATAGATAGTAGGAAACCTTAAACTAAAATGTATCTTAAGAATCAGTATAATTTGAATATTTGGTGTTAAACACAATTACACCTGATAATTTCTGTTTTATATCGAACATATAAAGAAATACGGAGCTCCAGCTGTTAATTAATATAAAATACACCTAATTTTATTTTTTCAGTGAACTGAAATTGAAATCTTGAAAATCATACATTGATAACATTTCTGACTAAATACAAAAATTTTAACCTAATGGCTAAAAAATATTTAAATGTCAAAATTCAAATCAAATTCTCTACAACAATGGTGGTCCTGAATATCAGGGTTGCCAGAGTACCTAACTATTTACCTTAAATCTTACGATCAGTGCATAATTTCACAATTTTTATAATCTTAGTTATGTGAAACTTATCCGGTAAAAATAAAAAGAATTTAACAGGAAGTATTAGGTTAAATTTAATAAAATTCTATCAGAAATATATTTAGCCCAATAAATGGCGACACAAGTGAAAATGGTAGTAAATTATTTGTCTTCGCCTATTTATATACAGATAACGTAATTTTGGGTAAATATAATTATTTAAATAATTTATATTTAGAAAAGAGCCGACAACTGGCTTAAAATAAAAACCGTTTAGAAACCGTATGCAATCAATAACTATTTTCTGAGATATTTTTTAATCTGATTTAAGGTATAATTCTATTGATTATTTGAACGTATGCTCATCTCTCCTTCTTTTTTTTTATATTATCCACATATTTTATAACTTTTTTATTTGTTTTATAATTTGGACCACTTGCTAATTTCCCCTATATTGCAACCACCCTGTATATGTCTCTGAGTATTGGTCACCCAATATAAATTATTTGTCTATAATTTTCTGAATCACCCTGTACAACTATAATTCAATTCTACACGATGTTGCAACCGCCCTGTATAAGTATTAATCCTTTCCACCCTATTGACGGTTTCTATTTTTCTTTTGTTTAAATCACCCTGTATACTTATGTTCCAAACTTATAAGATTTTTTAACCACCCTGTATAACAATTCCACTCCACCTTATATTTCAATCATCCTGTATATGTAATTGGTTCTAACATTTTTTGAATCCTCCTCACTATGACTTGAATATCCTTACTGATAGTTACTCATTTAACTATTTTTTATCCACTCTGTATAACTATAGTTTTACTTGACTCTTATTTTAACCACCTTGTATACGTAACTACTTATGTGTCATCCAATACAATATTTTTGGAACCACCCTGTATAACTTTAATTCTAGTTCAACTTATATTTCAATCATTCTATATATGGAACTGCTTATGTACCACCCAATATCACATTTATTTGTAAGGTTTTTTGAACCCACCTCTCTAACTGTAATTTTACTTCACCCAATATTTCAACTGCGCACATTGCTTGCTGCTTGAATTTCGATGCACGAACACACCTACCACCGTATACTATATAGAAAACATCGCTTTCCCAAATAATTTTCTTTGCGATACACTAATGGAATATTTTACTATTTTACTCTACTCCGATGAAAACGGTTACCAACACCCTGAACGGTATACTTTCATGGCATATCTTAAGCTAGGTATTTATGATGAAAATGTGACAGTTACATTGATGTTTACAGTGTTTTTGCAAACAACAAGCTGCAATATCTCTTTGTAGAATACAATTTAAAATATTCAAATTGGTTGAGCCGTTTTAGAGAAAACAGTGTAGATTTATTGAAATTCATTGAAATGTAGTCTTTTAATTACTGTTCTTTTCTGATATTCTGGAAATCTGTTACAGAAAATTATATGGTACCTTTCTGTAATATTCCTTAATACAATGCCGTTTAAATCATCAAATTTGTCCAAGCCGGTTTTGCATAATTACATGACGACGAATGGATAACCTCCTTTTTGGAAGTCAGTTAAAAAAATCATATTTTTTATAGGAATAAGTATCCAGGTTGATTTTAAAATAAATCTAAAAATTTCTTCGATGTAATATCGACAATTGTTCTTGTTGCTATTTTCAATTTGGGGATTATCTTATTTTTTATATTCGAAAATCTACATAGAGCATTTCATTATCGATGGTTGCTTTTTTTGGTGCCTTCATGTTATAGATTTTGAAATAAGCTTTTAATTAATATATGATTGCCACCTAAAATAAAGTTCCAATATGGTGAGGATTTTACAATACAAGCCAATCGAAGCAGTATAAATAAAATTGCCCACACTGTTCTACCATCAAATGGTCATTTGGAATAAAATTTTCACACAGCAAGCAATCTGTGGCTGGCTAATTTGAAGTATATCCATTCCATTAAACATTTTTATCATATTTTACACTCCGAACAAGATTATAATTAATTGGAGCGCAGCCCTTAGGTTGGATTTTTCGAATGGTGAAAGCATTTTTCAATGACATATCGAAGTTGTGTGGAAAAATATGTGAATTAATCATTTTAATAGGCCCATTGCGAACCGCCGGTATAAAATTGATAGCCAGTAATTATGATTGTGTGTGCGTTCCTGCCCGTTAAGTGGTTTTGACGTCTCGTTGTCATAATAGGGAACCCATCGTTTTATTTCCCATGTAAATTTTCTGACTCTCAGGGGGTGCGACTTGAATGTACTAACTCGGTGGTAGTATTCGATATTTTCTTTTTATCTGTGGGTTTATTTTGATTAACTCAGTGTTTGATAGTGTTAGTGTTTGCTTAATAAATTATTTTAACGGAAACGGAGTTATCGTGACTCACCCACTTAAATGAAATTAATAAATATTAGGTATTAAATGAATTAAATAATAAACAAGATATAATTAAAAATTTAAATAACCCCGGACAAAAAGATCCTCTAAAAAGTAAAAACTACTGATATTCCAGATTTGTTAAGTTTGAAATTTCATACCCGAGACTAGTATTTATAGTTCCACTTGAGCAGGTCCAGTATTTAGATGTCTCAAACACACACAAAAAAATATCAAAATCGGTTCAGCTGTTTGGATGTCCAAAAAATATATATTTCTGGAATCCGACCGTAGCGTCATCAGATCAGACTCAATTGTGAATCCAGAGACCACTCGTCGGGCGTTAGAAATAACTATAAATGACTTACTTCGTTATAGAAAGGAATCAATCTATTAATTCTCCTCTCTGCAAATTACAAAAGTACAATCAAATAAACATGTTATATATTATATTACTTATTTACTTAGTAAACAATATAATTTATATTTAAAAAAGAACCGACTTCAACTATCTTCAGATAAAACCCCTTAGAAACCGTGTGCAATCAATAACTACTTTCTGACATATTTTTTTATCTAATTTAAGGTACAATTTTATTGATCTCCCTCTCTAATTCATGTAATTTTTATATTATCCACATATTTTTAAACTTTTTTATTTGTTTTATTATTGGGTCCACTTTGTATAAGTGTAACTCTAATTCACCCAGTATATGTTAGTGTGTATTGGTCATCCATTATAAATTATTTGTCTATCATTACCTGAATCACCCTGTACAACTACAATGCAACTCTGCACGATGTTGGTTTATAAATATTAATCACTTCCACCCTATTAACTGTTTCTATTTTTCTATTGTTTAAATCACTCTGTATACATATAATATTACTTCGCCCAATATTCCAAGTATAAGCAACTACTTTTTTTAACCGCCCTGTAAAACTATAATTCCACTTCACCTTATATTTTAATCAACCTGTATATGCAACTGCTTCTTACATTTTTTGAACCCTCCGCACTATATCATTACTGCACATGCGTATTTAACCATTTTTTATCCTCTCTGTATAAATATAGTTTTACTTCACTCTTATCTCAACCACCTTGTATACGCAACTACTTATGTTCCACCCAATATAACATTTTTTGAACCATCCTATATAACTTTAATTCTATTTGAACTTATATTTCAACCATTCTATATCTGGAACTGCTTATGTACCACCTAACATGACATTTATTTGTAAGATTTTTTGAACACACCTGTCTAACTGTAATTTTAATCACCCAAAATTTCAACTGCGCACATTGCTTGCTGTTTGAATTTCGATGCACGCAGACACCTACGACCGTATACCATATAGAAAAGATGGCTCACCTAAAAAATTTTCTTTTCGATACACTAATGGGATATTTTGTACCAGTTCAGTCGACTGCAATGAAAACAAACACCCTATACGATATACTTTCATGGCATATCTTGACATTTAAGCTAGATATTTATGATGAAAGTTTGACATTTACATTGATGTTTACCGTGTTTTGCAAATATTTTTAAGAATTTCGGAAAAACGGTAAGTTTTACGGTATAGATAATTATACGGAATCAAGCTGGAACATCTCTTTGTAGAATGTAATTTAAGATATTCAATTTGGTTGAGCAGTTTTAGAGAAACCAGTGTAGGTTTATTGAAATTCACTGAAATTTAGTTCCTTAATTACTGTTTTTCCTGATTTTCTGGAAAACCGAAAATCTCACGTTATAGAAAATTATATGGCACCTTTCTGTAATATTCCTTAATATAACGCCATTTAAATCGTCAAATTTGCCCAAGCTGTTTTTGAATAACCACTGAACATACATAAAAAAACGTGGCGATGAATTGATAACCTCCTCTTTTTTAGAAGTCGGTTAAAAATATGTCTAAATACTTGTATTGCGATGGCCTACAGAAAAATCGTCATCGGTAGTTACACGATACATTTGTAGTTGCATACTAGTATAGTGTACTCGTTTTGCGAATCTGTTTCTTTCAGACTTCTATACTAGTCATACTTACATTCCTTACTTGGTTCATTTAGTATTTCAAACCTATACCCATATTTGCATACCTGCACCACTGAAGCAGGTCCAGCATTTAGGTGTCACCTCTACTACGGACCCACACAAACACTTATAAAAAATTTTACCTATACATTCTCAGCAGTTTATATGTTCAAAAATATATAGTTTTAGAATCCGATCATACTCGTAGTACCACCTATCGGGCCAGTTGTGGGTCTAAACCATCCAGAAATCTACTCATAAATACAAAAACTGTCATCATCTTCGGTGCAGCGATTTAGGATTTTTTTATCTATAACTTGATTGCTGCGCCACTTATCTGGAATTCATTTTATCAAAATCGGTCTAATATTTTAGAAACAGGTAAAAAAATGTGTTGGTGAGATCTTTTTGTCAAGTCGGATATTAGCTGATATTCTTCAAACGCCTGAACAATTCTTCATAAATTATAGCGAACAATCATCTCGATTATGTCAGTTTTTAAACACCGCATCAAACAGATTCACAGATACACACCTTAAACTTATAACATCCCTCTTTTTCGTCGGGGATTAATAAATACGTTGATAACAGTAATATCTCAAAATCTATTAACTTTATAACCTTAAAACACTTTTGACATAATCCAAGAAACCAAAAATATGCAGTGTATTATATTCAATAAAGGTCGACAATTTTGTTTGGATCATTTGTTAATCTTTAGTCTGGTTAAGGTTGTAGAACAATTATTCCATACATTTGGGTAGTCTATATAAATAAGCTACCTCCCAAGAACCGGAACATCCATCACAAGAACAGTCACAGGAACAACCTGATCAGCGGAGTCAAACAATAAAAATAATTCAATCAGCACAACATGTTGTGTAGATCCAGCAGTCTGCTCTCATGAAAAAGAGATTCGCTGCTCCCTCCCAACCCAGTTTGAGGCAGAGTGGTATGGTGCTACTCATAACACCAAAAATCTGGCTAAAATTGTAGAGTTAGAATCATTGTTACTTGTCGGAATTAAATAAGTGTAACACAACAACGAGACAAACACCACAAACTAAGCTAGGAAACAAAGACGCTGCTAAAGAATCGAGGTGGTTGGAAATCGACAATAGACATCTAACAAGTAAAATATACGAAACTATGTAAAACAATAAGAAACAAAATTGCAGAAGACATCAAAAACGAGAATCTAGCACGATCTAAGAACACGATTATAAGCGGAAGACAAACAACCGGAAGACTAATGACCGGAAGAAATTGTGAGTTCTAATTACTTTTAAAAAGGAAAGAAGAGGTCTGAAAATCGTTCAAGGAATCTGACTTTTTTAATAACAGAACTTCAAGAAAATTATCATTAACCTGGATGGAGCATGCCCCACGTCCACCAAAATCAATTTTCACTACTCTCATCTCGATTTTTTCCACATTGTTGTGGAGCCATCAGTGACAAGCATCGAATGCTAAAAATGGTTGAGCATTACTGCTGGTTTATGTATAGTTATCCTACAGAACTTACCTGTAAGGGAGTGAAGGCACATAACCATCAATTGATTCTCTGTAGATGGTAAGTGTTCTCTCATTAATTTATGATTAAACTGTAATTAAAAAATGACGAACAACACTTCTATTGTTATATACTTTTGTAATTTATATGTACCGTTTTCTTTTAATCTCTTGAAACGAAAAACTTTTAGGTAATGTATAACACAGATACTAGAGCTAATAACAAATTTTCCCTGTAGCATTCGTTTTTTTTATTCAAAGTTGGTAAGCATTAACTTAATAAATGAACATTTTCCAGTCTTCCAAATTATCAAAGGTATGGATTGAAAACATTTTTAAGGGAATTAAAGTTTATTTGTGAAAAATCGTTCAATCAGGGTTTCAAAAAGGCAATATGTAGATTTTCTAAGTACATTTACAAAAAGTATTCTAATTCAATGTTTATGTTAACTGAATTTAATATTGTATAGCGAAATGAATTTCGATTCCTAAGATTTTCAGGAAAAACTTGCTCACTGAGACTTCAAATCGGGAATCGTACTGTGTGTAACGCCGTTTCCCTGTGATTTCTAGGATAGAAATGACACGAAAAAATTCGTACGTCAACTAAAACCTCTAAAAGAAATTATGTTCTTTTCCAGATTTTTCAATCCACTGAATGCAAGACAATATATTGGGTCTAGTCGAGAACATTCATCATTTGCGCTCCCTGAACCGATTGAAATCTCGAATAATAATTTATGTATTTCTATTTTAACTAAAACCTATAAAAACCCTGAAAATCCTAGAAATTGCAGAAATAAATTGGTTTAATATATGTATAATTTATTTCTAGTATGGCTAGAATTTTAAATTTTATTCATATTAATTGACTACTTGTGATAAGTTAAAAACCATACCGCCATAATTTAAAACAATAAACTCCAATAACGTGAGAAATTTCTCACAACTTTAATGCATCTGTCTTACATTTTTTTCAAGAAAACATCATAAATCCAAATCGTTTACTTTACCTACAAAATTCTATCTAGAGTGATACACATACGTGAGAATCTTCCCTTAATCCTTTAATAACAAAAATTATCAATTAATTTCCGTAAGCACACCACCACGCCGTCGCCGTTTAATAGCGCTTCAAGATGACAGATTCTGTTTAATGTGCCCCTTAGACAAGTGACGCCCGCCCATAGATTGATACAACACCCAAAGCCATTTGTTTCAGAACAGATGTCTGTTTTTACTTAATTATATCTATAAAACACGTTGGAAAAAAATATCAGGCCATAAGCTACCAGTTTTCCATCGGTTGAACAATAAATTTCTTTAATAGATTTAACAGAGGGCTCTGTGACCCGAGGTCAAACGTATAAATATTGCGACAACCAAGAGGTGTCAGAAAATCATTGAGAATGGTGTCAACCGGTTCTCACTGAAATTGCAGGGCTTGAATTTCAAAGAAAGAAATACGAGTATATTACATATGGCTGTTGCACTCAGTTTTTGGGATAAGATTTTATTGCTAATCAAAATTACTGGTTTAAAAATTATAATAAAGCTTATCAGGGCCCATTTTTCTGTCTGTCACTTATGAACTGATGGCCCAAAGTATCGGTTAAACTCATTTTCTACGTAATTATGATTATAAATGAAAAATCCTAAAACTACAGTTTTTGAATAAAAAAAAATGAAATGAAATGCCTAGCGTGTGATACTGCCATTAAAAGGGTTTAGTTGGTCTATTCAGTAATATATGATTTTTTGATTTTTGCGCCTTTGTACTAAGAAAAATAATTTGTAAAATAATTAATGGTGCTATAGAAAGAAATAAAGTTCAAAATAATTGACAATATTTACAATAACTATATTCTCAAGACAGATCCTCAAACTGGGCACCTTTAACTTCTTGGCACAAAAATAGACGGTGTTGAATTCTTCGACAACTTTTACTCTTGTAGACTTTTGATTTTAAATAGCCCTACAAAAAATTATTTAGTGGAGTCAGGCCATTCAATTTCGTCACGTCTACTGTTCCTTGGAAGCAGAAAAACTCCTTTGAGGTACGTTTGTACTGCTGCTACATAGGTAGGTGTAGTTCCATCCTGTTGAAACCATATTCTCTATTAATGGCTGCGTTGCTCATAGAATTTTAAAAAAGTTTGTTTTAGTTCAGGTATTAAAACATTTTGTTAAAAATCCAAGTAACAGGCCTCACTACATGTCCCCTCAAAAAAGGTCTTATTAGGTATTCTGTTATTTATTATGCTACATCAAAGGTTCACTCCAATAGGATACTGAGTGTGACCTCCCCTCATCCAGTGAGGATTATGATTACCTAATTAGGGACAATTTTTGGAAACATCGGATTCTCTTGGTATAGTTCAGTTCAGCAACCAAGCCGATGACGTCATTTTGGTGATTATTTGCTGCCAATTCTGAAATAAAATTTTCCTAAATTGCTTATGGGCCATTCGCCATTATATTGGTAAAATTACATCGCCTCGAATGGCGCTACCGTGGCCGATCTCAGCAACGTTGCCACTATTTCTTGACATTATATTAGATGACAAAATGTTGTTTGTAGAATTTTTATTCACTAATAAATGATATATTTTATTTGAATAATACTGAAAAGCAGCTTTAACCAAACATGAGTATGTAAGTTTTTCGTGTATAGGTACATTTATCTTATTCGGTATTAGTTTAATTATCATATATTTTTTTTTATAAACAGAAAGTGGCATTACATTATGAAGGGTTTCTGAATCGATAGTTTTAATTTTAGTTCGCATCCCCTTAGCATTGCTTTATGTAAATCCAGTCTCTACTGTTAACTTATCAAAACACAAAGCATAGGTCATTCTGTGTCTTTATTTCAAATTTCATATATGACAGCGATAAATGTCACAATTTCCCGCCTGTTTTCTTCGAGCAATTTTGATGAAAGCATTTGCACAATTCGAGTTGTTAAAGAAAAGCGTTAATTAATCTCAAATTGACTTTTTTACAGCATATACTTATTTATAACACCTGTTCATTGTATTATACCTAGTATTGTTTCAGTTTTTTTGGAATTTATACAGTAGAACAATGCCGAAACCTTTTAGTAGCCGAGAAAAAGCTATGATAGCTTCAAGTTTAAATTATTTCAAGAAAAATAAAGAAAATGGTGAGCCTACTCTACCTCCGAAATACGTTAGTGTTTTTATTAGATATTGTTCATGTACAGTATTATTGAGTGGGTCAACATTTAATTTGTTGTGAGGCACTACTATTTGTATACATCATAGAGTTGCTGAAGCTTTGGGAGTAAGTGTATACTCTGTTGGGAGAATTGAAGCCAGAATTAACAAAAAAAAGGCGCTAAAAAGTCCCAAAAGACAATATGATCATAAAAAACCAGTGACAGATATTGATGAAACTGTGCAGTGTGAAATACGAAACATAATTTATGAAATGTGTTCTGCAAGTAAGTAACATACATTAATTAATCTTCAAACTATTCAAAGAGTTTTCGTTTCAGGGGAACATATAAATTTAGACATTGTTGAAGAAATTATTGGATCGTCAATTGTATGATGGCTTAAATTGGTTCGAATAGTTATGGTGCAATCTGGAAAACCCATCAGTGATAATTATGGATAATGCAAGCTATCATTGTCATTGTCAATAAACTTCCTGCAAGTACAGCGAAGAAAATTGAAATTCAGAAATGGTTAGAAGAAAAAAACAGTTTATGATAGAAACATGTTAAAAAAACAGCATTTAGTGAATATGTAAGTATATTGATATTTTAAAATAATTTGTTCTTTAACTTAACTGAAAATTTTACTAACTGTACATTTTATGAGTTCTTGTTATGTTAAAATTGCAATACATAAGTCTCTATGTATTAAAGACAATTGCAATTTGAGTACACTAAAATTGTCATACAGCAATTATGTGTAAACAGTATACATACTTTTACCTTTAGTGTACCACATATCTACAAACAAACAGTTTTGTAGTCTATCACCAATCCTTCATTTTTAACACTGCTGTCTATATTATATCATTTATGAAGATGACATATTGACCATTGGGACAGCATTGAGTGTGAAAAAATTGTACAACTTGTACTTTATATGTTACAAAGTATTAGATACCTCTGCAGTTTGAGGAACTAATGTCTACATATCTGCCTTTACATGTAAATACTACTTATATACTTGAGAACTATAATCCCAAATGTTTCTGTTGCATATTTAATTATTTGAAAAGTACTATTTTGAAATAACAACTTATATTTTTTGTTTCAACTGAACTTGTGAACAATTGGATATTTTCAGAAAAAATTGTTTGGTTCTTTTTTGTAATGCTTTATGAACTTTTGGGTGCCACACATGTACAAACAAAAATCGTGTACCCAACTACCAAAGCTTTATTTTTTACATTCAGTGCTCTTTCGATAGTCAAGTTGTCCTCTTCATAATTTACTCCATGTAGATGATATGTGTGAAAAATTATGGTGTGTTAGTGTATAAAATTTTATATTTTTATAATTGAAGCATAGTAGTGTAAGAGATTGTAATTGTTTTTACAATTATACAAGGTTGAATTTCTACACCAGTGATTTATAAAACATCAATTGATACATTCAGAGGATTCCACATTTTCATCCATTACAAAACTTTATTATTCTGTAATATTGTAGTACTATTCTGTAATATAAAATCTTGTGTCTTACACAGAGAGGCACCTTTCAGATTTGTCCTGTTAACAACAACAGTGATTTTTAAATACTTTATAAGATTCTGTATATCCAATATATGGAAACCCTTATACAAACACTGCTTATTGCACTGTGTTTCCAATCACAGCAATTTTCTCTGAAAGTATTGAACTTAAAATGTTTAATTTTTGTATCAGTGTGTTTGTTTGGTGACCCAATCAGGTGTACATATTATAAATGAAAATTTTTTAATTTTAAGTGTACTTCTAGGGGGAAATTTACAAAAATTGAACATTCCCCCCTTATCTCTGAAACTACTGAGCTTAAAATTTTGAAACAAATAGGGAATATAGAAGTTTGCCCAAAGTTTACAGGAAATTAGGAGAAAACAATAATATTAATTTTAGGTGCCAAATTATAGAATTAAGTGAAAAATAATTTATTTTTTTCAAATGTACCTTTCATGTATCATCAAACTAAAACGCTCATTCTAGGAACAGAAATATATTTTTTCATATTTTAAAAATATTTAGATGAAAAGATATTAACAAAAATTTTAAAAAAATTATCCATTCCCCCTTTTTCTTTCAAACTAAAATTTTGAACAAAATTAGGTATATATGGACTCACAAATATATTTTTTTCATTTTTTTAAATAAATTGTTTAAATGGTATTAACAATACTTTAAAAAAATTAATCCATTCCTCATTTATTTCCGAAACCATAAGACCTAAAATTTTGAAAAACTAAATTTATGGTATAGGTCCTAATTTCAACTAACAGGAAGAATAAGAACAAAACCCTAGTATTAATTTTGTGGGACAAATTATATAATTAAACGGAAAATAAAAACTTCATATAACATATCAAATTAAAGGGCTCATTATGAAGAATACAAATTTATTGAAATTATTTGTTAAAAATTAATTGTACCATACAAACTTAATTTTTACAGTAACCACATATTTTCAGTTCAACTCATGTGACTCCAATAAACCAGACAAAGGCATTAGTTCTGTTGATAGTTCCAAAGAGAATAAAATAATAGAGAAGCTAGATTCTTCAAGATTAAATGATGAGGTAATTGCTATTCAAGTTTTTGATAAACAAATTTAGTAACACAATTTGTTAATTACTAGTAAATTATTTAATCATGGTTAAAATTGAAAGCCTATTGATCACACTAGTTGTAATATTACTCCACAGTACAAGATATTGAAATATCAGAATTGTTTTACATTTCTTGAGTTTTTTTTATAGTTTTAGTCTTAAATGTTTTTGTTTTTTTTTTGTAAAGTCCTATTATTTTAACATTATGGAGAACTAAAAATGAGTACTGATGAAGAAACTTCTCATTTACTACTGCCACTTTAATGAAACTTTATTCCAGGGGATGGTGGAGTGTTTTTTCTGTGAAAGGATGTTACTCAACAGGAAATTATGGAGTTTGTTAAAACATTTCCAGACCTACTTAAAGGTAACAAGTGTACATCCATCAAAGCAATAGTGTATAACATACATATACTGGTAAATTAAATTATTACATTGTGATTTAGATTTTTTAGTTAGTTCAATATTTTTTTCTGTAATTAGATGTTTATGACAGTTTTGTTCCTAAAAAATGTTGTTCAGTTTTATGTTAATTTCTATATTGATTTATTGCAACTTAGTTTCTGCAAACAAACAGAGCTGTACATATACTTCAATAAAATCATTCAAATATAACTGTTTCTATTATATTTCTACTACCTTTTACCCACCACTTCCTACATGAAGAAAAATGGATATAGATACTGAATCCAAATACTAATAATTTAATGATTGGTGACTGACTATGTCCTAATTATTATGCCAGAATCATTTGCAGTAGGTACATTAAGTAGTGATCTCCCTGATTAATCTATTATCAGAAAATAAATATATCATATAAAACCTATAGTTCTATCATATCATTTAAATGTTGGTTTGCAAGATGTTGCATTTTTTAATAGGTGTTTGCATATTTCAAATTGTATGTTTCTTTTTGGGTGATTTATTTTGGCCGCGGCCTGTCAGTCACTGAACAGCAACATAATTCTTCAAATTAGATAGCTTAGATTATAGTCGACAATAATAAATACTTCCTATTTCAATAACTATTAAACCTTCAATGGCTTGGATTTGTAATAGCTATTACATCAAATTGTGTATTTTGGCTCAGGAATGTATGAGAAAAGAAGAGGTTTAGAAATGTATGAATGAACAGAAAAATTCTCTCATATCAAACTATTGGTTTGTTTTTAATTCAAGAGTATATACAACAAATTATAACTTTAACAGTATTTATAGCACTTTGAGCCAATTACCGTTACTATAGCACAAATATTTACTTATCATTCAAAATTGTATGATTTTCAGTAAGGATCAGGGTTGATAGAAAGATCTATATATAGATACAAAAAGTGCATTGTAGTTAAAATATGTAACCATCTATATTTTCAAAATGAAGGTTAGTGACTAGAAATGACATTAATTTCTATCAAACATTATTTATCATATTGATTGTTACAAAATTTAATGTAATTAGTTTCTGAAATAACATAATCACACACTCAGTATAATACTTTTTTAAGTTAAGAAGTAAATCACTACGGCATCAACAAGGTACTCAAAGACGCATTTCAAATAACAGGAAATTATACAGAAAGTATTATTTTGGCATTTTCAAAAATATACTTGTCTAATGTTAAAAATATTGGTGCTTTTTAATTTGGATATTCTATGTTCTTTAAAAATTTCTTACTGTAAATTTAGATTTATGCATTCTATAAGTAACTCTCTAAGCAATAATGCCATTGGTATTGGTACAATTTGGTTAGTACATAAAGTATTTTGATGAGGTAATGTATGGGTCTTAAATATTTCAAACTTTCAGAGTTTGAGCCCAGGAAGACATTATCTACCAGTACATAGCTTCATGAGCAACGTTAACGTTTTATTGTTTACTTGCTGTGTAATTTGCCCTAGTATTTATGAAATAATTAGACATAGGAGATTATGTGTAATTTTCAGCATAAATTTACAACTTGAGTTGAGATCTGATTATGATGTGGCCAATACTAGAACTTGTATTTTTTGTATAATGTGTATACAAATTTTATAGACTGTTTCCCATTATTAAATACTAAATTTACACACTGTTAGAGTAAAATTTAAACAATAAATTTTTGTATATAGTCTAGCTATGGGACTGTGCTTATTGTAATTTCATAAGTGGGATAACTAAGCTGATCAACAGGTAATCCAAAATAAAACAAAATTATGCACCTTTTCTAACAATTCAGTATGGGCATTGTAATACAGAGACCATGTAGGGATAGCACATTTGAGCACTGATCTTTCAAAAACAAAACAATAAAGTATTTAGTATTTATTTATCTATTAGTGTATTTACAATGCAACTATAACATTTACAATTATGCACTGGAGAGTGAACATGCTCCCTATATGCAGACTGGTGTAACTTAAAACAACTCAAATCAATATAATGTCTCTCTGTCCTTGTTAAGACTCCTAACATTTTCAAAACTATGATGTAGTTTACTGAGATATCAAAGCAAAATTGCCTATCGATATAAACCCCTAGATCATTGAACTGGTAAATTCTCGGAACAATTATTTTTATCAGACAATATATAATTCTTCTTCATAAATCAATTTATAAACTTACTGTTATTGACACTGAATTCTATAACATTAGTATTACTCCCTAGTAACAATGAATTCAAGTTTTTCTGCAGTCATCAGTAGGTTCAACAATTTTAGGTCAGCAGCATAAATTTATAAAGTAAAATGTTCAAAATATACAAATTCATTAACCAGATCATTCACAAATATATTTCATAGTAAGGCGAGCTGAAAACAGTGTCTACATCCAATCCCATTGTTGTTATTTGGCTGTTCTAAAACTGGTTTCAATGAATAATTGGTTCAGTTGACAATGTGATTCCACCTGGTTCCATATGTATTACAATTATATATATCATTCTTGGTTAATAGCTAATTTGATGGCTTTAAGAACTGCTTTCACTGGATATTTAATAAGTCAATAGATGATGTTGGTCCATTTGGCTCCACATGTATCACAATTATCCATATCAGAGGCTTTGTGTTCTATTTCCTTTTATTTGTTAGGAACTCATTTGCATTAATACCATATTTTAGATCTGTCCGAAAACAGTGTTGTTGGTTTGTTTACAAGACTTACCTAAATGTATAAGTCTAGTTTCAAGTTAATATTGCTTACATCTTTTTTAGCTGTATCAATAAACACAAATAATACATTTCAAAAGAATCCAAATTAAAGTTATTTCATCTATTGACGTCTGGTATTAAATCTTTAGACAAGTCATTACTTATATCCTATATCAACGGATTTGTTTAGACAAAACTTCCTTGTGTGTTCTCTTCTAAATCTTGTCCTAGAGTTGTATTAATTTCTTGAGTGCTACTTTGCTATACTATAAGCGTACAGGTCCTGGACGTGCTTCTGTTGTCCATAGGGATCACTGGTGCAAAATCACGTTTTAATTTATAAAATGAATTGTATTTAAAGTCCACAATGTCTTGCATCTTTGCTTGTTCTTGAAGTGACATATCATACCTTAGACTTGTAGTTATAGGTTATGTTTATTCAAGGAACACAAAGTGCTCTATAAATTAGTTTTGTTGTAAAGTCACTCGAATATTCCTTCTGGGGTTGACAAATTGAAATTACTGTCATCTTAGAAACAATGCTCTAAGGACTTATTGACTAATCACATCAAACCGAATTACATATAATGCAATTAATGTTATTTCAAAAATTAAATATCCAAACATGAAAGACATAAAACGAATGACAAAAGTAACTTGTCGGACACTCTGTATAGGGTTTTTTTTAATCTCGGAAAAAACAGTGACATCGGCAACGCTGTCAAACTTGTGTGTGTGACGTCATCGGCTTGGTTGCTGAACTGAACTATATCTGTTCGTAACCATTTCACAAAATTCTAGTCTATGATCAGGATCATCATCATTTAGTTCCTGAACCAATTATTATTAACACCTACTTCTACTTCTCTTTTAGGTTTCTGTGGGTTTTCCTCAATATTTAACTATTAGGGCTTCACACGAGAGCGAGAGATTTCCCGTCTCGTCTCGTTCTCAACTCGCTAAAACGGGATGAGACGAGACTAGGACTTCACAGGAGAGATTTTTCTCGATACGAGACGAGACGTTTTGGAAAATACCACATACGGTGTAACCTGAGAATCTTGCTTATGGTCTCCTTAAATTTCTTTCATGAAGTTTTTATTCGAAAATTTAGAAAAGGTCTACATAGAAAAAATATCTTTTACACTATATAAAATCTGGTGGCCATCTGTGAAATATTTTATTGTAAATTTAAAAAAGACTCAATAACAAAGAATGATTTTTCACACTTTTATTTTAACTTGTTAACGCTTCTTATAGTAACGTATCTCTTATCACAAATATTTATCCTGGCAGATTTTTATATTTTAAGTTTGAATGATTTTTTAACAGATAGTTGGGTTACTTTTCTCTCCCTTGAGTATATTTGTCTATATTAAACTGAAGAATAATAAACGTACATACTATTAAAAGGGTTTCTTGGGTTCAAAATAGACTATTTTTATTGCCTCTAAATACTGATGTTTTGAAAATTTTCTGTGTATTTGTACCTCGGGAGAATTATTTTGTTTTTTCTTGTATTTCTTGTAGTAAAGGTGTGAACAATTATTGTATCTGTGGAAGTATATATACTCGTAAAAAAACTCAAGTATTTGGCAATAAACTTAAATGCATAAAAATGTTTTAATTATTTTAGAGGTACAATTTATGTCAAACTCTTTTACCAAAAATTGACACCAAAATAAAAACATTTATGTACTTGTTAAAATATATTTGTATAAGAGCGTAATACATATATCTTTAAAAAAATATTTATTATTAATTGTTATTGAGTTTATATAATATTTTTTATCATTATATGAACTTAAACGAGACGAAACCACTGGTAACGAGACGAGAACGAGACTTAATTTTTTAGGAATTGACGAGACCCAGACGAGATTTTTGATACTCTCGTCTCATGTGAAGCTCTATTAACCATATATCCGTTTTTTAACGTCATTCAATTTTGATCTCACAGGTTTGGTAGATTAAATATTCTGCAGACCTCAGATTGACTTCTCGTTTTATCAACCACTCCAATTAATATTAATACCTCAATCCTTTGTGTCTCTGAAAGGATCATTTAAAAATAAATAAATTAATATTTATAAATTCTTAAATAAACGATTAATAACTAACAATGATTAACGACGCCTCGCGAACTAAAATAAATTTTAAGTACTTTATAAATGTATCTATGTCCAAAATCAAAAAGTCCTATTTGCTGAGCAGAGAATGGAATCCCTTTTAAATGTGGTATCACATGTTACCCTTCTTCGTTGTGTAGAATTTTATAGAAAAAAGTGTAGTTTCATATATAAAAATTGACCCCTTTCAGGATTTTTCATTTACATTCACAATTAGGTAGAAAATGAATTTACTCGTTACTTTAGGACCTCACTTAGATATATATAATAGGTTTAAGATAACAGCAACATCAGTTTTAAGTCCAACCGCTGATTTCTATAGAAGTTTTTTCTTCAAAGGATATGTGACCTTAAGGTTTTTTAGTTATACAGTTCTTTCGTCAGAATGCAGTTTTGTTAAAAACCAGGTCATTAAAAAACAGTTTTTAGTATTGACATAAATCTTACAGTTCAGTCTTGAGTTTTCTCGAACGATCTTGACCAATCCTAAATTCATTAAATATTAGTGCGACCTTCTAGATTAGCAATCAACTGATTCAGAGTTGCTCGTTTAGTTAAAAAAACGTACATACAGATACATACACAAATGACAAACTAACAAAAATACCTCTTTTTTTTTCCAGTAAGTCTTCTATGTTAGCTCAAACTCCAGTTCCTGGTTCTCTTGAGACCAGGGCAACTTGATTTCGAAAGGTTCACTAGAAACTTCGTGCATATACAGGATGTAAACGGTATGAGTGCAAATATTTTGAGGATCAGTGAAAATAAATTAGAAGCCCTTATAACGATTTGTTTTCTAAAAATAAAGAAATTGCAATATCTGAATAACTGAGAATCCACTACCAACGAATGTAACGTCGGCATTCGTTGTTTTGGCATTGATGGGTAGTTTACATTCTAAAGGAGTTTGTTAGGTGCAGTTTTCGTGAAACGTTTATTTAAGTAGGAAATGCTAGATTGTCACAAGGAGTGGAATAAATCGTGTAGTTTGGTGCAGTTTTTGTGTTGAGTATAAGGCCGGACACAGACCTAACGTTACTGTTCTGTTCTTCTAAGAACAGAATATAATCCGGGTCATCCCCCACACTTACCAGTCGACGGGCGTTCTTGATTTGCTCTCAGTTAGTCCAGTCATTAAAGTAAGTTCACCTCGGAATTCGAGATATCCAGCTGTAAGTCTGTAAATACTTGTATATTGACACCCTATAACTTGTCTTAAAACCTACATATGGTAGAGTGTACGCAACTATTAAATTTCAAGGTCAAAGGTCACAAAAATCGGTTTTTGCGCTTTTTTTATAAATATCTCATTTCCTATGGGTTCTTTGCTATTTGTATTTGTTATCAATATTGTAGAATACAAAATTCTCTACAAATTTTGTTTAATTTTTTTTTATACGGTAAACCGTTTTCGAGATAGAGGGCGGGGAGCGCGCCGTCACAGGTTCACTTCAGGTCAACCGGTGCCTCCGGTCGAAAACGCGCCATATACAGTTGATGAACTATCGATAAATCAATGATTATAAATATTTGTCAATTTTTATTAACTATTATATTATATTTTATTATTTTTTTCCTAACCTATCTACTTTTTATTCAGTATTAATTTATTCAACAACACTTACCTGCCGATGTAATTGCAGAATTGTTAATGAAAATATAGAAATTATATTTGAATTTTAACCTAATTAATATTAATAACTTCTTACATGATGGAAAAAAAAACAAATAAAATATGATTAATCTTTCTATTAATAAATATCAATTTCTAATTTCAGTTCAATACATTTCTTTTTATTAAAAGTAAAACTGGAATAAAGGGTATAAAAACTACAATTTATAATTTTAATCATCTTCTTCCTCTTCTTCGTCGTCTTCCGGCTGCTGGTAAATTTCAAACTGGTCTTCATTATCGTCTTCAACGACAATTGTCTCAAGTTCTTCCATGATTTCGCGGTCAAAGGTTCCATCTTCGTTAATGTCGCTCTGATATGGTAGAGCATTGAGACAAGCTTGCCCATTACATTGGCCACAAGCTAAAGAGCATTGCAAGCCCGCTTTCATGCATCTCCATCGCGAACCACAACCACTCTTGCAGTTGCAGAAAATTGTATTTAGCAAATCTTCTGGAGCAGGTGGTAAAATTGTCATGATTGGCTCCAGAAAATCGTTTCGCATTGCCAAACCTCATACCTGGGGTTCCAAATCATGCCCTAACCAACTTTGAACTTGATAATATACACGTTTGAAATGTTGATGAGCAGCTGCACTTGTTGGTGGTAAAACTGCTTAGGTTTATTAAGTTTTGTAGACTAGACGTAATGCATATAACGAAGGTGATCGAGACTCTTCATAGATTTCGGAGTATTATAGACTGCCAATAAGGTTTGAGTTCCACTCTCTAATAATCTCTGACCGAACAATTTTCTTTCTCAAATGCTGCAGCTAGTTCCTCCAAATTTGTCACTTTCTCAAAAACTTTTTAAAATGATTTTTTTCCCTTTTTAAAAAGCGCAGAAATAAAAAATGTGTTTTGAAATGAGGATAATTATCAAAACTTTTAGTCGAGTATATCTCCGTTTTTACATTTCCTTTCCCAACTTTTTGAAGTTGTAAGACAGTGGACGCCCAATTAAAATGACAATTAAATCAATGGGAATATAATTATATTATGATTTAAATTTTTCCCTTAATTATTTTTTAATTTTAGGAAACAGTTATCAGTATTATTGAATAGATATAGATTTAATGCAGGTAGAAAATGATAAAATATAATATAATAGTTAATAAAAATTTGACAAATATTTATAATCATTGATTTATCGATAATTCATTAAGTGTATATGGCGCGTTTTCGACCGGAGGCACCGGTTGACCTGAAGTGATGCTGTGACGGCGCGCTCCCCGCCCTCTATCTCGAAAACGGTTCACCGTATAAAATTTTTATTTAAACAAAATTTATAGAAAATTTTGTATTCTACAATATTGATAATAAATGCAAATAGCAAAAAACCCATAGGAAATGAGATATTTGCAAAAAAAAGCAAAAAACCGATTTTTGTGAACTTTGACCTTGAAATTTAATAGTTGCGTACACCCTACCATATGCAGGTTTTGAGACAACTTTTAGGGTGTCAATATACAAGTATTTACAGACTTACAGCTGGGTATCTCTAATTCCGAGATTTTTACCTAATTTAAGCTTAAATGACTGGACTAAGTCGTTTTCTAGCGCTTGTGGTAGACACATCTAATATGTGATAATTTGTCATGGACGTTAAACAACTTATCAGACGCACAGTTGTAGGAGAATTGGGGTAAAATTGCCGGCTCCGAGTTGCAACCGGGCTGTGTGTGCCGATACATGGAGGTAGTACGTAATCCATGCCTCTTTCTTACCGGTGAGAACGTTCTGACCGATGACGCTGGCCGGTTGCTTGCTGACAGGGCCAGTCATTTTTGGGGCAAACAGCTTCCTAAGGGTGCGTTTTAGGGCACAAGTTAAAAGGGACTTATTTGAATGAGTTCTATACCCAGAAGAAGTCTGAAACCCTATTTTAGAAAGTATAACAAGAGTATTTTGATTGATCTGGAGTATACTATCTTCACCTAAAATATATGCATTCAAAATATTTATACCTTGTATAGTGTGACAGTTATCTTTTTTTCCTAAACATCGGTTACTTACGTCCCGATACTCATGTTTGTGGGTGATACATTTTAACAGACATGATTCCATAAGTTTCTATTTGGAAGATAACACCCATTGGTGCACATGTGACAATACGGGATGTTGGTTGTGATACTGGAGAAGATGGTGATTTGATGGTAAACACTCGGGCTTCCATTCCAGTTACCGTTAACGAAATGTCTAGTCACTTCCCATAAAAACAAACATACATTGTGTGACAACAGTTTATCTATTAGTGTATACAAACTTTACTTTTTTACGTTTCAAGATTAAAATTTTCCCATGTTTGGTTTGTTTTCGAAAAACATACTAAACAGATGTTTAATAAATTATCACTCTATTAAACAAAAAAGCGTTTAGTCGTGCGATTCACATTATCCATTGATGTTGCATCGCCAACTGCGTACAAATGCCGCGCAATCCATTACAAAGGAAAAAACAAACAAAAGCCTCATAAAATGGCGGGCGATGTTTTCATTTTAGACGCTACTTACAATAAACTACCAGTTTTTCGAGATCATAAATACGTTAACGGATCATGTCATCTTTCATAACAAAAATAAAAAATTGTTTGAGATGAGTTCCTATTTGCTCTCAGTCTTTGAAATTTTTCACTCCCCACGTTTATTAACGGGTCGACTGTTAAAAAATGGCGGTTGTATACGAAATTAACTCGTTATTAATTAATTGTGTATCATAAAAAGCGCGTAGGCGTTACTTTATGTGAGTTTCATGAAAATTTATCGTCCGAAAAACTAAACACCGTCAATATGTTAAAAAAATGAAATGTTGATCTTTCCCGAAATTGTTATGACGGCGTGCGACAGTTTCATTAATTTTTAATAGAAATTATATTTTGAACGTCACCTAAATTAGTTAATATTTCGACTTAATTGACAAGCAAACGGTTGAAAATGTTTATTATGCATAGAAATGCTCATCGAAAAGGCTAGGGGTACCGACATTTCCAGTTTTGTTAGGTTTTTTAATGGATTATAAAAACAATTTTCCGCATCGCTTGTCGGTAATGACTTAATTAGGACACTCAAGTATTTATTAATTTATTCATTTTCTTAATAATGTTGTTAAAACTGTGTGTTTAGTTATGTATTTATTTCCTGAAATGTGTGTTAAAATAATTGAATTTTTTAAATAATGGTTCTATTTATATCGTTATGGCCCTTCAGCAATTTGACGTCGGTATAAAACAAATGTTGCATAATATGTTCTTTATTATATATTAATTCGTTAACATATTATGTTGCCTGTCATAGGGTGAGCCAATAGTAGGTGGACGGAAGAGTATGAGTTTATAGATATGACATTTTAAAAAAACTGTTGGTAGGGTAGATGAGGAGGAGTGAGAGATGTAAACTAAAATTTTTTAAATATAATAATAATAATAATAATAAATATACAGGTTGATTTATACAGAAGTTGCAGTTTTAAAAACGGGATACCTTCTATGAGACAATTTTAGAACTTGGTACTCGGTATATTACCGTTTATCTTCTTCCATAACACTAAGAGTCGGAATAACAACAATGAACTCTTTTTATTGGGCAAGATGTCGACCTTCTAATTTTTTGATTTTTTTAAAATGGAACTCCAAATATATATTTTTACCTTATTTGATGATTAGTTTAATTTTCTTTCGTCCTAATAATATTATGACTAACTGTTTCTAAAGTCGGTAAGAAAACACCTGGCTTGGTTTACAACAATATGATTTCACGAACATCATCTTTTCGGACATCCATAATACTGACGTTCTAACAGGAGTTCCCGTAGGTAAAATTGTGGGATTTTTTAACTACAGAAGAAAGAAAGACCTAGACTTCGATGGGAGGAAACCGCTATCCAGTCGATAAAAAAACTAGACCCCAGCTGATTGTCCCAAAAAAAAGAAGATACCATGGAGAACCTACACACTGGAATTTCTGGGTCTCAAACGTTTATGAATAAAATGCTTAATGAGTTATGAAGTTTCTCAGGGATAAACTACCAGGAAAAGGTGAAAGTTTGATGCCGTAACTGTGTCGTTTGTGCAAGGTGAAATACAAGTAGAACCGGTAAAACGAATCAGTACAGCTAAGGCTATTCTAAATGTATTACTATCGACATACCTGCACCATTCATACAGTCTAAGAGGGGCAACAAATACCTTTTTGTTGCCATTGATTACTTAAGAAAATGACCGGAAGCTTTCACAATTCCCAGTCAAGAGTTCCATTTGAGTTCTATTCAATGAGGACATTTTAAGTTCAACATATTTCTTAGATATTTACTCTATTGTATATTAGGAATTCCCGAGTCACTATGCGATAAGGGGCTTCATACGAAAATCAACGATTGTGCACAATTATCCGTTATTACGAAATTATCTATGTTTTTTTGTTAATCATACAATACGTTTGATTATAGAAAGCCGTAGAGTCTAAATTCGCAAGCCATCTAATGTGAAGTTTTATTACCTCTCCCAAGATGTAGGTTCATTACTATCAATTTCTAATACTTCTCTCCAAATTCTTCCTTACGAAATTGTTGGTTTTCAATGAAAATGGTAAAGTTTATTCAATATGAAATGGTTGATGTGGTTTTCTATCTTGGAGCATTAAAAATTCGTTATTAGTTAATCGAACATACAAAGAAATATATCCTGTTCGTGAGCGTCACCTAAGGGCAGCCACTGTTAAAAGAATTTTGAATTATTCAGTTTTAAAGGAAGTGTTTTTATAGAAAAAAAGTCCGAGTACCCAGCAGCTTGAGAGAGGCTTTGGCTTAAGTCAGCTTTATGTTAGGAGAATAATATCAAAGCATAAATTCATTCATTATCATGTCCAGTTAGACGAAAAGGAAAATAAAATAGAGAGCTGGACTTTAAACACTTTAAAACACCATTGATTTCTGCTTTTTTTGGTGAACGTTGTATCTATATCTCAACGGATTCTCTAACAAACACAATGCTCATTATTCAGATCACTCACACTTTTTCTACGTATATATTCAGGAGAGAGAGAGACAGTTAAGAATTGGGAGCATATACTTAAATTTCTCAGTTAACCATTTATTTAAACGACTAGGAGACGTTCCAGTTATCCAGTTAAGAAATATGTACTTTCAACAGGATGGGGCACCTCCTAACTGCTCGTGACTGCACGGTTTAATAGTGCATTCTATCAAAATTGGGTGGGAAAAGATGACCAGCAAGATCCTCAGACATTCGACATTAGCTTAAACAAAAAGTATACAGTATACAACCAACGACAATTGAAAATATAAAAATCTGAATAAGGAATGCTTCTGCAGTTATCACCCAAGAAGTGTTAATGCGGATTCAGAAATCTTTTGGCTGAGAATTCACGTTTGCATTCAACATTTTATTTGAAGTTATTTAGTTGCACATATCAACGAACTGTAGTTAAGGTACTGAAAGCGCACAAGTTCCACCCGTACAAACTTTCAGTTTCTCAAACTTTGCATACTGGTGACGAACAGCGACTTATTTTGTTTTGTACATGGTTTAGAGACATGTGCCTTGACAATCCAGAGTTTCCATTAAATGTGTTATGGTCAGATGAAACTAGATTTACTAACTGCGTTATGTTCAGTAGACACAATGAGCATATCTGGGCTAAAGAAAACCCTTTCCATGTAGAATAAAGCTAAAATTTGGTTTTAATGTTTGGTGTGGTATCATAGGGTCTACTATTCTGGGGCATTCTATCTATGACGAATCACTTACTGGAGAGCGCTACTTGCATTTCTTGCAATACACTTTTCAAGTCATGTTGCATAATTTGAATTTGAGAACTCTTTTAGAAATTGAGTGTTTCCAACATGATGGAGCACCTGCTCATAACTCGTTATTAGTAAGACAACACTTAGATAATATGTATCCAAATTCTTGGATAATAAGAAATGGCCCACGCGAATGGCCATCCCGGTCTCCCGATTTGGCAATTATAGACTTCTATTTATGGAGTGCGCTAAAAAACAAAGTATACAAAAGAAAGTATGAGACAGTTGGTGACCAAGGGAGGCGGTATTACAAGCAATTGAAGAAATTGATAGGCGGTCTGTGAGGAAAGCGGTAATGTCAATCATAAAAAGAAGCAATTTTTGTCTAAATAACAATGGTGGACTTTTCGAACATAAATTGTGACCATTATTATGTACTTTAATTTCTTAAGTTTTTAGTAAGTACCTACTTTTTAGTTTTAGGAAACAACTTACTGAAGTTGACGTGGAGGGATAATAGGGATGCCTTAGTTTGATTTTTTTAGGTCGTACCGTAAATCTTTATGGGAACGAATTCGGGAGTTTATATGAAATTCAATTAGCTCCAGTTCAGAACCTGTGTTAATCTCAAGAAATATCTTAGACCTGGTTTTGTGACATTTTAGCTCAAATATCTTTGTAAGTCTATAGTGTGTAAGTGTATAGAAGTTAATGTGTTTGCAATATATATCATAAAGAGGAACACAGCACTTGAGAATTATGTAAAAGTTAAGAACAAAGCCTACTAACTTTCTACATAGAAATCAAATCACACATGTCAAATCAAGATGAAAAATCGTTAAAGTCGTAACCAGTAGGTCTATCCAACTAAATACAATTACCAATCAGGTGGTTATGCCTACGTGCATTACAAACAATTCTAAATGATTTCTAGATTTATAGTAAATAACAAAAAGTTGCTAGCATACTGTCTATATATAATACAAATATTGACTCGGTTTCAAAAATCGTAAAAAGAGTTTGTCAATTTCTGCATAACCTGCAATAAAGAGATTGCCATTTCTATGCCTAACTTTATAAATTATTTTAAAAGTAAAGTAATTCAAAAACAAAGCCCTAGTTGACTACATACTTTTTTAAGATTTGAATGTTCCGGAATAGCCATCGGCAGTATATAAAAAAACATCAAAAAAGCTGCTGAAGAAGCAATAGCAATAATGACGACCACCGAGCACAGGAAGAAAAGCAAAAGTTAGGATACATAAAACCAGAATATGACTAATATTGACATATCACGATCCGAAACCACATTTACCAAACCCCTCTTAAGCCGAGAAAACAAGAAGCAACTCTTAAGAGAACAGTGTGAGGTGTAAGACTTTCTGAAATTTGTAAGAAACAAACATTAATTTATTTTTACCAGGGTTACCCGGGTGGGCCATGTGGAGGTGAACTAACTTAACACCCCAGAGAAATTACCCAAAAGGTAAAAATTATGTAACCAAACACGATAAAGAGTAAGAGGATAGCCGCTAGAAAGATGGTACGAGAGCTGGACCTCCTCATCCTATGAATAGGCAACAAGAGGCTACTGTTGCTGAAACCAATTGAACGAATCAATACGAAGAAATGAAGAAGTAGAAGAGATAATACAAAACTTGCAAAAATTCTACTAAGAACCTTAATTCACCGTCTATAACACAATTACAAAGTATAATTCGATAAAAGAAAATGAATAATGTTAAAAGAAGCAGTCAGTATTGATTAATGTACTTATATTTAATAAAAAGTGCATATTACCTGCTGCTCACGTTATTTCCGGTGCAAAAACTTTTGGAATGACTTTGCCTAAATAACGATTTAGAAGGGCATTGAGTTTTTTTTGATGATCAGTATGGGGATCTCGGAAACTAGCGGAGATAGAGCAATGGTTAAATTAGGAAAGATTTGGCCCAATTTAATGATCCTTTCGGATTTTTGTGAAAAGTCATGGCTTACTAGATATTTTGTAAAAACGAAATTCTGTCGATTTAGTCAAATCCCTCTAGCTCCTTTGATTTTGATTTTATAAAAAAGTGTAAATATCAAAATTGAAGGGAATTGTATCCCGAATATGATTGTCATGTCTTCGTTTGCGTGACAGCTCTCATTTTTGAGATATAACACAAATTTATCTTTTTCTGAATGGCTATGAATTCAAAAAATCGGATATTTTTAGAGCTTTTCAACGATATAATACTCGATATAGTTATTCATAAAAATAACGGAGTTATGGATGCTTTTCTCTGTTATTTTCACTTTTAACGTAGGTAGCCATGAAAAAGATTGTATTCACTTTGACTTTTTCTCATTTGAGAGTAATTCCATTAGTAGTGCTGAACTGACAGTCGATATTGACAAGTTTTTGTGATAAAATGGAATATTCTAACGAAGAAAAACTGAATATGGTGGAATGTTATATCATATGCCATAAACGTTCAGTTCGTGCAGCTGAAGAATACTTGCATAGATATTTTAATCGTCGTCAACCTGCTCTATGTACATTTAAAAGGCTTTACGATAGTTTACGCAGATATGGATCTTTTACTAAACCACCAAAGGAACATAATCAAATTAACGAAGCAGCAGAAATAAATGTTTTGGCAATGGTAAATCACAATCCATCTACATCAACTCGTGAGACTGCGGCAGAAGCAGGTACATCTCAACAAACAGTAGTTAAGGTACTGAAAGCGCTCAAGTTCCACCAGTACAAACTTTCAGTTTCTCAAACTTTGCATGCTGGTGACGAACATGGACGTATTTTGTTTTGTACATGGTTTAGAGAAATGTGCCTTGACAATGCACAGTTTCCATTAAAGGTGTTATGGTCAGATGAAACTAGATTTACTAACTGCGGTATGTTCAATAGACACAATGAACATATCTGGGCTAAAGAAAACCCTTTCCATGTAGAACAAAGATGACCCCAGATAAAATTTGGTTTTAATGTTTGGTATGGTATCATAGGGTCTACTATTCTGGGGCCTTTTATCTATGACGAATCACTTACTGGGGAGCGCCACTTGCATTTCTTGCAATACACTTTTCAAGACATGTTGCATAATTTGAACTCGTTTAGAAACTGAGTGGTTCCAACATGATGGAGCACCTGCTCATAACTCGTTATTAGTAAGAACAAAATAATATTCAAACTCTTGGATAGGAAGAAATGGCCCAAGCGAATGGTCACCCCGGTCTCCCGATTTGGCAGTATAAAGACTTCTATTTATGGGGTGCGCTAAAAAACAAAGTCTACAAAAGAAAGTATGAGACAGTTGGTGACCTAAGGGAGGCGGTATAACAAGCAATTGAAGAAATTGATAAGCGGTCTGTGAGGAAAGCGGTAATGTCAATCTTAAGAAGATGCAATTTTTGTCTAAATAACAATTGTGGACTTTTCGAACATAAATTGTAACCATTAATATGTACTTTAATTTCTTAAATTTTTTCTAAGTACCTACTTATTTAGTTTTTTTCGTTATATCTGATATGCCTAATAAAAAAATCGTTCAATGTTTTCTGGAATAGTTATTAATAAATCAATCTGTTATTTTTATGAATAGCTATATCGAGTATTATATCGTTGAAAAGCTCTAAAAATGTCCGATTTTTTGAGGTCTTAGCCAACTATGGTTTCCATTCAAAAAAAGATAACTTTGTGTCATATCTCGAAAACGAGAGCTGTCACGCAAACGAGGACATGACAAACATATTTGGGATACATTCCCTTCAATTTTGATATCAACACTTTTTTATGAAATCAAAAACAAAGGAGCTAGAGGGATTTAACTAAATCGAAAGAATTTCGTTTTTTCAAAATATCTAGTAAGCCATGACTTTTTACAAAAATCCAAAAGTGTCATTAAATTGGGCCAGTAAAACTGCAAGTCTTTCCCAATTTAACCATTGCTCTATCTCCGTTAGTTTCAAAGATCCCCATACTGATCATCAAAAAAAACTCACCCTGCATATAACTTTTCCCATTGGAGCAAAGCATCTTCGTTAGATTTTATAACATTTGATTTTCTGAGGGCAATTAGATGAACAAAACTCTATTAATCTGATTGAATTTAATTTTTAAATGACACACAATGTGTTGTTTTATGAAGTTTTTTAGTGATTTTTTCTAGTTTGTTGGTTTGATTGAGAAACCCACATTTGAGATAAAAGATTGCATATACTAAAAATTCTCATTGTTTCAAAATCTTAATCCAACTTCGTTATCAATGGCATTAACATCGGAATAAAATATAAATTTGGAAATGAAAATTAAATGGGTTGGCAATTTTACTTAGGCACAACTAAGGAAATTTGTTATTTTTTACATATACTGGGTAGCAAAAAAAATTAAAAAGATCATATATAAAAGTCAAACTGCTTTCAAGATGGGTAAACTCGATAGAATTGTTTTCAGAATTTATTTATGGCGCTCCTTTAGACGACTTTGGTGTAAGATGTGATTAAATAAATGTGTTTTTTCAGCGATTCCATTAAGTTTATAAGGGAAAGCCTAGGGAAAACCTTATGAACTATAAAAATACAAGGTTATTTAGAAGAAGATGTCAGACTTCATGTTGTGTTGTGTTTATGTTTGCGTTGTATTGTTGAATTGTCAAATTTCATTTTATGTCCCAAGTCCCAAGCATGTTCCCAAATTTAGATTTATCTAATTGTCGTTTTCAGGTATTTTATTTATTTATTCGTACATTTAAAGGTCTCTATGTTTCTCCAATGCAAATTTATTACATTCGCACGGAAGTTTGTATTTGTAATTTTTAAATTGTTTATTTGATTGTGATTTCCATATAATTGCTGGTGCATTTCTTGTTTTCGTTGTTCTTTTCTGACAAATTCTGTATGCATGGTATAGTTGATACTGTAGTGTAGTTGAGAACGTAGGTTTTCGCGGCCAGAGTCATAGCTGATTCTGCTTTTTCAGGAATTGAAACGCGTCATTTTTTCGAATTACGTTATTTACATATCTAAACTAGCATATAACAAAGTTTTCCGGCGTTTTATTCACACTTATAAAGGGCTCTTTCAACGATGAAAAAAAAAAAACAAAACAAATGTTACTTACCTACTTTGCAGCGATTGCATTCATTTAGTCTTTTTCTCACAAACACACTTCGATACTGAATAATTGGCCACCGGAATTGGGGGCCAATTATTATTTCTTCGTTGGCTAAATCCAAAGTATTAGTCATTTACAATTTGTGCGAAAGTGTGAGAAGTTTAATAAAGTGAAGTTTCAAAGTGTGTTTGTTAGAAAAAATTAAACGGATGGAGTCGCCATAAGTTAAGTAAAATTTGTTTTGTTTTTCTCATCCTTGAAAAATATATTGTAGTTGTTTTGAGTTCCAGTATTACATAAAGAAGTTTGGCATAGATTCACTTATGACGTTAAAGGAATTACTGAATGCGAAGTATACTATAAATTCGCCTCTAGGAGCGCGACGTACAAATTATGGAGACAACTCTTTCAAGGTATTCCAACTTTAAAGCAGTATGACTCTTAGTTACAATGATCTAGCTATCCATTTCAGACGAAAATGCCATATCTATATTTGCTTTCGGTCAGATAAGCTGAATTTGTAACATGGTGTTGTTTTTGTAGTGTAGAGCAAAAGTTGTTATGGGGATCAAGTTCAAAATTGGTTTGTTCCTGTGATGTGAAAAATCAAAATGTTACTGTCTCAATAACTCATGATAATACGTAAACGCTGGATTGTTTCAAGAAAATGACATCATCCTCACAGATCCCGAATAT
This sequence comes from Octodonta nipae, assembly GCA_034190945.1. Lineage (NCBI taxonomy): Eukaryota > Metazoa > Arthropoda > Insecta > Coleoptera > Chrysomelidae > Octodonta > Octodonta nipae. The sequence continues at coordinate 32,088,513 of CM067218.1, read as the reverse complement.
CGAGATGTTTTACCGCTATTATAGTCGATGTGTATTTTATTAAAAATATCAACGTTTGTTGAGCACAATCAAAGGCAATTTACAACAAATCAAGCAAGGAGCTCAAGAATACTCACATAAGATGGGATGTTGATTCGAGAAGTGGACACTTCAAATCTATTTCTAAATTCTTCAATAATATCACATCTTCAACTCACTCTATTAATCTGGGATATTTTTGTATAAAGGCAGCATAAATTAGTAATAAATACAGAATAACAATTCATATGGAAAATGCTGAGCAGTAACTAGCAAATGAAATAATACCAAGAACCGAAGGTGTTACAAGCCCGTATAGAAGCCGAAACTGTAGCAGCGAGAAATGGAACATGAGCGCAACTAAACCATGTTTTTGGTTCCTGCATCCAACGCTAGGGTATCTTAGAAACTTGATATTTGTTATTTATCAGATACGCCTTGCACCAGACTGCATGCAGGATCAGATACGAATGGATCACTCATACAATTTGATCAGTTTATAGAACAACTGTGATTTATACCAGTGAGAATCTATTCGTACTTTCTTAAACGGGTCAAACATCAGTTGTTTTTGGATAGCATACAAGGACACCGCAATAGCTATTGAGGACGGGGAACATAATCTCGTGAAGTACTATTGTAGGTGTTAGTGCTAGAACTTTTGGAACATGTGCATATGTAGCGAGCTTCTTATGGTTCCTAGGATACGCTCGCCATGAAGATAATATCCATCAACGTAATTTCTATAAAATATCCAGGATGCTAGTAATACACAGAAACTCAACGATACGAAGATGCTCACACTTGTATCACCTATTACTGTCAGAATTTTTTTTTTAATAATTATCCTATAAAACCATTTAGTTCAATCACTTTGTTCATAATTATCGAAGTGAGATATCGTCACTATGTTACTTATAAGTTATATATCAATCTCAAATTAACGAAACACAAAAATAAGAGCCTATCGTCCCGAATGGCGATCTGGTCTGGTCGGCTCTAAAATACCCTATCGCAAATCTAATTAGCTTATGTTCCATTATTCTGCATCGTTTTTACAAAACTTCAAGTCATCTTTATCGATATTTCTTTCCCGTCTATGTTTGCCAGCGTTCAGGTATTATCAAGAGTTAATCAGACAGCAACACTTTGACTTTTCATATCTCAGGCACGAAGCAATTTACAAGTTGGTGACTCTGAGAACTTTTGTTCAACATATTGTTATGGAAAGTTATAACGTCGGCCGAGGGAAGACCCTCTATATATACCTAACAAGTGTAACTGTTAGTGGGGTAGAAGTCTACATAGTTCGATATTAGAGCCATAGAGTAAACTATATAATTATATAATTATATAAATAGATGTTCTATTAGTGTTATTCATAAGTTCAGTGACTGTAAGTAGTAAAGCAAAGCAAACGTCAAAGTGAATTGTGTATTGTGTTTTGTATTGTATGATCTGTGTTTCAAGAAATTACTATTGAAGTATTGAAGATTAAAGATTGGTTTTCACCATAAATAAAGGAGTATTAATTCTACAACAGGTGTATAATTGAACTAACGGGATACGTAGCAAATTGGTGTCAGAAGTGGGATGGAAAAACTACAGCAGCATGATTTCAAGGTCCAGTACCGTGAAAGCCGTATTCATAACAATGCCGACGCTTTGCCAAGAAGACCCTGCCGCGAAGAATGCGGGCATTGTAGAAAAATTGAACAAAGAGAAGGCATCCCCATCAAACAGATTAGAGTCACTGCAAATGACGATTCGAGTACTGAGCAATGCCGAACAGACCAATTACAAGATTCACATATCGAACCAATTTTGACAAAGAAGAATGAACGAGCGGACAGAGTCCGATGGGAAGAAATATTTAGTCAAGGAATGACCCTAAAAGCGTTGTGGGCCCAATGGGATTCTCTTCGAGTCGAGAATGGAGTGAAGAGAATCTGGGAAAGTGCCGATGGGAAAGAAACTAAGTCTCAATTAGTCGTACCCAAGAAAAGCGTACCCGTCAGCCTGAAGGTGTTACACAACGGCATTTCTGGAGGTCACTTGGGCATGAATAAAACCCTCGATAAGGTACGAGAATGATTTTATTGAACTACTATGAAGACGAAGAGAATGGTGCCGTAAATGCGACTTATATGCAGCCATCAAGGGGCCCAAAAATCAATATGTTGGAAAATGAAACAATACAACGTGGACATTCCTTTTGAAAGAATTGCCATCGACTTGGCCGGACCATTTCCAGTAACCAAAAGGGGTAACAGATATATCCTTGTTGCTGTTGATTACTTCAGCAAGTGGCCGGAAGTGTTTGCTATTCCCAATCAAGAAGCAACTACAGTAGCAACGGTTTTAGTGGTGCAGTTGTTTAGCAGGTTTGGGGTACCAATGGAATTTCATTCCGACCAAGGCAGGAATTTTGAATCAAATGTGTTCCGGAAGGTCTGCGACTTGATGAGAGATGTAATAGGACTTTCGAAATTCATTTTTCCAAAATGGTCGACAGGAACCAACGGGATTAGGATGAGCACATACCTCTGTTCCTGCTCGCATACAGATCCGCTGTACATGACAGCACCGGGTTAACACCAGCTAAGGTTTTGTTTGGAAAGGAAATAAGGCTTCCATGTGATCTGGCTTTTGGGACGCCAGATGACTCCTCTATGGAACTTAATGATTTTGCAGATCAATTACGGGAAAGACTACTGGCTACCCATAAATTGGTAAGGAAGCGCATGTTAGCAACACGTGCCAGGACGAAAACCCTGTATGACTTGAAAGCAAATTTGACCGGATTTCAGCAAGGTGATAAGGTCTGATTGTACAATCCACGAAGGGCGAAGGGAAAATCGAGGAGATGCATCTAATCGGGACGATCAGAACTAAAGGGGGGGGGGGCAGTGTTACGGAAAGTTATAACGTCGGCCGAGGGAGGACCCTGTATATAGATATACCTACCAAGTGTAACTTGAAGACTTTCGAATGTAAAAATTTTATTAAATATATGTTCTGTGAGCGTTATAGTCAGTTTAATTCATAAGCTCAGTGATTATAAGTAGTAACAGGAGTATAATTGAACCCACGGGATACGTAGCAATATTTTGACCGAAAATCATTTTCCATAAGGATATGGCGGTTCCTTTATATATTATGCGGATTTTAATGCCATTGCCAACGAATTCAATTTAAGACTTTGAAACTCTTGGAATTTTTGGAATATACAGGCTTTTTTTGTTTCTCAAGTGTAGTGCTATTTCCCAATCAAACCATAAAAAGAAAATGAAATTTGTAGATGAATCAAATAAGCGTTCAGTTTGGATCAAAACTTGTTTTTTTTGTAAGATCTTATACTAAAAAGCGTTTAATTTTTTTCACAATTACAAACGAGTTTTTTGAATTTCGTAATAGCTACTGACGTACCCACTCAATTATTTTCTCACCGACTTTTGGCAGATTGAAATATAATCTTCATAATTCTTCGAGATTATTTGAACAGATAATAGACCACTATAATTTTTCTCGCGTCCTCACTACAACCCAACATTAAATATTAATAAAAGAAGCACAAAACCTTCGCCTTACCATAAAAAGACTCCCGATATACAAGCTTTATAAAAAATCACTTGTCTAGATATCTAATATTATTTATAATCCCAACTTCCCAACCCGGTATGCCCCGCGTGTGTGTAAAATCTACCTGACAGTAGGGTCCTCAAGTGAAAAATACACCGAAGAAGGAGTGAGTAACTTAAGTTGACAAATTGACTGATTATAATTTTTAATAAGAACCTTAAGCCACTTCTAATCTTGCTTAAACGAGATTTGTTAAAAGTAAATGCTACCGAAAGTCGAGTGGTTCAAGTGAGATTAGTAGGTAAGTGGCAGAGGCGCTTTAAAAAGATTTTTGTTCAACAAACACTCAGGGAAGTGATAAACTTCAGTAAAATCATCCTTTATAAAGAATTTTCGTTTTATAAAAGTCAGGGAGATTTAATTTGAATAGGGGTAGCCATTAAGAGACAAGTACTAATGTGAAATTTTTTTTCACTCAACTTTGAAAAAGAAGTAGGTACCCTATTCATGCGAATGTAAAGGAAATATAATGGGAAAGTAGCATTCATAGAAGTTTAATACAACTAAACACTTTTTACTTTGGAATGCCTACGAAAATGTTTTAAAACCAGATTCATAAATCCTGTTTTATAAATAATAAAATTTAAATCTACAGTAATTGTATTGTGCTGATTCATTAAAGAACACATCTTTTGTTAAAATAGATATATATTTGAATAATAATAAATAACATTTTTGATTTTATTGTGTTGAGGAGTGAGTTTCGATTTCAAGAATATTACCAGAAATATTGTTCAAGTATTAGATATCAGTTGTTGTTTCTATGTTGTTAGGTAATTATTGAAATCTATTTTATGTATAACATTGGACTTCATTTCTTTGGGTATTTTATTTTTGTTTTACTAAATAGAAGACTGTTTTAATTAATTTTGATAAATTTTATTAATTAATTGTGGAAGGTAGGAGTCATTTAAAAAGATGTTACATAATAATGAAAGTTGAACATTCTATTTTATTAATGTCTGGAAAAATTAAATAAAAAGTGCGGCAATCATTCTAGACTGAACGATGGTAGCGAAAGTTTTTTATTAAATTGAATACTTCCCGTCTCTTGTTGTCTTCCTGTCTCTGTGTCTTTATTCTTTGTAACATTCTTGATAGTTAAATTTTCGGAAAATTAAAATAATGGTCACTATTTTGTTACGATTCGAGCATTAATCTTCATGTGTAATTTAGCTTTTAATTTAAACTATTGGTCGCCCAGTGGTTGAAATTCGTCTCAATTTGATGAAATTATAAAAAGTTATTTTTATAAGAAACAAAGTTGAAGAGAAATCGGAGAAGTAGGTGTAATGACCAAAATTCATATTGACAAATCTATTGAAACAAAAAGAAAAGAAAAATTTAATCAAATATCCGTATTCGAAATAATTTTGAGAAATTTTTAACCCCCAAAATTTTTGGCTGGAACCGCTCCTGGTAAAATGTTCGATATAACACTTGGAAGATTGTTCTTTGCAACCTAAAATTTCAGTCATTTGCGGTGCAATCGAGCTATGCAAGATTTCGAAGGAAAAAAATGTTGAATAAAAAAATATATTTTATTCTCCAATAGATGTGTAAGTACCTAACTTACCATAACAAATCAGTAGATGCATTGAATGATTTTATATTTTAAACTAGCTGACCCGTCTCGGCTGGCACGGGCTAGACAAATCGGCGTATTTGACGTGCTAATCTTGAAACAAAAATTTAATTTGGTAATTTGCACATGATGAACATTTTTATTATTTTTGTGAAAACCGTTTTAACATCATCATTCAATAGCGAAATTTATATTTAAAATATTGGGATTGAATATGAAGAGCTAGACATATTTGAAGTTTTTGACCTTTTTGCCATTTTCACATTTGTAATATTATGACATTTGTGACAATTTTTTTGGTATTTTTTACTTTTTTGTCATTTTTGACATTATGCCATTGTCTTTTCAATCCATTGAAGTCAATATAGTGTTTCTAGTCGGGAATCTTTATCAGTTGCGCTCCCCTCAACTAATTCAGGAAAAACTATCTCACAAAGACTCCAAATCGGGAGTCATACAGTGTGTAACCTGTTACAATTACAATTTTCTGTAGCGCCATGTCAAAATAATACCGAAATATTACTGATATTGATATTCCTGCAGATACCATTACATAGTTACTTGGCACTAATTCTAAACAAACGGTTAAGTGGTGTTTCAAGTTTTTTTTGTTTGAAAGATATCGTTTTCTATATTTATAAAAATATATTTATAATGAAATTTTTTTCGTCAGTAAACGATTTTTTGAACCACTTGTTAAAGTAAAATTTTTGTTTACCCTATGTTTTAATCACTCTTTATATGCAACTTTATCTAACATTTGTTAAACACACTCTAAAACTATATTCTTGCTTCTCCCCATATTTCAGATATTCCATATAGTAGAATGTTTATAGTCTACCGTGTATAACATTTTTTTTAAAACTTTTTTGATCCACCCTAATGGAAATACGAGTGTACCCTTGATGTGTCACAAATGTAAAAATACAGTTTTACAGCCTAACACCAAACTTTTATTTAAACACCCTCACAAATTGGAACTGCTTATTGGCCACCCTATATAACAATTTTATTCACCTTTTTTTTGAACTGCCTTGTATAACTAAGTCTACTTCCATCCATTAAAACCATCCTGTATACACTACTGCCATTTTGTCAAACATTATAACTTATTTTTGAACCATCCTGTATAACCATAATTTTAGGCTACAAAATATTTCATCCACCCTGTATGTGCATCGCTTAAAGGCCACCAAATATAACATTTTTTAAACACTTAACTTTAGCTCACTATCTCATATACGCAACTGCTTATGGCAGTGGTTCCCAACCTGTGGGGCGCGCCCCCTAAGGGGGGCGCAAGACCTTTGCAAAGGGGGCATACAGATGTTTCCAAAATATTATTTTTCCTATCTTTGCAAGTAATTATGAACTACGCTATTTCACAATTCTTTCACATATTTTTTCAACAACATTATAAAGTATAATTTGTCTCCACACTTCATTTAAACCACCTTTCATTTTAAATTTTTTCTAACCTTGTTTGAATCACACTGTGTAATTATAACTTTACTACGCCCCATATTTCAGGTACTACTATATAACAATATTTTTCTAGCATTTTTTACCCACCCTTTAAAATTATAACTCTACATCACCCTATATTTCAACAACATTTTATATGCAACTACTTATTTGCCACCCAATATAACATTTTTATACCACCCTGTATCCTTAGACTCCTACTCTACCCTATATTTCAACCATTACTTTAAAATATTTTTAAACCCACCTGTATAGCTGTAATTATACTCCGCTACATATTTCCACCATCCTACATATGTAAATACTTGTGGATATAAAACAAGTTTTTAACCACAACATAAACTATAATTCCACTCCATCTTATATTTCAAACACCCTGTATAAACAACTTCTTCTAACATTTCTTTAACCCATTTCATAACTATAGTATCTTATGAACATAATTCAAAGATCCTAATTGCTTACCTAAGACATTTTTTAAGTTTTTTTATTCACTGTATTAATATTCTACCCTTTTTCAACCACTTGGTATATGGAATTATTTATGGTCCACTCAATTTAACTTTTTTTGACCACCCCGTATAACTAATTCCACTCCCCCTTATTTCCACCACATCGTATGTATCCAACTGCTTATAGGACACCAAATATAACTTTTTTTTAGATGTTTTAAATCCATGTAATTCTACTCCGCTCTAAGCTTCCTATATACAGAACACCCTGTAAAATGACGCTTGATATATGTTGATTTTTGTTAAATTGAAATATGTTACATTTGCACATTCCGAATTTTGAATAAAAGCTAAGCTGATGCCAGTATCTAATATTTTGTGCGAGCAGGGGAACCAATTGAGTAATTGAATTACCCAACATGGTAGAAGTTTTTTCGCTATATCTACAGTTTCTGCCAATTTAGAGAGATAAAATGTCTACCAGATTTTAAGTCAAACTATAGGCTTCGCAACAAAAAAGATTCAGCAAAATCAGTTAAGTAGTTCTTACGTGATGCCCGAACAAACCAACAAACAAACAAACAAACAGACAAACTTACAATTTTATAATAGTATAGATAATAGACATTTTAAAATGCCAATAAGATGTTTATTTTACTTAAAAGTCAGTCACCTTGTTATAAAAGTCAGGGTTTTGCAGGAATTGGCCCATGTTACATAAAACGAATTATCTATGAGATAAAATATGGAGAGAAAACAGTAAAAAATTCGGCCTTTAAACATATTTAAATATGTAGCTATAGTTTTCTACATAAAAAAATTCAATTTCCTATAAGATTATTAACATTTATTATATACTAAATTAGTATTAAATATGATATTTTTAAACATTATTCAATATATATTTTGAGATATGAGACTGAAAAATTTTAATAGCCTTAAACTAAGTAGTAATACCAATTATAATCTTTATTCTAACATTTCAGTTAACGATTTCAAAACGTAACACAAAATTCTAGCAACCAACTCAAATGTTAATATTACAAAATAACTAAGAAGCACAAAAATATCTTAATAAACCAGATACCTTAAGATTAATATAATTTTCATTAATTGCAATGAAACACACATAGTAAGCAATGACTATTTCTATTTTGTATGAAAAATATAGAGAAATACATTGAACCCACTGTTAATAAATGTTGAATAATACCTATTTTTATTGTAAACTTTTCTCAGTGAAACCCAAATCTTGAACTTTACTCATTGAATTAAAAACGAACCTTTACCACAGTGCTATAATAACCTAACGGCGAACAATATTATGAAATGTTAAAATATAAAGTCCCTACAACAAAGAGGGCCATGATATCAGGGCTGCCAGATCTAACTGTTTATCTTGAATCTTACGGTCTGCGTTTAAATATTAAAATATTACCAGCAATAAATTGATTAAATAACATAATTCAATTGTAGTTGACAAATAATATTTACAATGCAATGAAAGTCGAAACTTGCGAAAGCCTAATAAATGGCCATTATTAATATAAATTTTTCTAGGTTCATATTCGACTCAATATATCTTATGATTTTCTGTCCATGCATTCTGGCGGCACTGTCAGTATTATTTGTTTGGCAGTATGGACGTAAATAATGATTTATTAATTATATGTTATTTAGTGAATGAACCAATATTATAACTTAATATTAGCATTCTGCACTGAAGGTCGTCAGTAGCTACTAAAAAATAATTTGGTCAAGTGCGAGTTGGACTCGCATACTAAGGGTTCCGTACCACCTTCAAGATTCTAATATTCCAGTTTCAGAGAAGTAGGCAATGAGTGCATTTTCTTATATTTGCGCTAATATCTTTTAAAGGAATCGTTTTAAATTTATAAAAAATATACAGTTTCATTTTCCACACATAGACTTTTATTTTATCTGCTTCAGGATTCGCTTGATTTTTATAACAATACATATATATGTATTTAATTTTCTAATTTGGCCCCAAAAATTAACATTAGAGTTTTATTTTACTAACAAACTTTCAGAGAAGCCTTTTATAATCTACTGTCTCAATTTTGAGGCTCTGTAGATTGGAAGATATAGGGCAAAATAGGTCAAGTTTTATATTATAAATTATTAAATATATTATTCAAATTATTTAAAAATACAAATAAAATATATTTTTCAAAATTTAAACAGTGTAGTTTCTAAAGCGGGAATAAAAATATAATATATTTGTAAATTACATAATGAGCCTTTTGAAAATTCAATTTTTATTTTCCAGTTAATTGTATAATTTTTTTCCTAAAATTATTATGAAGGTTTTCTAATAATTTTCTTTTAAATTTCAAGTGAGCATCAGTACCCCTAATTATTTTCAAAATTTTAGGTAGTATGGTTTCGGAAATAAAGTGAGAAATGAGAATTTTTTATATCTTTGTTAATATCTTGTAAACAATTAATTTTAAAAATATGAAAAATATGTATTTGTATTCCTCATAATAAACCCTTTCATTTGATGTATTCCATGATGCATTAAAAAATATTTTTTTATTTTCCGTTTAATTCTATAATTTGGTCCCCAATATTGATATTAGGGATTTCTTCGTATTTTTCCTGTAAACAAAAAAATTAGGTCTTATCGTTTGGGGGAAAAAAGGGGGGAATAGGTAATTTTTTAAATATATATATTTTTAAATATTTTAAAATATTTAATTTAAAAAATTTAAAAAATATATTAGTATTCGTCATAATGAGCCCTTTGATTTGATATATTACCTGATCCGTTAGAAACAATTATAATTTTTTATTTTCCATTTAATTCTATAATTTGCCACCTAAATTGAATATTAGGGGTGCCTCCTTAATTTTCCAGTAAAGTTCAGGTGAGGCGCTATACCTGCATTTTTTTTTCAAAATTTTACAGCTTATGGTTTAGGGGTTAAGGGGGGGAGGGAATGGGTATTTTTTTAATATTTTTTAAATAATTTATTTTAAAGATATGGAAAAAATATATTTGTTTTCGTCATAATGAGCCCTTTCATTTGATATATAACATTAATTTTATATTTTCCATTTAATTCTTTAATTTGCCCCCCAAAATTAAAAGTAGAGGTTTCTTCTTATTTTACCAGTAAACTTCAGGTCAGACCCTATAATTTTTTTCAAAACTTTACGTTTTATAGTTTCGGAGAAAGGGGGGGGGTGAGTAAATTTTGGTATATTTTCGTTAATATCTTTTTATTTATTTTTTTTTAAATATGAAAAAAATATATTTGTGTTCCTCACAATGGGACCTTTCATTTGATATATTACATGATGCGTTTGAATTTTTTTTTATTTTTACATTTTCATTTAATTCTATAATTTTAAATTAAATTAAATTAATATTAATGGTTTCTCCTTATTTTTCTTGTAAAGTTGGGGCAACGATCTATATTTCCTATTTTATTCAAAATTTTAGGCTCAGTAGTTTCGGAAATCAGGGGGGGAACGGTCGATTTTTTAGCCCCCCCCCCAGAAGTACCCCTAAAATCAAAATTTCTTCATTTACGATATGTACACCTGATCGGGTCACCAAACTATACATTGATATCAAATTTCAACCTCTTCTGTCCAGTAATTTAGGAGAAAATTGCTGTGATGTGACAGAGGCAGAAATCCGGAGTGATATTATAAGGGTATCCGTATATTGTATATACGGAACCCTAAAAAACAAAAATAAAGAAAATCGGTTGAGAGACGTAGGAGAAAATGGTACCTATATAACTGTTTTGTCTTTGCCTATTTATATATAGATATAATTGCAAAGGAACAAATGACGTGAAGTTTTAAGAATATATAATAGATCATATCCTTGGTTGAAAAACAGGTAAAACCGCTGACTTAAAATTAACATTGTTTTATATTTGGCAGTTCATGTAATACCGTCTTTCTACAATTGCGAATTCTGGTCCCATCTTCAACCTTTTTCAGTTTAATACCCATTAAAGTTTGTCATCCTTGTCTCTACTATTCATAAACTTGTCCTTTTTGTGGTGTTCTCAATTATGTCAGGTCTCTAATTTAAAATATGGCAAACAGAAAATGGGACTTTTTATTAGAATAAATAGCAAATTAATTTGCTGTTATATTTGTTTATTTATTATAATTTATTGGTTTTTCTATAAACGAAGAGACTCTTCTTCGAAGTTTCCTTGGACTTCCATCGTCTTGAAATGATTGATCTCACAATGATCATTCACCTGATGACGATAGCAGATCCAAAGCTATTGAAAAGTTGTGAGAGATCAATCATTTCAAGACGATGGAAGTCCAAGGAAACGAGTTACATTGTCTACCAGCTTCAGACTAACATAGGAGAGACTCTTAATACATAAACTGGTCTCCGGTTTTTACACAGAAAACTGAGTTGGATGAGTATTTCCAGGGGCGGATCCAGTCACGTGCTTCCGGAGGGGGGCGATTTAATACTTCAGGGGGGGGATCCTGTAAAAAAATTACCTTATTAATATTTTTAAATGTGCGAATTTTGAGGCTCTTGGTGGGGGCGAATTCCCCCATAGCCCCCGCCCATTAGATCCGCTCATGAGTATTTGAAGATCAAGAAAATGTGATGTAGGAACGAAGTTGGGAAACAAATGCAATTTTAGCTTTTCACTACAATTATCGTCTATTTTCCTATGCATAAGTGTGTGCCTCCCTTAAGAAGCTTTCGCTTCAATAATGTTCTCTAAACTAAGAAGTTATTACTATGTATGGAACTATTATATCCCGTAATATTTCCACTGTACTGACATAATTAGCCGTTACCTAAATCTCGAAGTGGTGACGTGAGAGACATAGTGTTTATCAGAAAATCAGTAAATCGTGAAATTTTATGAAAAAATTGTATCAAACGAATAAAATATCTTAATTATTTTAATATTAGGATGAAAGTAATTGAAAATAGAACAAAATAAATGTTCTTTAAAATTAATTTCATTTTTAGTCCTATTTAATAATTTTATGAGTTTAATAGAATTTTATGAAACAATTTGTTTGCTAGTGGAAACCCACCCATAATATATATAAAATGCCGCTTGATCCTACCAATATATGATTTAAATATATGTGTTATATCTAAAAAATTGTAAATACTAATGTTTATCTATGATCCCAAATTCAATATATATATATATATATATATATATATATATATATATATATATAACATTTTTATTTTGATACCACACCTCCAACAATAACTAATGGAGTTGAAGTACGTTAGAGAGTCATTTTCACCTCTACTGCTGTGATATTAACTAAAAATTATCTTACTCTGTGAAGAACCCTGAGTGTTTATAAGCAACCACAACGTGATTATTTTAGGAAAGTAGCTTTCTCGTATAGGGGTTATATTTAGGGTTGCCACCCTTACTTTATAATAGAGTATTGTACCTACTTTATTTCAGCAAAACGTACTTTATGCTTTTTCAAGACAATAAAGTACGTGAACATACTCTTTTTACATCGGTTTCGATTTTAAGACTTTAATTCGTTTCTCTATGACCCTCATTTTTTTTACGGTTATGCGGAGACAAGATTTAAAAAAATCATAGAATCTGTAGATGGAGATGAAACTGGAAAAATAATTAAAGAAAAGACTTGTCTTCACTTGAAGTTCAGAAAATGTACAGAAATTTCATATTGTTCTTGGGCAAAGCTCTAGCTACCTAGATAAGTGGTTGGATTTTAGTCACACAAATAAGCTCTTTTCATTGAGCAACATAAATTTAAATAGAATGTTGAATAGCAGCAGTTTGTTTTTTTGAAATAAATTTTGTACAGAAGTGGCAGCATTTTTAAAGAGGTAATGATTTTATAAATATATATAAAATAGTGTCATTTCTGCTGTTAATTTGCGTTACTTCACAATTTACACAGAGACGTTTTTCTCCGGTGATGAAAGAAATAGGGCTCTCAATTGAATAAAGAATGAATCAGTGTAGTTATAGAGTGCAAACATATTGTTAAAACATTCTTTTATAACAAATATTTGTTAAAATTGCTAGAAGTAAGTTATATTTGGGTTTTATAGCCAGATCTTCAAAACATTTTAACTAACAGAAAAGGAGAGGGTATGCACTGAGGGTATTCTAAAAAACTCGTGTTATAATGGTAGTCTGATCATATTTGAATAACCATAGAAAATTATAATAAAAATGTCGATTTCGCAATAACTTAATTATTTCTTGACCAGTTTCAATTTATCAATTCTCGATTTGTAGACAATCTTATGAGACACAAACCCTCTATACAACACTCCACTCTACCACTCTTAGTTTAAAAAACACTTTTTCACGTTGTTTGAGTACAACAATGAAGTGCAAGAAAATTTGAAACTAAAGGCGAGTACATAAATAGAGAAATGAAAGAAAATGTTAGTCTAAAGTTACACTTGAAGAACGCCTCGGGCTTAGAAAATGCATAAAGCTTCCGAATTTAGAAAACCGAGAAATAGTTTCAAATGGAAAAATATTGCTAAAGGTACTTGGCGTTGAAATAAAAAGATAGCCCAACTTAGGGATCACGTAGTAGTTAAAATAAGTAATTTAGATATGAGATTTTTTGATTAGTATGTATATCACAGTTCCGCAAAAAATGTCAGCTAAGGCCAATATTTGTTTTTATTAACATTATTGTTTGTTTTATTGCGTACATATATGTTGTCAGATCAACAAATAAATGCAGAATTTTTCTGAGAAGGATCGAGTAATTTAACATACCGTTCTTCGTTAATCAATGTTTGCGTTTTAATTTTGTTGGAAATAGGTAGGTTGTGTAAAGATAGACCAGGATTTTTACTTGTAAGTTTCTTAATTTATCTTGTATCATTTCGATAATTTTGTTCTGATATGGTGGGTTATCATTATTTATTGGGTAGTAATATATTTTGTTTGGACTATATTTTCTTGCTCTTATGCACTTTTTGCCTTTGTTTTAGTGCTAGTTTAGGTTTTATATTTATTGTAATAAGTTCATACCTTATTGTTGTTTCACTGAAATATCATTTGCCTCCTTATTGAATAAGCAATACTACTAACCAGTACTTGTGAAGACGTTTAAGATTCTTTAATCAGGGGACTACCTGGATTTCCAGGTCCTAAGTGGAGTGTCGCTGAGATTTCCTTTTGTTTATTTCTGATAGCTGTTAATGTGGGTAACATACGCTACTGAAGCTTTAATTAAAAGAAATAAATGTTCATGGAATACAAGTATTTTGTCTGCTTTAAGCAGTTTCAAGCTGAATGAGAAGTTTAAGATGAAATTGTTGAAAAATTTAGTAATTTTATTCGATTTGATCTTGCGATTGCCATAATTATAGTGCATGATAAAGAATGGTAGAGAAAAGTTTACAAAACAATATTAACAAGCCCCAAGTGTGTGCCAAAATGCTACTGTTGGATGCCCGAGACTATAATCTCAGTGTTAGATCATTCACGTTGTTAGTCAGAACTATCACCATGTGACTTTTGTCTTATCCTAAGGTCATACCTTTACATTTTGGATTGCTAACGGAAAAGTGGATCCTGTCGTAAATCCTGTCGTTAACGAAAATTTCCAGCACTGTTACGAAAAATGGAAAATTCGGAAGTATTTAAATTTCAAATTACCTTCTAATGTTAGAAATGAACTTGAATTATAAAATTAGAAAATGTATATTGTGTTTCAACGAACGATAAAATGCTGAGTATCTACTAAAAAAATTACAGGTTGTACCGGGTAGATAAAAGTTATTGCAATTTGAACAAATACGTTCAAAAACCGCCAATCATATGTTTTTAATATTAATATAAATAGATTAGATATATTTAACAGATATATTTAATCTATGAGTTAGTTAAAAACTAATTTGAGTTTTACGAGTTGTCAGAATTCAGGCAATTTTATTACAATGTTTCCACAATATAATAATGAAATGTATTTTACAGGTTCCGCATTTTTACAAGGCTAAATACTTTGATAAGTTTATAGCTTTTCGTGTAATCAGTTTCGTTATTAAATTGCTATTGAAGCTGATACGTCTGACTATTATGTAAATAGGAAAGGCTCTAAGTGTCATGTTATTGCATTCTGTATTGATAGGTGGGCTAAAAGATCCCTTGTGAATTTTATTATTACTTAAGGTCGCATTGCAGCTGATGCTAAAACCTCATCGAGTCCTGCGTTGGTTCAGCTTTAAATACATTGTTAGTGTTCGACTAATTGTTGAAAACATATTTGCATATGAGAATTAGCTAAATACTATTGATCTCGGAGATAGATATCTATGAAAATTGTGTTTTTTAGAATGAGTTTATTCGTCAACTTTGGGGACGTGGTAAAAATGCGACTTCAACTGCTGTAGAGGTTATGACAGTTACCTAGCATTCAGTAAAAATTTTAAATTTTGCATTAATTGTTACTGTGAAATATAGTTGTATAATATTCTGAGGTGAAAAGTATTATTTCCAATTTATCATAATTCCCTTGAAATAGCCTAGAAAATGAACTCCAAAGTCGAATTAAAGGTTGTCCTTGATTGTTCTTCATTATGATCCATGAACGGAGAAAATAAAAGCTTTTCTTAAGACAGAATGGGAGAAAAATGGATTTGGCTGTCCAACTTGTCCGAAAAACTAGAATTTAAAATATAACAAAAGTCACGTATTGGTTATAGTTAGCTCAGTATCTTCTGCGGGATTTTCAATATAAACTGTACATAAATTTAAAACGATTACTTTTTGCGGTACTCCTATAAAAACAGAGAATAATGACAATTTAACACCACAAACCAGCCTTGTCTTGTTTACAAATTTACCGAAAAAGAGCTTTTATACTTCAAATACATTGCCGAGAAGACCGTGTATGTCGGTGTTTCTTTGAGATATTTGGTATTTAGATGTAATACTTGAGATCTCAAATGTTTATTTCACAGTTTTAAGATTTTCCATTAGCATTGTTTAACTTATAATTGTTCAGTTAGTAGGTGTTGATACAGTTACAGATTTCAAGGTGTTTTCAGAAAATTTACTAAATTAAGAAAAGTAGTTAATTATAAATGCTTAACTCATTAAATTATCTATGACAAATGTATAATTTATGTTAATACTTACATACTTAAAAAAATCAGAAAGATCTCAGTTTCTTGTTTCTCGAGGATACTTATTCTTCTTATGTTTTCCCACCGTTACACCAAAAAGGCTTAATCGATTTTAATAAATTAAACTATAGGTTATTAAGGAATATCCCGAAGTAGTTCAATATAGATTTCTATAACATTAATCATGCTGTTTTCTAGAAAATCATGATTGCCGTTCACTGATTTTTATAATAAGATAGATGCCAAGGTAAAACATTTTGTATTTCAAGTAATTGAATAATTAATTGCAATAAATTATAATCGCCAATGAATTGTTACAACGTTCTAAGTAAATATCAAAATTTCAATTTTGAAATATCAAATGATTTTAGAAACTAGAAGCTCTAAAAAAATTATATTTTTCTCTTTCAAAAGTTCTAAGTACACGTTAGACTAAAAAAAATACCTTTTTGTAAAGAATTAATTCCCTTCAAATATATGTTTTTTATATTTTTCAGATAGTATATTATTTAGAAGATTTGGGTGAAAGATCCGTATGGGGAAATGAAATCGAAATTCTCGACGATAGACCTCTTAATATTAAAATTGAGAGTTCACATTCTGACCTTAATTTTTTCTGTCATCCTAAATATTTTCGGAATATTATTTAAAAAACAGTCCTTTTTATGGCCCAGGCTAAGATAAAATATCTATATATTTTTAATTTGGAAAACGTTTTATTAGATTAAGTTATTACATAATTAATTAAATATAGGAAATGTTATACCCATATTTGTATTTCCAAATGCTTATCAAGTAGAATTTAATTTTTCTATAAATTTTGATAATAGTTAATGTAGGCAAATAAAATCATAAGCAATGAAAAAATAATATTTCAAAAAATTTTACGTAAACTTATTTTCAAACATCCACCAACCCCCACATGAGATTTCGTAAGATATTAGCAGACATCCCCCACACTAAAATATCTTACGCAAATTTAGGAATCTACCCTAGATAATAACACTTAGTAGTCAGTGTATTGAACCTAATAGATGTCGGTGACATCTACCGTCTATTGAGTAATTTAAGTATATGAAGGCATACTATGCTATAACATATACCATACTCTTGACAGATGGTTCGAGTGTTTTTATATAAAAACACATAAGTAAATATATATACAGATATATATCCACATATTTAGAACTATATCATTCAACGTATGACAGCCGTTTCGAACCAGTTCTCGTCAGAACCATCTGGTATATGTTATAGCATAGTATGCCCTCATATACTTAAATTACTCAATAGACGGTAGATGTCACCGACATCTATTAGGTTCAATACACTGACTATTGTCTTACTGATGTGTATAACATCCAAGTATTTCACTTTAGAACTTGTCATTCAAGGAAGCGTATCTGACGAGAACTCCTGGTTCGAAACGGCTGTCATACGTAAATGATATAGTTCTAAAATGTGGATATATATCTGTATATATAATAACACTTACTTTCACCATACGAAAACTAACATCGTACTAAAAAGTTAATAATAAAATTAGTTGAAAATTAACGACACCGATTTGGCGAGTCGTTTTTGTTCACAGCTCAAAACAACAATAATTAACTAACCATTATTCGGGAAAAGTACCAAGAGGAATTTTTACTTCATTATTGGATCAAAGTTTGAAGTGATGGAAACGCCGTTCCTTACTGGTTATAGCAATCATTGAGACTGCCCGGCTCACACTTTTCGTCACTGTCGTTTTATTTTTGTTCGCTCCTCTACATACAGACGTTACATAATATAAAAGCTTCGCTTTAAAAGCAACGAAACACTGACGACTAGACTTTGTGAAAGAAATTCTTCCGCATACATTATTTCCATGATGTTAATAAATATTACTGTTACATAATTCGAGGTTAACACACCTTTACTAAATATCTTAGATATAATATTTCACTTCATAAACTTTAGATGATTAACTGACTCTTAACGTAAAAAAATACCAACGTTGACAGAAGATTATCGACGAAAAAATTAGCAATTAATAAATACACACGACTAAGAATACGAGGTTAATAAATATTATGGGCAGTCAGAAGCCCGGTGGCATTGTGGCATTCTCCACTACAATATTATTAACATATTTCAACCGTAAAGTACACCTACGCTACCACACGAGCTCGTGAAACACTGACAAATTAAAAGATTTATACATTTTATTTATTTCTACTGCTTTTTCGTTATTACACAGGATGTATAAATATTAAATATATTCTTTTATTTGATATTTGAAGAGGACTTGTTCGAACACGGGGCATCCGACTTGTTTATTTAATACACTCGCTTTGTCACCATATTTATGTTTTCAGTGGACGTTCAGAAGAAGTAGCCGTGTCAATGGTCTCATACATATCGTTCCTTTTTTTATGTACGTTATTTTTCTTTACCTGAGAAAGTCACTTTGCTGCTGCTGTTGGATTTATTTTACAAATGTTGCTTCCCGGTTCAAATTTCAATTAATCGGTATAGTATCGTCTTCATATTATCCTAGCGTTTATTACAGTGTTGTTAGTTGTTAGATTTATTTGGCATTTAAAAAGTAGACAGAATCAATTTTATAACAACGCCCAACACAACTATAGATTTAATAGCAGTTATATGCCAAATGACGGTTGTTTGTAATTACTAGATACTGTTCAGATGCCTATTTATTAAAACATCAGATGCGTTTGTACAGATTGATAAACTCCTCACATTTTTTGTTTTTCAATTTAATCAGTGACGTTAATGTATCAGATTCTTAAGCATCTTTTCCTCTCTATATTTTGTTTGTGTGTCTAGTATCTGCAGTTGAAAGGTATGCTGTCTATTAAAGATTTTACACAGGTGTTTAATATAATAAACTACAACAGCGACCGTTAGTTTTAAAAATTTTACTATTCATTTATTTGATCGTTTAGATTAACTTTATATTTACATATACAGTATGTAAACGGTTTGAGTGCTAATAGTTCAGTACATCAGTTCAGGTAAAAATGAATCAGTCTTACAACATTAAAAAATAAAAAAGTTATAGATATGTCAAAAAAGGTTACGAATGTGTGGTGGGTTATGCAACTGGTGGTCAAATATTGGGATTCAAATAGTCTGGCATTGATTGAATATATTTTTCAATACTAAGCATAGAAAGAGCAGTCCTGAGATATCGTACTTCTGAGAAAGGTTTTAATCCTTCATTCCAATTTTCGTCCAAATTGGAAAAAGGAAAACAAAATGATGTATTGATGCGATTACATCCACACACCAATTTCTTTTTACTATAAATTTCACTTTTAAAACTTGGTGTAAATACTTTATTTTTCATTTTGCACTCTTGTTTTCAATTAAGATATGGCTTAGCTGGACCAGCCAATTTTATATCTAATTTGTTTTCAAACGATTTATTATTGATTTTAATCTAGTCAATGTTAAACTTGATACTCATTTTCACAGTTATGTAAACACACACACACTCTTTCTATATTAAATATTCTTTCATAGACTACGAGGACAAAAACAAAACAAACCACTAATTAAATCACGTAAACAAAAATTTGAATTATTGAAATATTCGGATTCGTCCGGTCAATATCAGCAGAGCTCGGTGTCTCCGTGCGGCGTACGAGAATCAGCCCATTACTCCATATAGTTTGCATTAACTATCTTCTATCTCACGCGCTAAGCGTGTTATATCGTATCTCGTAGAAGTTTCACTGTGCGCCAGCCGAAGTGAACGGTGAAATATTCTTTCAAGCGAATATAAGGCTTAATACAAGTTTGAATTAGAACTTAAATTGTTTTTGTTGTTGCGTTGGTATTGAAATGATATTTATTAAACATTTTGTGTTGATTTTTAACTTTATTAAAAGCTTATTAAATTTGGTGGTTCAGCGCACGAATGCACTTATGGAACAGCCGCCCCTGATCTCACCTACACATTAATGTGTTGTGATGTTTCATATGTAAATTCTAAACAGTTTGTATGCCTTGACTATCCAGAAAAAACATTTCGAAAAAAATTTATAAGTTTTTTAATTTAAATTAGATTTGACTGAAAAAATATTGCAAAATCGCTCTTGTTGACATTGTTGTGGTCATTTGATCATAGTTTCCATTGTGATGAGTTGATGTTTAGTGCGATATTAACAAATTTTGAATAACATAGTGCAAGTTGGTCCAGTTTTATGTTGAAATTATGGTCTGCCTGTTGAACAGCTATTGTGATAATTCTGGAATTTATGTATTGTGAAAGTATATACATTATTAAAATTTAAAGAGTTACAGAACATATAATTTAACAAAGTATTTGTCACAAATTATTTTTATGAAAAAAAAAAACAAAATTCTTGTGTTTTTGAAAAAGGTGAATATTAATAGAACGTTGTCGCCTTGACAATAATTCACTTAACAGGCATATTGTCAAAACTTGGTTATTAAAGCTCATAGACTACTCTATAAAGTTTTTTGTTTAAATTATAGACTCTCCCAAGTCAACATATATGCACTCGTACTGTTTACACCCTCTACTTAAACTGTTGACATAACAATTGGTAGAGTTCGTGTGTTGTTCATGAGTCTTTATTTGAAATTCCAAATCTCTATATTTGGTTATTTTCTCAGCCTGCTTGACATTTATATTATTGTTGTTAGGAATTGCTATGTAAATTAAAGTTGACTGAAATGACAGAGGAAAATGGAGACTAGGAAATGGAATGAATAGAACGCTATGACCTCGAAGCATATATAAATTTAAAGTAGCGGCAAATGTGGAACACCAGAAATCTAGACTAGTCTGAAAAGCAGTCCACCCCAAATTAAATAATAAGTTATTCATGGTCATAACGAGTAGAAGTAGTTGTAAGCCTGTAGCATTTAGAACTACAGTACAAGCGTTTTTTTAAACATGACTTCCTCCCCCTGCCCCGAAATACTGGTCTGGCTACGCCTATGCTACATATAATTTTTTTTTGTTTGAGATATCTAATAGATTCCTTTTTTACTTTAAGAGTCATGATTGCCATTATCCCTTCAAGTCGATTAATATTTACAAAACGTATTTTTTTATTACAGTAGCGACCAGTCAATGTTCTTGTGAATATAAAGACTTAAAGATATTGTAAATGTTATTGATATATGCTGCTTGTTCAAAGTTAACGCCCTAAGATGATACCACTGTTTATGAGTCATCAGATTACTGAAATAAATAATTTAGCATATTAGATTCATTTTGATTTGTGTTCTAGCTACGTACTGAAACTTGAACAAAGCGCCCATCCGTCTTCGCGCCACCAACCAAAACTTCGCCCACCGTTCCGTTGAAGAGCATCAAAGAGCAAAGCAACGTGTTAATGAGGTTCCCGCTTCCTGTGACCCCATTCGTCACCGTGCCCGAAGTGGCAAAGAGACAGACACTGGGTGTCCACCCGCACAACACTAAACGCGTTAGCGAACGACGAAACTCACCCTAATAAATCGTTCAAGTAACAAACACCCCTTTCGAAACGCACAGCTAAGCGGATTCTAATCTTCCCCCTTTGGCGATATTTCACAAGCAGCTCAGTTTCACTCCAGATTTGGATTTCCAAGGGATCGTTGTTTACGAGAAGGAAAACTTCTATTTTCTTCTTTGTGAGAAATTGTCGTCTACACAGTCAGGAAATAGGTATTTTAATTTTGTATGACATTTGATACACTAATAGATGTTATTGAGTATTCGGGGCAAATTAATTTTGAAATACTATTTATATGTTGTTTTCTTAAAGATAGTTGTGACATCTCTGATTTGTTATACTTGCAAGGAAGCAAATTTTATATTGGAGAAAAACTATAAATTTTCTCCACATGAAATTATGAACATAACTCTTTCAAATTCTTCCAATTTGAAAGAAGCTGTGTTAATTCACACGATCTTTAGAAATTTTTAGTGCTATCCTGTTTATAACAAATTAGCAGTAAATTCTCTTAATTACATCAGTTTTATTGTCAAATATTTAATGTTATATTGTGAATTACTAAATTTGTCTTTATGAACCTTTTAATTTTTAATTTAGACCTTGAAATGTTTGGACTCAGGGGCGGTTCCAGGATTTTCATTTGAGGGGGGGGTCTTGATCTCGTTTGGGGGGCTTGACGTCATCGAAGCTTGATTTTAGCACAATAAACACTAAAAACGCATACCTCTCAGATGATTTTGGGGTATAGACTTTCCAATAATTGTGGTGTTATTCCCAAACAATTCATACGATCTAATAACTGTTTAAGTCAAATTTTGAAGTGAATGCTTCTTAACGGAGGCCTACACTTACAAATACGAAAATGGATAAGAAGGGTAGTGCAATGCAAAAGTTGAGAGATTTCGTTCCGACACTATTTAGACCTTGAAATAGCTATAGGGGTATTACTTAAATAATATTAGATCTATGGATTTACCCATACAACTTGCGTGTTCTTTGTGAGAATCAATGACAAATTGCTCAAAACTGAATTATTATGACAAATGATGAATACTAGGCTCTGTACATAGTATCCACAGGTAGCGCACTATACTCCGATCGCGTTACCGAATTAGCTTGTTTGTTCAATACTCTTTTCGAGAAAATTCGAACATTATATCTCATGTTAACACATTGCTTGGATGTGTTACATTCTATATCTGCCTACTGCACAAGCGAATTAGGTAACGCGATCAGAGTATAGTGCACTATATTAAGATAATATAAGCTCGAAGTGGTTTCATCATAACTCAAATAAAATTAATTATTGGGCAGGCAAATTGAAATAAACGAACGAACCTAATGTCGCTAGAATTCATTTTTTTCCGAAAAGAAAAGTTGTATATTTTTGGGTAACAATTCACGAAATTGTTGGTAACCTAGTAGTAATGCATCAAAATATTCAGAAACAAAATGCATTAATTGGAAAGTATGAACAGTTTCAAAATACTTTAATGAAGTTTTTGTTAAATAACATATACATCTGGTATTATGTGATATATATATTCAAATACAGTAACAAATAGATGTATTGTTAAGTTACAAACCAGTAATACTAATAACTACATTTTTCCTTTTTTGTGTTAATCCACAGATTATTCAGAGTCTGATATAAAACTTACATAAAAATTTAGTTCGGTCAACTACAGTTGGAAAACAGTGAAAATTTTCATTCCTAATAAACCGCAAGTAAAGAATTTCTAAGTTAAAATATCGTATCTTTGAAGTTTGAGATATAAAACAAAAAATGCAGTTTTGTAAATTGAAATTGAGGTAAATTAATAACCTCAAATGGGCTAATAAAGCAACTTTAGTATCAAAATCTGTGTGAAATGAGTTCTGAATAAGATAAAGTTAGATCTCAATAATTACATATATAAATATCTAGAATTTTTTAAATTATATTCAAAGTCAAAATATCTTTTCTTTAAAGTCTGAAGAAAAATTTAAAAATGCATTTATTTAACAAAAAAATGGTTACCAAAATGAAATAACTATAACATTTGTGTGTTTACCAGCAGTATGTAGTGTAAGTTAACATGTTTAACTATTTGTGTTTAAAGTGTTGAGGAAATTTGTTGAGTTTAGCATAACCACAGACCTACGATTAATTCAATAATAACCCAATTGTTTAACAATTTTTAAAATGCACTAACAACTGTGGTAATTCTAATTTATTAGAAACTATTTGACTTTTTAGGCTTCTCGAATTAAATATTAAATAAAGTTAAACACCTATAGTACTCTCTCGGTATATTTCTGTTTGTTATGTGGACAAAATGCAATTATGAAGCGAAAGCTTCTTATCAGAGGCCCATACTTAAACATAGGAAATATAGAATTGATGTAATGAAAAGCAAACATTGAAACTGCATGCGAGATAATATCCGACGATACCACACTTGCTGGATGTTGAAACGCCCCTCTTAAGAAGCGGACCCATTAAAAATTGACAATTACTAAATAATTACTAAATTTTATTTTCACTACATTCATTCCATTTTTTCTCTTTGGAGTTTTCATACGTCAGAACACCACAAAAAAATATATGGATGCTAGAGACAAAATGAAAAACTTCCGCAAAAAAGGTTGAAGTTTATATAGTGACAAATGACAAAATATTCGAGATAGAAAGTTGTTGAAAGCATGATTTGATCTAGTGTAGAAAGAGGGTGTGATGTAATGTGTACTCACTGACAAAGAAATGACAACACCCATATCATCCGTTAAAATACATTAAAGTCTGAAAAAATTACATTTATTTAACAGAAAAATCACCCTATACATTGTTGGATTTTACTATTCAATTGTATTACCATTATAAATTTTCATAAAAATGATTTTGTAATTAACGGAAATTATTGATTTATAACATACATAGATTTCAATAGATGTTTTACATATTAAAACACTAAAATGGTTTAATATTTCTAAGTTACGCTAGGCTTTGTCAGAATTAAAATAAACTATAAACGACAATTCTCTTCAGGTCCTTTGTATCAAATATAGCTGTAGGGAACTTTGTTGCCGCCGAGCGAACACTCATGTTATTTTGTCTATTCTGTCAATTTTTTTCCTCACAAAGTGTCATCATTTGATTTTGAATTTGTTGTTTGTATTTTAATTGACTTCGGAGTTCGGATAAATATTACAAATATACAATACATTACTTATATTGGAATACTGGTATCATTTTATGACATCTCTTTCTTCAGAAAAATGAATCTCTGTGAAGTAATCCGGGAAATTTTCGGTCTTATCTTGAAAAAATTGGAGGAAAGAAAACCCAATATAGGTCTGAAATTACTTACTTCTTTATGATTTGATACATTTCATTTAACGCGAGATATAAGACATTTAGATTTTCAATAAGGTTATCTGGACATATAATGTTTACATATCATCAAATTTAACGAAATATCAAATACACTAACGAGAGGACATTCAATTGTGGGAAGCGGTGAATTTAACCAGAAACACTATATATTATTAAATAATATTACAAAGGAATGACAATTTAATATCGCTCAGTTGACAGGTAACCTGAAAATTTTTCGTGACAGAGGAGTTAAATATTACACGGAACTCCAGATTCGGAATGTGCTAATTCTCTCGAAAATCCTAGATGTTGTCTTAATACCTTACATAGTGTTGTAAGATAAGTGATGGGGAATTTGGGTACAGGGGTAGAAAGTACAATATATTTACGGTATAATATTAATGATAGTAAAGGCAAATACTACTAACAAACATAATTCATAAATTTTGTATTATACAAGGATATTGAGATTAAGTAAGGGAGTTATATTTGTATCTGTTTAGTTATTTAAAAAAATGTATGTGAATG
Organism: Octodonta nipae; assembly: GCA_034190945.1. Classification (NCBI taxonomy): domain Eukaryota; kingdom Metazoa; phylum Arthropoda; class Insecta; order Coleoptera; family Chrysomelidae; genus Octodonta; species Octodonta nipae. The sequence continues at coordinate 32,062,832 of CM067218.1, read as the reverse complement.
TTTATTTTTATTGATTTCAAGTGACTCAGATATTTTTTTTCTTTTTTGTTCTAGATGTAATTGTCTTCTAATAATGTAATATTTCGAAAGTAGTTGGTTGGAATGTGATTTTCATTTAATAAATGGTTGGCAAATGTAGATATGTTGTACCTCTGATTTTCATAAAGCTTTTAAATATTCAGACACATGTTAACATAGACTCCTGAGTTATTAATTTTATCTTTTCATTTTTTTTTTTGTTTTTGGGCAAATTGTTAGTTTTAAAGTTTGTTTGAATATTTATGTTTTGTAGAAAATGAGAATTTTTTTCAGAATGAAGACATATTAATTTTGAGTTAGAGATTCTCTATCTGAAAACAGAAATATTCAAACAGCCTTTAAAACTAATTTGAACAAACGCATAAAAAATAATAAAGATAAAGGAGTCTCTAAGTTCAGTGACTATTTTTACAAAATAGATTATGTAATTATGAAATAGCAAATGTTATCCAACATTGCATATAGCAGTAAATGACAGAAAACACAATTTTCAGCGGTTTGTTGAATTTTTTTTTGTTAGACAACAAAATTCTATTCTATTATTTTATTTTCGAACCAGATTTTCAGCTATGTCAGTAGAAAGCATTCACGCTAAATTTAATACAATAGAGCACTAAATATTTGAAGGATTAAAATTTATTAACACTGCAAAAGCCGTGAGAGAATTCTATTTAAATAGTAGCAGTGTATAAAATCAGTTTGCTGAACTTACAATAATGAATTATATTAATCTATTCGCACTGCATTCTACATATACACATAAAAAACAGAACGTTCGTGCATCTACGAAATGCTAATATGTTAATGGGGAGCCAAGCAACTAGCCAGTGTGAGGTCTTATATTTTCAAGAGGGGGGCACCATCTTGTTCTGCCTTTTATGGTAGCGTAAAAATGCATGCATGAAAGGCAAGTTAAAGGCAGTCGACGCGACATACATATATCGCTATAAGCACAAGCTTTAAGCTTTAATAAAGAGGCGTGATTATGGCCATTTTTAATGCTCCCACTTTGTTAAATTATCATGTGCACACTGATTGCCATTACTGACACATGGAAGTTCTTATTGTTGGCGTCAATTGTCAGGCAAAGATCAACTTATCTAGATAACGGTTTGTATGTTTAATCGTGTACTCAGATTACTGGACGAATTCTAGACGTATTCTGAATAAATGAGGCGCTTGGGACATTTAACGAACAAGTTTGAGGTAATAAAAAAAAATACAATTTCATTATAATCTATGCCGGTTCACATTCTTTTCTTTTTTTCCATGTTGTGTTGTCGGATATTTAGTTCATATCTTTTAGTGGTCTTTGGCTTATTCAATATTGTCGATATATTTCTGTTTGCTTTATGGAAAAATGCATTATTGAAGCGAAAGCTTCTTAACAGAGGCCCACACTTAAACCTACGAAAATAGATAAGTGAGGTTCGAGACTTAATTTACTTATATATCCAATTACTAAATAATGAAAGCACTAAATTTTCTTTTCATTCTACTATACATTCCATTTTTTCTCTTTGCGATATTTCAAATTTGAGACTTGACATACGTCAGAACACCACAAAAAAATGAAGTTTATGGATGCTAGAAACAAAGATTAAACACTAGAATACCGCACAAAAGGTTGAAGTTTATAGTTAGTAGAGACAAGGATGACAAAATTATATCGAGATGAAAGTGAAAAAATGTCCAGCTGAAAGCATAAAATAACAATTTCAAGAAATGACCAGAATGGCGCTGGTGTAGAAAGAGGGTATGATGTAATTTGCTAAATATAAAATATACTCACTGACAAAGAAATTGCAACACCCAGAAAGAATTTTTTAAATTTATATCATCACCGTTAAAATATTTTTTCTTTAAAGTCTGAAAAAATTAAAAAAAAATACATTTATTTAACAGAAAAATAACTATAACTAACAGAATGAAATAACTATAACATTTGTGTGGATTTTACTATTCAATTGTATGTTTACCACCAGTATGTAGTGTACGTTAATATGTTTAACTTTCATAAAAAACTATTTTTGTTCAAAGTGTTAACGGAAATTTATTGAGTTTAGCATAACAAACATTTAGATTTCAATAATAACATATAACGTTTTAATTATATTAAAACACTAACAACTGTGGTAATTTTCACTAATTCATTAGTTAATATTTGACAATTGTTTCGCTCAGTTGACAGGCTTCGTCAGAATTAAATATTAAAATAAATGTTAAACATATGAATACCTTACATAGTACTCTCTTTCGGTATATTTCTGTTTGTTTTGTGGAAAAATGCAATATTGAAGCGAAAGCTTCTTATCAGAGGCCCATACTGAAACATAGGAAAACAGATAAGTGATGTATAGAAAAGCAAACATTGAAACTTCATTTGTTTCGAGACTTAATTCCGATCGATACCACACTTGCTGGATGTTGAAACGCCCTTACAATTTCTATGTGTAAGAAACGGACCAATTAATTAAGAGTCTCTTCTTGTATATCCAATTACTAAATAAAGCCAGCACAAAATTTTCTTTTCATTCTACTATACATTCCATTTTTTCTCTTTGCGATATTTCAAATTTGAGACTTGACATACGTCAGAAAACAACAAAAAAAGATGTAGTTTATGGATGCAAGAGACAAGGATGGAAAACTAGAATACCGCAAAAAAGGTTGAAGTTTATAGTTAGTAGAGAAAAGGATGACAAAATTATATCGAGATGAAAGTGAAAAAATGTCCAGCTGGAAGCATGAAATAACAAGTTCAAGAAATGACCAGAATGGCGCTGGTGTAGAAAGAGGGTGTGATGTAATTTGCTAAATATAAAATATACTCAGTGAAAAAGAAATGGCAACACCCAGAAGGAATTGTTTAAATGTATCATTGTTTTGGTAAAACACATGCTATAGTACAAAGTAAAGGATTAAAATTAAAAGTTTGGCGAATTTTTTTTACAGTGAATTTTTTTTTGTCAATTAATATTGTAGTCGTTTTTGCATTTTTTTCAATTTACCAAAAAACAAACTGTTTGATGGGATCCAAAATCGATGTTTAGTAATGCTAAAATGTCTAGAGTAGGTTTACGCTGAATGTATTGCCAGCTACGTGAATTTGAAAGAGGTAGAATTATTGGATTACGGGCCGCTGGTTTTTCATTTCGAGAAATTGCTAGCCGCACGAACAGAAATCCAACTACTGTTGTGAGATGTCGACCGTGGTTTGTTAAGACCTAAAATCGGAGAAGAGTAGGCACCGGACGTCTTAGGGGCACGCATGAAGTTCAAGATGGACGTCTAAGACTTATAATGGCTTCTAGAGACCGATTTTCGACAACACGAAATTTGGCTCATGACTGGTTAGGAGAACAAGGCCATCTTGTAAGTGTCCGAACGGTTTACCACCGTATAAGGTCTTTGGGACTACAGCATTATCCACCTCAGCTTGTGCTACTTCTGACCGCTGAGCATCGACCCCATTGGAATGTGGAATGGCATCATGTCGTTTTTTGTAATGAATTTCGATTCGGCTTTGGTGAATATGTTGGCCGAAATGGCCGAAGAAGGGTTAGGCGACGTCCAGGAGAAAGACGTCAATCTCAATTTGATGTTGAGCGACGTGTACAGCGAACAGTAGGCATTCTGGTATTGGGCACTGTTGCACATGGAAGTACCTTTAGTCTTTGTGCGAGCCAACATAAGAGCGCAATCATTATCTTCAGGAAGTAGTGGAGCCGTATGTACTCCCTTGCCTTAATCGGATCATGAATCCCATATTTCAACAAGATAATGCTCGGCCTTATGTTGCTTGGGTTAGTTTAAACTGTGGCACATGTGAATCTTTAGCCCATAGAACACGTTTAGGATATGATGGGTAGAGGCTCGGAAATTTACCTCAGCGCCCACGGACTGTGGAGGTTCTAAGACACAGGTAGCGTGTGCCGTGTGCCACTATTTCTCAATAAGAAATACATCACCTTATTGAATCAATGCCAAGACGTGTTGGGGAGTGTATAGATAACCGCGGTGGACAAACACATTAATAACAAACTTAACTTAAAAACCCTTTGGTATTTTGTGTTCAAATTTTAATCATCGCCTTCTGGGTGCTAAAAATTCATGGTCAGTAAGTATATTATTAATGTTAAGCCACCTAACCCAAGTATCCATAAGATATTTTATAAACTTTTGGCATCATGTTTAAAATTCACCTTAGCGCCACGCTAATTTAATGCATTTGATGGGCACTTTTTCTTAATATGCATTGGATTAAATTATATTACAACAGCTATTTTAAGAATAGTCTGGAGATGCTGTGATTTTTAAAAATATCTCATTAAATAATGTTCCCTTAATTCAATCTGTTATAATTAAAGTGACCTCGTTAGTGTCCGACCGAAGGTCTGATGTTGGCGGAAACCGAAGCCGATTGTTCGGCCTTAGCTTTAACCATCGACCAAAGCCGAAGGTTAATACAAAGTCGCCCATAGTAATAACTTATAAAATTCCTTCAAATTCTTCCAATTCCAAAGGAGCTTTGGTATTTTGTTAAGATCATCAGTTCATTTCAAATATTTCAATGTTAATTTGTAGACTGATTGAGAATGGGAGAATGGCGTCTGATTCAAGAGCAGGAGACAAGCTTAACATGAGGGGAGGGGGCGATATCGTGTCATGGGGGCGAGGTCATACGATATTTACCTAAATAATGAAGTCGGAGTTCTCTGTGGCTTTGGATACAGAATATTTCCTGTCCAACTGCAATAAAAATTGTCATATTTGGTTTAAACCTACAGAAATTACATTATTATAAAATCTTGAATGTAAGATTTTTTTTTCGATTTAGTATTGAACTTATGAGCCTCGATGGAGGCGATCTTCCTCTTTGGCCTACCGTTTTGAATCGGCCCCTTGTCTTATTTAGACCCTGAACCGATTGGGAGCTTTTAAAACATACACATTTTTCCGTAAGTGTGGTGTAAGACATTCTAAGTTGGTTAAAGTTCAAAATTACAAAAGGAATACTGGATATAACTTCTACATCACTCAATATTATTTAAAACATTTGATAGATAATTTTAATCACTTAAAAGGGAAATACTTTATTTTAGTCCAACCAGTGGCAAACAGCTTGACTGATGAAGCCTATTGCCTTCCCTAACTGTGACGCTACTGAATAAATGACAGCTTTAGGTATTTTTTCCAAAATGTGCAAAGCTTTGTATCTAAATTATAAAATTTTGTCCACTTCCATAAAATAATTGTCTTCTGGATATTCGTACTTAAAGAAATTATTTCATGGAAACGGGGTAGGGTATGACGGGGCTAAACGGTCCATTTTTCAGATATTATCTCATAACTATTTACATGTAAAGTTTCTCAATAACATTTTCTTAGCATTTTAGCTACTAATGTGATAATTGGACCTTTCCAGACTGTTTCTAGACGTCAGATATTGACGATATGGCCAGTCCTGTCGAATGTCCTTGATGAGGAGATTACAATTATTAATTTCAACTTTAATTATCCGCAGCCAGATACTAATGAATTCTATAGAACTAGAAATGATACAGTTGTCCTCAGTTAACAATATTAAGGCAAACTTTTTAAATTTTGGTTTTGTGTTTTAATTTTCTTGTATTATTAAATTGCCAAATTCTTTATTTAATTTTTGTGTTAATGTATTTGTAGAAGTAATTTACAATTTTTTAAATTCGCAAGAAATTAGAATAACGAAAAGCACTCTACGCTATAGTAAACCACCACATTTCTATTGCTGTTGCTTACTACAGAATCACAAACCCAAAACGTCTGTAAGACTAATTGTCAGTTCTATTCACTCCGCAAGCAGTGAACATTCAACATTTATTTTAAAATTATTTTCAAAATTTTATCTCTTCTCACAGGAAATTCAATATCTCTTACTATTTTATAATGATGTTTGTATTTTTTTTGTGCTACCCTGTTTATCTAAAAAAATAACAGAGATTATAACGTCATTGATGGAATGCAGTTCAACAGTGGATGATCTTAGGGGAATTATGAGTGTAAAGCGGAATTAAATGGTAAAATATTGAATAAGTAGAAAGATTTTAGAGACAGACGGCTTTTGTTCAAGGCTATGATTACAAAATTTATAAATTTTGCAGTAGGGAACAAATTATGATTATATTTCGATATTTATTATTTTGCTCTGTAAATTAACAGCATCAAAATCATAAGAGAGCTCTCAAATTCGGAAATTTAAACTAGTATTCTTTCCCCAGATACTAGTGCGGTGTGGTTAATGTCGTTCCACTCTTTTCTTCAATATCATTTACTTTAATATCTATATTTATTTAACTGTCTGTAATTTCCTGTACTCCCCACGTTTTATTAGCCAGCGAATTGTAAATATTTACTGCTACGTTTCAAGAAGTTCAATAATTTTACATCTCAGCAGGAGCACATGGCAATTATCATGATTGGTTGGTGTTGATAAACAAGGCGATATTTTGGTTTCGTATTAGAAATTATAAAACTGTTTCACGTGAATTATTGAATGAAAATAAGCTGCTGAAACATTAATATTCGACGGAAGTAATTATGCAAATAAAATCGACAAAGTGGTTTGTACTTTTGTGTTGAGTTCAATTTATGTAACAAATACAAGGTTAAGCTTACTAGGGGGTTTAGTAAGGTACACAAAATAACTAAAGAGGGAATATAGGTTGTACCAATACTAGGTTTTCCTGTAACCATGAGCTATATTTTCAATATTCTATGCTTTTTATAATTTTTTTAAATTAAAACAAATATATATTACTATTCTATCTACGTTTGATTTTGAATATATTACGCTCGTTAATTTCATATGTAATATTACAGTCTTATTATTTTTTTTTAATAATGCATGCCCAATGGTTGTACATTTGATATATAGCTAACCTTAAGGACTTGATTTTGTAAAATTTCTAATTTGCTCCCAAAATTTAACCTCAGGATTTTATCCCAGTTTAACTTATCCACTGATATTAATTTTGTTAATTGTAAAAAACTGTTGACGGTGACAAACAGCTAAATTTTATACAGGAATAGTTGCAGACGACATTTTTGACCTCTTTTTTGTTCGAAATTGCTCTACTATACTTTGTTCCACTTTAAAATTTCAAATAATTATTTATCGGTTACAGGAAAAAACTGAGGAGATAGAAATACCCATGTATGGAGGAAAAATAATTAAAAACCTCGTCAACAATCATTCATATATTACTTAATAGTTTTTAAACTTCATATTTAAAAAATCTCATAGCAAGCCTTTTCACTTAATACGTTATACGTCTCTAAAGGCCTTGAAAGCATAGGATTTTCAATTACAATTACATTGTATGTAACAGTTTTTACATTTTATTTAATTTGCAATTTGTATAGAAATCTTTTTACTAAACGCCTACATTCATTTCTAATAGTACCCTTCGAATTCGACTCCTCCATTCCCATTCTCCGCAGTTTTCTCCAAGGTAGTACTTTTCTATTTACTCTGTGAGATTTCTGTCGATCTTTATTTTTAGCATCCTCTTTCCTTGTCCTAGCCATCTGAGCTCTTACAAGAGTAGACATTTTGGGGTCGCCATATATGTTCTCCAGTTATTTTAATTTTTTTTATCCTCCACCCACTCCAGATCTTCTTGGTCCGTAAATGCTTTTTTTGGTTTTCCTTGAGACAAATTTAAACTTCATTAGCACTCTCAGCATTTCATACTTCCTGCTTCACTTGGCTATCCTTGCTTATTCTTCCCTCCTTATTCTTCCTATCATCCTTTTTAGCTTATTCTTCTTTTTGCTGTTATAGTTACGTCATCGCAATGGCTATGCATTAACATTTATTTTCCAAAATTGTACCCTCTGTTTTAATCTCACTTCATAAAATTATTTTCAATATCAAGTTGAAAAGAGTTGTTGATATGGGGTCAGCTTGTCTGGGTCGTTGATCTACTTCGAAAGTATCTGATCTTCTTTGCTGTTCTCAGCTCCCTCATCAGGTTATTTCTGATTTCAGTCGATTTTTATAATATCCACAAAAAGCACGTTTTCGAATTTATAAGGGCTAATTTGCATTTCCTTCAGTGCTCTGATACGGATCTATTGTATCTTAAACTGGCCTGAAACTCACCTATTACTCCTGCTGTGTCTCCTAGTCACCTTGTAATGCATTAGCACTTTGTAGCATGTCTCCAATAATGCTATATCAGTTTGTTTCCCTTCTTGTCTATAGGATGTATGATTGCTTTAGTTCAATCCTTAGGCAGCATGTCTTCTGTCTCCCATATTTTCTTAATGAAACATTTCGTCTGTGATTCCCATTCGTCCCTGGCTTTTGTTGCTTTTTGGTTTTCTAAATTTTTATTCTATTTCTTCTCTCATGGGATGATCCGCTTCTTGTCCGCTTTTCTTCACATACTATTCGGGATCTTCTTGTCTGTCTCCTTCGATGTTAAATAATTTATTACAATAATGATTCCAACCTTCTATTATTTTCTTCGGTAGTAGTAGTAATCAGTTCTCCTTTCTCATTCTTTATGATTTCATAGTGATTTTGGTATCCGTTTTTAGTTTTTGTAACTTCTCTAAATCTATTTTCATTGAATTTTCTTTCGTTTTTTGTAAAAGTTTTCTTCATCTCTCTTCTTATTATTCTATAAATTTCCTAACTGACTTTTTTATTCACCGTTAATAGTTTGTGTCCAGCTTTTCTTAGATCTTCTGTCATTTCAAAACATTCTGCATTATACCAGTCCTTTCTCTTCCGTTATGTGGTTCCAGCTGTTAGCATTGTTTCACTTGCCATCCATACGACAGTTTTTATAGCTTCTCGCATTTCTGTCTCATCTTCAGTTGGTGCTGCTGTACCCCATTCTCTTTATTTTGAATTGTAGTTCATTTTTGCAGATAAAATAATGGAGCAAATTGCTTTTAATTTTATTTTTAACAATTCACTACCTGTCAGTTTGAAGAAATTGGGTACCTATTTTAAGCAAAAATCCAAAGTAATTCAACATTTTTTCATTCAGCAAAGATTGAAAAAAGTATCGTCCTAATATTCGTAGTTTAAGAAATACCCCGTTCGAAAAAAAAAGGTTAGTCGTATTTCAAGATTTTGAAATTTTCTCCAAAACGCGAGTATAAATTAACAATCTAAATTTCTCAGAGAACTAATAGAAAATAAAATGTTCGAGTTTATAAGTGATTTTATTTACCTCAGTAATCATTCGTTGCAGACGTACCAACATGTTATGACACTCACCTTGAAATTTCGAATTCTATATAAATTCACCCTAATAAAGTAATATCCTCCTTAAAACATCAAAGTTATATTTAATTTCCGGCATAACCTGTTAAAGAAAATTTTCTTGATAACCCTGAAGTCCAAATTTTGAAATCTCAAACATTTTTATATATATGTGATATTGAAAAACGAAATGTTTAAACAATTTGACAGTTTTGTTCAGAGAATTTGCTCGAATGGTTTTCTATTACTTTTTAAGAAAATGAGTAGAATGATAGTCCAGTAAATGAAAAAAATATTATTTTTAAATTCAGTTCCCATTTTCAAACCGAAAGAAATTGGGAATCATTGTAATGGCAAAATGTTTAGCTATGATACTGACAACTCCCAAATATTTCTACTAGTGTTATTTAAAATAAAATTTTAGCTAATTCACTATGTTTTTCTTAGGTTTTTCTCTTATGACTTTAAGGAGATCACCGAAATAACATTTTTGGCAAATGCACAAATTTACATGCGCCAAAGATAAATTCTAGAGTCATCTCTTTCTAGTTCTTCCAACTTGAAAGGAACTTTAATGCTAACTATCAGTTTCAAATTAAAATAACTCAGGTTTTAATGATATTGATATAAAATCTGATTAAGATTTATACACTTGTTTTTTTAATATGCAGCAGCTTTTTTCTTAAAGAAACCTTAAAAAATACTATAAGATGACATAAATAAGTACTAGAAAAACCATAGTGTTACTTATAGAAGTTATTTAGTAATTAGATTTTTTCCTATAAATTATAGAACTTTTAAACAAGGAAAACTAATTATTTTTATGTTTTCTTGGGAAATAACACCACATCTACATATAAATAGGCAAAGACAAAACGATTAGGTAACATATTCTCCTCTGTTTCTCAACCGATTTTCTTCATATTTGTTTTGTTTAGTAACTACTGACGACCTTCAGTGCAGAATGCGAATCTTAATTTATAATATTTGTTCATTCATTAAATAAAATATAATAAAAATTCATTATTTACGTCAATAATGTCAATGCTAAACAACTGAATGTGCCGCCGCCGCCAGACTCAAAACATTGAGTAATTATATATAGACAGACCAATACTGCTATATGCTTAGAGCATGTACTTCTGGAAGTGGCATGCAAGCGTTGTTATTGTTTAGTGGTAAAGTAATCGTTGTATATTATAATTATACAGGGCGATTCCAGATATGTTAGAAATCATTTTTTCGTGGGTGGCACATAAGCAGTTGCGTATATAGGGTGTTTAAAATATAGAGTATAGTGCAATTATAACTAATAAAATAATGATATATGGAAGCCCATTAGCGGTTGAATTTACAGGGTTCTTGGAATAGAAGGTGCAGTAAAATTACATTTATACAGGGTGGTGCAAAAAATGTTATACATAGATGCATATACAGGGTGGCAGAAATGGAAATGCAACATTTCGTAACCCATAAGCAGTTGTATATATAGTTAAGATGAAATATAGGGTGAGAGGAATTATATATATACAGGATGGTGATAAAAAATCTTAGAAAAGGAAATGATATAGAGTAGACCACGAAGAGTTCCATATATATAATGATTGGAATATAGGTCGGAGTAGAATTATAGTTACAGAAGATAATTAAAAATTTCATAAACAAAAAGATTCAATATGGTGAGTCATAGGCAATGGTTTACCCGGTGGTTCAAATATGTTTAAAAATATTATGCGTAGTCCATGAGCAGTTGCATATACAGGGTGGTGGAAATATACAATGAGATGGAATTATTATAATGAGGATTGTAATAAATGTTAGAGAATTGAGTGCAATTATAGCTATACAGGGGGGTTAGAAAAAATAAATATGTAGGGTACCCCATTAGCGGTTGAATTGATGTCATATTAAATTAAGAATTACGAGTTTGAACACAAATAAAGTTCTATGAATTATATCTGAAAAAAACTTGAATTTCGTTACTTATTTGTACAAGCGAGATGTAAGACCGACATCTAGGATTTTCGAGGAAACTATCACACAGAGGTTCCGAATCTGGATCCGTTCTGTGTAATTGCTGTTCTCCCTAAAGTCCTAGGATAGAATGTCATGATAAAATTGTCATTTTACTTAACCTGCCAGAGATATTGACACAATTGGTCGAATTTCGACCACTGGGCGACAGCTAGTTAAAATAAAAAGCTGTATATTGAAGAAAATAACAAACGTTTCAAAGTCGATTCTGACTTCGTTGTCAATGGCTTTAAAATATGTATTGAAAATGTAAATTGAAAGTTTGATTTATGCCATTTAAGTTGACATAAGAAAAACTTTTTTGTTTTTAAATATACAGGTAGTACAAAAAATTCTAAAGATCATGTATTAAGTTAAACAGCTTTCAGGTTGGAAGAATTTGAAAGAGTTGTGTTTAGAATTTATAAGTGGCGGTCCTAGGTACGACTTTGTTATAAGATAGCCCATTCACCAAAAAATGCGATCAAAGAATTCTGCTGTTTCAGTGATCTCATTAACGTCATAAGGGAAAACCTTGGAAAAACCTTATGAACTATCCCCAGACTGGGTTCTTCAAATGGAGATGACCATTAACAATTTCTTCTTTAATTGTCGGTAAGCAGATACGATTGAATTCTACAGAAGTAGATATAATCGTCTTCATTCAAAAGAATTAAGATAGACTTTTTTATTTTTCGTTTTGTGTTATGTTGTTCTTCGTGAAGTATAGTTGAATTGTCAAATTGTATTTTATGGCCTAGGTCCCATGCATGTTCACAAATTTTCGATTTTTCAAATTGTCGTTTCTTTGTGTAATTCTTGAGTTCATTTATTCGTACGTTTAATGGTCTCGATGTTTCTCCAATTTAAAATTTATTGCATTCGCAAGGAATCTTGTATATGTATGCATTTTTGAGTTCTGAGTTTTGTTGGTTGGTTTTGTTTTCGATATTAGTGATTTCAGTGTATTTCTTATTTGGCATGTTGTTTTAAAATTAAATCTGTTGCCCACTGTTTTCAATCGATCTGAGCCTGTATATATGATATATTTGTAACTGTGATGTTGTTCTGACTAGAAGTGTTAATAAGAGAAGTTCTGAGTTTATTCGGAAAGTTTGTTCTCTATTCAAGTCTGTTTAACTCTTTGTTTGATAAAATTTGTGAGGTAATTGTTTCCAGTGAGAACAATTTTTATTTTGATGAGGTGTTATTTCCCAAGAAATCATAAAAATAATCAAGAATATGCAACAAATAACATTTGGAAGACAAGGAAAACTAAATTAAATTTATGGAAGAATATAGATATGCACAAATTTTTTTAACAATAACCACAATCACTCCTTCAATAATTATTCCATTTTTTTTAAATGAAATGTTATTAAAGTTTTTGTGCAAGGAGATGGATAATAACCTTTTTGTTAATAGAATACAAATCGACATTCTGATATTATTGAAAAACTCGCAAGCAAAACATCATGAAAAAATCACACGACCGCACTGCAGCAAGAAAACTTTGTACACAATATCGTCTCGACTTCCTCCGACCGAAACCCATAAAAAACAAGAGAATCGACATAAATTCTTCAAAGTCGAATCTCTGGTCGTCGAAAAAACAAACTTCACCGAACATTGATAGTCCGGGACGAACCTATAAGTCTTCTCCCGTCCTTTTACCTCCCAGTTTCAGCCGCGTTCCAACCCCCCGCAGGATTTCTTTCCCCGACTCGCAATACCACGTGATTTGTCCGCTAATCGCCCTAGCCTGGGGACCTGTAATGGGTCCCATCTAGATTTTGTTTCACGTTCCCTCGGCCATCTAGATTCTATAAGTGGTCGGGGATGTCACTTCAATTATCTGCCGTTCGCATGCGACTTGATTCTTTTTTAACTCTATTGGACTTCGGGGGATGAGATTTCGGGCTTCTTTAAGCTAATTGTCAGATAAATAAGTGGGCCCTCGTTTAGAGTAGGGCTTAATTGAGTAGCTGGGATAAAAAAGACGAGAAAAGTAATTGGAAACAGTTTTTTGAAATTAATGATCGGCGAGTTTTATACGAGTACTTCGTGTCTTGGGATAGCTTACGAAAGGCTTACATAAAAAGGTAACGCATTTGTTTCTGCTGCTAATTTCGTTAAATTTTAGTGTTATTATTTAAAGCATATATTCTAGTTTTTAATCAACTTTTGAATTTCAATCAGATTAGATAAGCAAAACTGAAATTCTCTGACAGACAGCGACAGATCACAGTAAGGGAAATATTTGCGGCAAGAATCAATAGCTTGCTAAGGAATATTATCTTTTTTATATGCATTTTTGCTACATCATAATATATCTTAATATAATCGTAGAAATTAATAATTTTATCAATTGTCAAATATTATCGATTGATTCACTCTTTCCAAGAATTCTACCGCCTTTAAACTGAAGCTGTAATTTGTTTTTAAGTATTTTATACTAGGTAAGTACCTGAAATATCCCTAATCCCTATCAGTTAAAGAAATGTTGGGTATTATTTTTCAATAATTTCTTCGATGAGGCAAAAATATGGTCTTACTTTTATACATATAAGCACTTGAAGACTAAATAGTGTCACAGCAATTAATATAGTCCCTACGAGAAGTGTTTTCTACTTTACGCAACTTTAACTCTTCCATTATAAATGTTAGGAAATTGCATTTACTCAGACCTTCTTCTAATATGTTCCTATTTCACATGCACTTTCATTTGAACACAACTTTGTAGACGCGAGATGTAAAGACCGATATCAAGGATTTTCGGAAAACTAGCACACAGAGGTTCCGAATCTGGAGACGTTCGATGTGATTACGGTCATTCCTAAGTCCTATGTTAGAATGTCAAGGTAAAATTTTCAGGTTAACCTCACCTGTCAGAGACATTAAATACTCTCTTCGAGGAGTCATTCTTTTGTACGCTAGACAATATATACTGTCTCTGATCATCAGTTGCGCTTCCCATAAGAGAATGTAATCTCGAGCACTTACTTATGTATTTGATACATATTGGTAAATTTTGTAGCGCAGCTGTTGAAGGTTCCCTGATCAGAGGCAGTAGATATTGTCTTGCGTAGAAAGGAATGACACCTCGAAGAGAGTATTAAACACAACTTGTTAATACAAACATCATTACATCAAACTCATCATAACTTTTCAGTTTTTCCTGAAAAACCTTTAAAAGTTCCTCTAAAATAGAAACAATACTAACCACCCATAACTTCTTGAGAATTTTTGTTGTAGAATATTTTCTTTTTTCATATTAAATCTTACATTCTTGTCGAATCCTCATCGGAGCTTCAATTTTGGGAATGCTATTTTTAATTTTTAAATAACAAATAATGTAGTGGTCTCTGATACAAAATCCGCTGTTTAATTATACAATTGCGACTTTTGCTACTTTTGTAGATCTTTAATATCTCACTCACAATTATTAATTTGTTAAGAACTTTTATAATCCTTACATGATTCTAGGCTGACCTTTATGACCGATTCCAAGTTATTTTATTCCACAGTAGCAAGTCTTTTTACAGTAGTTTGCTTAGACAAATGACCTGGCAAGCCTTCAAAAACTGTTGGTACGCCAACTTTTTGTAGTTTAGTATTAATCCGGAAAAATTCTTTTATTTCAATATTTGCTCGAACTTTGTCTACCCTTATGACTCACTTCTCTTCAAAATTTTTGTATGTAAATTTTGGGATTGTTTATTAAACCTAATTTTGTACCGACATTTCAAAGCCATTGTTGTTTTAGTTTATCATTTTAGGTAAACAAAAATTAGTTACGTGTTTTACACTTTATTTACATATATTTACCAAATTATACAACTATTCTTAATTTAAAAGTACATTTTAAAACGTGAAAACTAAAAACGAAAGGTACATTCATTAGGGGGCCTTGCACAAAACTACGGAGTAAATAAAAATATATAAATGAAAAATTTTAAAATTGAATGTACAAAAAACTTTATACCTACATAGGCAGATAAAAGTTAACACATAGCTACTAAAAGATGAGTTTTATGAATTTCAGGAAATCAAACCAAATTAAAGGCATTGTTGACGAAGAAACATGCAATTTCAAAATTTTACGGGCCACAGTGAAAAATTATTTCAGACAGCAAGAAAATAAAAGTTTCGGTTGAGAAAGAATCTGAAGAAATAGGTTTTCGCGCTTAGAGTCATAGCTGATTCTGCTTTTTCCGGATTTGGAACGCGTCATTTTTCGAATTAATTTATTTATATATCTGAAACCAGCATATAAACAAAGTTTTCCGACGTTTCGCCCACACTTGTAAGGGCCTTTTTCAGGGATGAGAAAAAAATACAATTTGTTCGTCAGTGTGATAATTTTAATAAACTGAGTTTTTAAATTGTGTTTGTGAGAAAAAGACGAAATGAATGGAGTCGCCACAAGGTAAGTAACATTTGGTTTGTTTTTCTCATCCTTCAAAAAGCCCCCTAAAGTGTGAGCAAAACGTCGGAAAAGTTTGTTTATATGATAGTTGATATATAATAAATTAATTTGGAAGAAGACGCGGTCCAAATCCGGAAAAAGCAGAATCAGCTGAGAAAGATTATGTTGGATATTCATGATTGTGACGACAAACAATAAAGGTTAAGTACATATTCACGGTTTAAGTTGTGGATGCTGGACTTATTTTAAGGTCATTTATTGCATGATAGTTTCCAGCGATATCTATCTCGCCAGTCGACATTTTGTAGATTTATACTCTTCATAGTCACTTTTAGGCAGTCTGCCCTAGTCCTCCTCTTTTTCTTCTTTGTGACGGTATCAATTGGAGTAATTGCTTAGTTCACTGAAATGTTAAATTGTTTAGATATCAATGGAGTTAGTTTGAAGTTAAATCCAAGTTTGTGGGGTTGCAACCCTTGTCCCACCTTTGAAAAAGGGGTCCAAATGGTTTTTATGGTTTATCTGTGAAACTATAAGTCTCACAAAAAAATTTGAAACAATATTGATGCCAATGTAGAGTTTAAAAAGTCCAGCAACCCCTGTGCTTCAAAAATTAATTTTCTGCAGAAGCAAAGAAAACTGTGGTCAATGTGTGTATGTCAAAAAGCGGACCTGAAATGTTCTGCAGTGTACCTCCATTGTTCTGGCGGGTCTAGCAGCAACAGAATAAAGCTCTCGAAACTAATCGAAGAAAATGATCTTGAACATAAACTGCCGACAATGGCGCCACCTTATTCGCCGGTTTTCCCCCAACTATTACAATATAGAAAGCCAACCAGATGCTGAGCCGCAGCCTAATCCATCAAAAAGACCGGGGGCAGAGTAGTTGTGATTTAGAAAATCACCGTGGAATATGCCTACTGGCAAATCATTAATATTAATGTATAGTTAAAAATACTGAAGAATAGTATTCGTTTTGCATTTACTAATAAATAAATTTAATAAGTTTATAATGAAAGTTATTCCTTAAAAGACCGTCTACGAAAATGATCTGATGTAATTTTTTTGTAAAATGATTAGAACAATGTTTTTTTTATTCTCAAATTTTTATTGATTTTCACTTATAACATTTTTATTTATGGTTCTAAGACTAAAACTTATTTCGCAAAAATTGTAGATAATTTATTTTCAACAAAAAATGTTAAATAATCTTTTTGGGAGACCTATAATTTGTCAGATAAACCATAAAAACCATTCGGACCTCTTTTTCCAAGATGGCGGCCGTGGGACAAGGGTTGCAACCCCACAGACTTGGACTTAACTTTACACTAAGTCCCCTTTAATATCTAAAAAATAAAATTGCGTCATCTGAGAAATGCAACCCAACTGCAACTTTTCAATGGACTATTAGGGGATCTGCTATTACCCATATGGATCACATGACCATACCATCTCAAGCTTTTTACATCAATGGTGTCAACTATCTGTTAACTCCATATCACACTTGTTCAATGCGCTTCTTTATCTCATTTTCATCAATCTGTCATTGGTTATACTTACATCCAAATATTGGTAAGAATTGGTAGATCTACTTGTTGCATGGTCTAGTATTAAGTCGTGATCATTGGCACCTGTAACTAAATTTTCAGTTTTTCCTCTATCAATTGATAACTCCAATCGTGGTAAGCGTTCTTCAATTTTCTTACCATACAGTAGGTATGTATCGTCCTCATCATTAGCAAAATGTAGAGTAAAGAGATTGTCGTCTGTAATTTGTATCTATGGATATATTTCTAAGTACTTTGATATCACAAACTTTTGTTAGTCTGAAGTTGGTAGACAATGTAACTCGTTCCTCGAAGTTTCCTTAGACTTCCATCGTCTTGAAGTGGTTGATCTCACAACGTTTCAATAGCTGTGTATTTGCTATCGTCATCAGGTGAATGATAGGAAATTCAGATTATCCGTTGTATTTATATTCTACCCTTAACCGGTCATGCGTCGCCGGTCATGGTCATTGGGTCTTATCTGGTCCAATCAGCGTCCTCGTACCTGGAGGTTGGTTGCCGGTGATGCGTAGCGGCAGAGGCCGAAGAAAAGCTCTCCAAATATTTTTAATTTGGACGCTGGGCTCGATAATTATATTTCGTTCGAGATTATATATGCTGTCGCTATGAATTTTCTTTTGTCCCAGTGCTCTTCCTTGTGAATTGCTCTGGCCTGGTCCCAGTTGATATTATGTTGTTCGGTTCATGCATGATTAGCTAGCCCAGACTTCGTTACCTCCGCCCTTTGAGTAGCTGTGCGATGCTCCTTAATCCTGGTGTCCAGCGGCCGTTTTGTCTCACCAATGTAAAGATTGCCACATTCACACGGTATGCTGTATATACAGTTCTTTGGTATTGCTGGTGCATCGGGCCTCGTTCTTGTTATCATGCTCCTCAAGGTGTTGTTGCTTTTGAAGATCATTCTGATACCATAGCTGGGTGCAATTCTTCTAAGTCTCTCCGACAGGCCTTTAGTATACGGTAATATTAGAGTTGCTACCGTGATGTCCTCTTCCTGCCTAGGTGGTTTGTCCAGCTCTGCAAACGCCTTGGTAATAATCGTTTCCGGATATCCATTCGCCAAAAAGTCTTTCCTAAGTTTCACTTGTTTTTCTTTGAGGGCTTCTGGTGTGCTGCAGATATTTTTGGCTCCATGGATTAGTGTTTTGATGATGCCAGTTTTAGTTGCTGTTGGGTGGTTGGAATTGTAGTGAAGGTATAATCCTGTATGCGTAGCCTTTCTGTAGACTGTTGTTTGGATTCCGATTCTAGTCCTTTGACACGATACATCAAGGAATGGTAGGGACCCACTCTCTTCCATCTCCAAGGTGAATCTAATGGATGGTTGGGATTGATTCAGGTGCCCCAGAAATGCCTGTAGTTCTACCTCTCCATGTTGCCAAATAATAAAGGTGTCATCGACGTACCTCAACCATAGCTTAGGCTGCTTCTCGTAACTCCTCACTGCATGGTCTTCGAACCATTCCATGTAGATGTTGGCGATGGTTGGTGATAATGGGGAACCCATAGGCAATCCATCTTCTTGCATGAAGAACCTGTCCTTCTCCTGAAAGTAGCAGTTCTTGAGGCAACATTCAAGCAAGTCCACGATTGAGTCCTCTCCATCAGGGTTTTGTCTTCAATAAGTACCACTAGACGAATCTCTCAACATAGTGAGAAAGAAACCCTAATGAACAGGCAGGGGCGGATCCAGAGTGGAGCTTCAGGGAGGAGGGCGATAAGATATGTCGGTACTCAGATTTTCGAAAACATTGTATTGTCGAGATTTTTGTATTAAAAAAGTGGATTTTCACTTTAAACTTTCCAAAATAGCTTTATTATTTACTCATTATATTGTGTTAAGCTCAATGATCTTGAAGCTCTCGGAGGGGGCGATCGCCCCCCATCTCGCCTCCGCGGATCCGCCCCTGCATCATAATGTTCATCGTCTTCCTTGTCCTTCCCAATCTCATTGCTTCCCCCTATCCTAAATCAAAGAACTGCGCCCAAGAGAAAATAACAATCTCTTCTATTTCATCGTTTGTCAGATGACGAGTAGGGATGGAAAGAGTTTCGATTATTAAAATCGACTATTCGTTTTATAAAATCGATTTTACTCTATTTTTTTGATTGATATGTTTTGCTATGTATAATTGAAAAAGTTGTTATTTATCTTATTTCTGATATTTCAAAATGATTTTTTACTAAACACCTGTTTACAATTTCATCTTCATTCAAATGAGAACATGTCACTTGAGACTGTAAGACAAGACATATTTAGGTCTCAAACTAAGTGTTAGCTCCAAAGACACAGAATTACAAAATGAAGAGCGGAAAATCGAAAAAATGATAATTAGTTATATATAGGAGAAATGAAACAAATTGATCGTATTTTACTTTAATATTAGTAATTAAGGGAGCCACAATGATTCATCTGCGGATCTTAAAAAGACCATCATTTTTAAAAGTTCTGGTGTTAATCTGTTTCGTAATTGTAAATACATACCTGAACATGAGTTCACATTACTCATGTATTGAACAAGAGGTCCTTGGGATATTTCATCAGCACTTGTAGAAGTTAATGTTTCATCATAACTCCTTTTACATTATTGATTCAATTTTTTATTTATATCATGAACCATGTTTAAATGGTTTGACAAATCTTTGATGCTGTTACCTATCTCTATCTCTCTTATATGAATAAGTTTGCGCTTTTTTTTCTCTTAGTTTACAGTCTTAAAGCATATAGTTTTGTAAGTAGCTGCAATGCACAAATATTCTGAAAAAACTAGAAAGAAAGAGCAACTGCCAATCGTGTGAGATAGCATGTTGCTATTTTTATTGCCTTCTCTTTCTAGTTCTCTCATGATGTTTGTGAATCGCAGAGCTATAAGCTCTAAGTTTACTAACCTCAATCAGTCAGAAAATAACGTAGTGGACAGAACAGCATTTACTTGTGTTCTGTGTAAAAAGTCGATTTTTTTTAAACATGAAATATATTGGTCGATTACATATAGTCGACTTTTTTTAATGAATAGTCGACTTTCGAATACAATCGTAATCGATTTTGTCATCCCTAATGACGAGTGACGTTTCACTGGGACATCGATATTTGATCATAATATGACAAATCCCTAATATTCTGACAGCACATAGGCCCATGACATATCTACGTTACATAAATACAATCTTTACCTGAGCAAAACACTAAAGTTTTGCACTAACTGTGACAAAAATCCTGCATAGCAATCATCGTCAGACAACTCATATTTTGCCACTCCCGTTTTATTTCAGCTCACTCCTTTATAAGCTGATGCAGGCCCAAGACATGAAAAGCTTGGCTGTACCAAATAATTCTTGGAATTTTTTCTCTTAGTTCAGGAATTACAAGATAACTGCAGAAATCGCGGTTCTTTAATTAAAGTTTTAAAAATTGCGAATTTAGAAGTTATATTACTTATTATTGGTTAAATTCATTAAGAATATTTGAGCGAAATGATGGATGCTTTATTTCACCATTTTTCTTCTGTTATATTGATTTTGCTTTTTGTGCTTGGTGTATGATGATTCGTTACAGTTCGTTATAAAATTACTGTTCAATTCATTTACTAAACATGGAAAATGTTTAGTAAACGAGCATTATTTCGTAAACCGCTTTTTCTCTTTCCTGTAAAGCAACCCGCTTGTAATTTATTTCACCTGATGATCAAAAAACAGTATCACATTTACATAAACTTAATTCAGTTACAATAAAGCGAAATTGAACAGAAAAAACAATGGAATTAAAGGTTACTAGCGCATCCGTTTGTTCGGTAAATTTTTACGCTCAAGCAACATAAATTGATAATGGACAATCAATAAGCGAAATATTCAACTGATCCGAAGAAATAGCACGCCATCGATGCACAAACAGAGCTTCTTATTAATTGATATGTATATGGAATTGTTGAAAAAACAAT
This sequence comes from Octodonta nipae, assembly GCA_034190945.1. Classification (NCBI taxonomy): domain Eukaryota; kingdom Metazoa; phylum Arthropoda; class Insecta; order Coleoptera; family Chrysomelidae; genus Octodonta; species Octodonta nipae. The sequence goes on along the minus strand of CM067218.1, from coordinate 32,041,583 downwards.
TGAGGCTACTCGCTTTCAGCAGGTGTTCGACAAGTAAGAATTACTTTTTTGGGATCGGTGAATTAATCTACCTTATTAAGATAGTTTCATCGTTTTGTATTGGAAATGGTTTGAATTGAACGTGTAATTTAAAAAAACATTATGAAGGTATGATTGGGTATCACTGAGTAATTCAGTAGGTATCCAAAAAATTACTAAATTTCTTTAGTGGTAACAGTGGAAGCCGCAATTAATAAGTAAGATTTCAAATATAATGTGTCCTACGCAACTATTTGAAAGCTACGCTTAAAAAAATGTAGAACTTCGAACGTCATGACATTTTTGATATAGTAGGTTATAGCCATGCACCTAGTGCAGTGCAGTTGTGTTTGTTCCCTGCGTTTATGTGTGTTTCCAAGGGTATGTCTGCTTATAAGTATATCCCAACAAAAATATAAATGTGATTAAGGGGGCCAGGTTCAATATTATGAATGTGCATTGTTGTCGATTTTACAGACGAAACAATTGAGATCTACCTCGAAGTTTCTTTGGACTTCCATTGTCTGGAAGTGGTTGATCTCACAACGTTTCAATAGCTTTGAATCTGCTTGTCATGAGGTATTTATATTCTTAAATTGTCATGCGTCGCTGGTCATGCTCATTGTGTCACTTGATCCTTTATCGCGTCCAATCAGCGTCGTCGTACCTGGCGATTGGTTGATGGTGAAGGAATCTCCAAATGTTTTTAATTTTCCGTGTCCACTACGTCTAAGTAAGTTTTTTCGACAAGCCTTTAGTATATGGTAGTAGTATAGTTGCTGTCGTAGTTTTTTCTTCATCTTCTTCAACGAATACTAGGCATCCAAATTCTTCCCACTCCATGGTGAAGCTAATATGTATGGGTGCGATTGGTTTACAAAGTCCAGAAGTGCCTGTAGTTCTCTCTCTCTCCAAATAAAGTGTCGTCGACACATCTTATCCAGAGATTTGGTTGCTTCTCGTATTTCTTCAGTGTATGTTTTTCGAACCAATAGGTAATCCATCTTCTTGCATGAAGAAACGGTCCTTCTGCTGATAGTAGCTTTCAACGTCAACTAAGAGATGTTCTGCCCCAAGTTTCATGGATTAGATGATTTTAACAAAATGCTTTGAATTCATGACGTGTGCTCATGTTTTGCTCTCCAGAGGTAGAGATATGTATCTTGGGTAGCCCATAAAGCTGTGGTGGTTTACTGTGACGTGGCGTCCATTTTGTCCTTGTCTCGGGTGGACTGTATTCAGCATGGTCCTTGAGAGAGTTGAAGGTTTTCCGTTCTATTTTGAAAGTTGAATCAGTTGGTAACGGCTTGTATTTTCCCTTCGAGAGTACGTCCTATTGTAGTTTGTTCAGTCCATCAGGATGATGGCATTTCCTTTGTCAGCTAGTAGAATGATGATGGATCTGTCGTTATTAAGTATTTTTATGTTCCTCCTTTCGTTGATGTTTTGTTTGAAGTCTCCTGTTTTCTCCATTGCGGTTCTGACTTTTCATCGAAATGCCTCGAGTTGCGGTTTCTCTTTGCTATTTATTGCTGACTCCATGGGAGACACTCATTAACAAGGCGTTTAAAAAACTAGATAAACCACCTAAGCAGGAAAAGGAAACCACGATAGCAACTATATTACTAGAATAGGCTAAAGGCTTTTCAAAAAAACCTATTGGGCATGGATATTGAATTAATAGTATTAATTGTCATTATGGCAATCTTTACATTGGCGGGACAAAGTGAAGACTGGACATGAGGTTTAAGGAACACCGTATAGCTACTCAAAGAGGGAAGCTAACAAAGTCTGGGTTAGGTAATCACGCCTGGACCGAACACGATAACATCAACTGAGACCAGGCAAGGATAATTCACAAAGAGGATCACTGGTATAAAAGAAAATTCATAGAGACGGTATAACAGAATCTCGAACGAGAATATAATTATCGAGCCCAGCGTCCAAATTAAAATATTTGGAGACCCCTTCTAGAGCCGCCCCGCATCACCGTCAACCAATCGCCAGGTAAGACGACACTGATTGGGCGAGATAAGGGTTTAAGCGACATATGACCTGTTAAGAGTATAACCAGGAATAATCTGCCGCAACTTTTTTAAGTTTCTTCGCTGCTGTCGTCTTTTTTGATATTTTTTGCTATTTTCGCGGCCAGTCGTTTCTCTGCGATCTTAGATTTATCAGTGATAAACAGGTTACATCATTACTCTACTTCCAGTTCCAGATTTTTTTTTCGCTACTGGCCGGTTTCGTCACTGAAGCTGCTCACGACGATGTTGCTGCCACTTTGAAAAAATCAGATGCTCTTCGAGTTGAAACAGTTGATCTCACAACGTTTCAATAGCTTTGAATAATCATTCACCTGATAACGTTAGCAGATTCAAAGCTACTGAAATGTTGTGAGATCATCCATTTCAAGACGATAGAAGTCCAAGGAGACTTCGAGGAACGAGTTACATTGCCTACCACCTTCAGGCTAAAATTGAGATCTAAATGGCTGCCAAGTTCTGTAAATAATCCTATAATTACATTTGTCTCATACAAAACATTGGAAAATTAATTTAAAACATTCTCTTGTTTTCTGTTACATCAATGTTTTCTATTTGTTAAATTTGAACAGTCGAATTATTCACACAAAACAGATAACATCAACGGATATACTGAAGTTTGATTCGGCTAATTTTCCCATCTCATATCTTATATTTGGCTAATGAACTTTTGATCTCTTTTAAAGTTCTTTAATGTAGTTTACACTATATTAATATTCTAGGGGAAGGGGTGTAAACGTACTTCTACTCTACGAAAATAAAGATCGTGAACATAATAAAATCAAAGGCTTAAAGAAATCAATCAGCTCTTTAAAGGATAACCTGACCAGATCTAGCTTCTGAAGTTGATTATATATACATGTTTAATTATAAATTGTAATTTCTGCCATACGTTATTACATTTGTCAGCTATTTATCAAATCTGTTCTAACGACAAACTCACACTGCTCTATTCAAAAAAATGAAACAGAGGGTGTTCTTTAAATCAAAGACGAATGATTTTTATCCGTATACCTTGCATATGCACAAAAGTAGTAGTCGATACAAATTGTCGGGCTTGTTGTACATGCAATTATCCTTCAAGAAATTATGTCTACACTCCGTGAAGGTATGTTATTTGCCAATTGAAAAAACATGAAAGCTAAATGGTATGCCTTCGAACTTGTAGTTCTTTACATGAATTGCAAATGTGTATTTCTAATGGCTGTAATTTCAACACACACAGCAAATCACACGGTTCTTTCCACTTTTTATTATTGAGGTAGGATTTTTTACAGATGTTCACATTCTCGCCTTTGTCAACTTCATTAAATGATTCATCGCCAACAATATAGCTTTGGAATCAAAGAAATTATAATGACATGCTATTTTTTTCTCTGGAATTCTGTTTAATAATTTTTCTCTGAAATACTATTAAAAATGGAAAGCCTGATGGCAAGTTTTACAGGTGCTCCGTATCGGCCATTGTTCCTAAAATAAAATATGTAATTTTAATATAAATGAACAATTATATAATTGGTACTAATGTGGAAATATAAATGACGTCAGAAAAGTTTGTTCCATTATTTAGTAGACTTAGCATGTTATCCGTTTCACTGTTAAAACAAGCAGTCGCCACTTTAAAATAATTAATAAACTGCACCCTTAGACCTGTTTTCAAATGACAACGAACATCTACTAGCTGATTAATCCACGCTGCAGTAGACAAATCCACAATGGTTTTAGTAAGTTATAATATTTAAACGAATTAAAAAATATCTGACTCTAACACACTTACTCCAATTTTTTAAAGTATTTTTGCGAAACCAGTTCAAATACTTCCAATATATTCTGCAACTACATATTTAATGACGTAGCAGTATAAAAAATATATGGAAAGTCATAAGTTGGTTAAAGAAATAGCTAAAATCCTGGATACAGCCTCGAGATGGGACAACAGCATTTGAAAGCTTAATCAATAAAGTCATAAAGATATTCCAACAGCAAACGTTATAAATAGCTTAAATGACCAAATTGTGTAAACCATAATTTTTTGCATTTCCAGAATTAATCCTGATGTTTAATTTAGTTACTAATTTAAGTATAATTACAAAGAATTTATGACGTGAAAGTTTTTGGAATATTTAATAGATACATATCCTTGTTGTCTTCTAAACGTTGTTTGTGGCATATTATTGATTCTTTTTATGTTTTTTTGGGCAATAACACCACAATCGATATAAAACGACGTATATTGATGGAAAACCAAACGTTTCAAAGTCTATTCTGACTTCGATGTCAAGGGCTTTATATTTATTGATTTAAATTGCAAAATGAAAATTTGATTTATGATATTTAAATTGACATTAGAAAATTTTTTGTTTTTAGATATACCGGTAGCAGAAAAAATTCTTCAGATCATGTATTATAGTTTTAAATTAGAAAAATTTGAAAAAGTTGCTTTAGAATTTATAAGTGGCGTTCCTAGGTACGACTTTGTTATAAGATAGCGCATTCGCCAAAAATGCGATCAAAGAATTCTATTGATTCAGTGCTCCCATTAACGTCATAAGAGAAAACCTAGGAAAAACCTTATGAACTATTCCGATACTGGGTTGTTCAAAAGGAGGTTACCATTAATAATTTCTTCCTTGATTGTCGGTAACCAGATACGATTAAATTCTGCAGAAGTAGAAGCGATACAATCGTCTTCATTCAAAAGAATTAAGGCAGACTCTTTTATTTTTTGTTTCGTGTTATATTGTTCTTTGTGAAGTATAGTTGAATTGTGAAATTGTATTTTATGGCCTAGCTCCCAAGCATGTTCACACATTTTAGATTTTTCAAATTGTCGTTTCTTTATGTAATTCTTGTGTTCATTTATTCCAACGTTTAATGGTCTCGATTTTTCTCCAATATAAAATTTATTGCATTCGCAAGGAATCTTGTATATGCAGTTTTTTTAGTTCTGGGTTTTGTTACTTGGTTTTGTTTTCGATATTAGAGATTTCAGTGTATTTCTTGTTTGGAATGTTGTATTAACATTAAATCTGTTGCCCACTCTTTTCAATATTTCTGACAGACCCTGTATATATGGTATAGTTGTAACTGTAATGTAGTTGTCCTGAGTAGTAGTAGTGTTAATAAGAGAAAATCTGGGTTGATTCGAAAGGTTTGTTTTCTGTTCAAGTCTGTTTAACTCTTTGAAAATAAATTTTATGGGGTAATTGTTTCCAGTGAGAACATTTATTATATTTATTTTTCCTTTGTTGAATTTATTACCATCAGAACAGTTGGTCTTTGCTCTATCATATAATGACTTAATGGCACCTTTCTTTACTGTATTCGGATGATTTGAATTGAAATTTAGGTATCTGTTTGTATGAGTTGGTTTTCTATTAACATCTGTTTCGAATGAAAATTCTGTTTTTGTTATTAATACGTCTAGGAAAGATAGTTTGTTATTTTCTTCAATTTCTAGGGTAAATTTGATAGTTGGCTCTTTGTTATTTATGTCATTTAATAATTTATCTAGTTCTTCAGGATTGTGCTCCCAAATTACGTAAAATGTCGTCAACGTAACCCCACCAAACTAAAGTTTTATTTTCTTTTGATAAAATTACTTGTTGTTCAAAGTGTTCCATAAATATGTTACTCAATGCTGGTGAGAGACAAGAACCAATGGCCATGCCAAAATCCTGTTGGTAAAAGTCATCGTTTAATTTAAAGTATGTAGTTTTGGTACAATATGTTAGTAGTTCCATTATTGTTTCGTTCGTTGATTTAATGAAGAGTCCCGTCCTAGTAGTTGTTTTACTATTGGAAGTGTTTTGGAAACCGGAACATTGTTATAAAGATTTACTATATCAAAACTTGCTATTGTAAAGTTATTTTTGTAACCTATAAGAGACAGTTTTTCCAAGAAATGTGGACTGTTTTTTGTATGAGAAACAGAACTTCCTGTAAGAGGACGAATAATGTTTAAAAGAAATTTTGAAAGTTTACTACACTGAGAATTAAAGAACTGACAATTGGTCTTAAAGGAATATTAGGTTTATGAATTTTTGGTAACCCATAGAAATGTGGTGGTTTAGTATAATGTGGAGTAAGTGCTTTACGTTCTTGTTCTGTGAATTCATGTTTGTAGTTGTACAGTAAACGGTATATTTTGTTTTCTATTGAGCTTGTTGGATCTTTTGTTAGTTTAGTGTATTGTCCTTGGTTTATTATATTTTGAATTTTGTCATCGTAATCAGTTTTATTTAAAATTACTGTTGGATTGCCTTTGTCAGCAGGTAAAATTTTTGCAGTATTGTCATTTTTTAAATTTTTAATTGGACATAATTCATTATTAGTAAGGTTATTTTTAATATTTACAGGTTTTTCGAGTTCAATTTTTGCTCTTATTCTATATTCTTGAGCACCACTAGAATTTAGCTTATTTGCGGTTTGTTCTATAGCACCTATTATATCAAATTTAGGAATTGTTTTTGGAGTAACTGCAAAGTTAAGTCCTTTTTGTAATACTAAAGTTTCAGTAGCATTTAGCTGTTTATGTGAGAGATTTATGAGAGTTTTTGTTACAGTAAAGTTTTATTTCATTGTGTTATTTTTCTTTTTATGTTTCTATTTAAAAGAATCGTGTTGTTGAGTATTTCAAGGTGTTTTCAAATCAGAGCGAAAAAAACCTTTAAATACTCAACAAAACAATTGACAACGACTCCACAGTTGGAGTTGAAACGTCTCCAAACAGATAAGTATAACACAATATACAAAAACACTATTTATATACAGGAATACTGGTTGATCATTTTAAGACATCTCTTTCTCTCAGAATAACTGTGAGGAAGAATTTCTGTACGGACAGCCAATAATCAGGTCAATTTTACGAAATTGCCTTACTATACCTTGTTCTCTAAATACGATTTTAAATACTTATCTATTGCAGGAAAAAAAATTGGGTACAGAAAACCCCAATGAACAGGCCAAATAATATTAAATTATAATTTGTGTTCACAAATTACACTGTATACTGATAAAAAAACAAACAAAATGTTATTGAGAAACCATTTTCATAATTCATTACTGTAGTTCTTGCAAAAATTAGTAATTCAGTGTTTAAAATAATGAATTCAATTAGGTTCTAAAGTAAATAATCATATTCACACTCAGTTAAGTAAGTTATCTTGTTCACAAAACTGTTTCATTAAGATATGCAACATCAAGAAATTATACATAATGTATTAATTTTACTTATTCTAAAATACTACTACTGCTAGTGTTCAATTTGATAACTCTAAAGCTCCCTCCTAGGCCACCGACAAAAATATAGAACATCTGCGAGATCAGTCAAAGTACGAGTATAATTTATTATCTGAAAATATTTCGTTGATTGTCTAGAACACTGTGGCCAGTTTATTACAAGTAATATCTTATATTTAATGGAATTACTGCAACCAGAAAAATACGTGGTAAAAAGTAATTTTGTTTTACAGAAACAAGTAGACCTCGGTTTAAACGCATATCACGATTTATTAATTTATTAGTTATCTTTTTTGCCAAAAAATTATCGGGTCTTTTAGTGACTTAGTTAATAATTTTTATTTATTAATAGCTAAATTAGGAATTTGTAACAATAATAGAATTGAGTAATTGAGTTATTAATGCTAATTGATGCGGGTGATAAAATCGAACACATTCTGAGACATGCAGAATATTTGATGATCATTATCCTGACTGTCACATATCCTAGTCTACGGTGGGTAGAACTGAACAAAACTTCCGTTAATTTGAAACAGTTAAAGATCTTCCCAAACCTAGGAGATCAAAACTAATAACGAAATACAATTGGACATATTCTTACATGTTTAGGAAAACCCACAGAAACCAACAAGAGAAGTAGCTGGTGATAATGATGTAAGTATCGGTATTTAGAATTATCAGAAAAGAGAAATACCATCCATGTAAAGTTTTCTGATATGGCAAAGGTATCCGATGCTTCCCAAAGTTGTTCATTTCTCCAATAAAGCAACGGTCAACAAGCGAACTTGTTGGTATCGGACGCAAAATTCTCACTGGATGAGGCAAGGTCACATTTAGTATCTCATTAAAGTACTTGATTAGGTTGGCATAATAAATAACAGAATAATTCCAGCAAATTAATACCTGACTTAAGACAACTTTTCCTGATACTGTTAACTCCGCAGACATTAATAGAAACATATGCTTTCAACAAGCTGGAGATATACCACATTATGAAGCTACAGTACGATCTTCTTCTTCAGTCCACTTTTTCCGCAACGATGTATTGGTATACGCAGCGAAACGGAGTTGTTCTTGCGATCTGACTACATTAGATAATTTTTTGTAGGACTATTTAAAATAAAAAAATTTAGCCAACTAATGTTGTCGAAGAATTTCAACACAGGTTGAGCATTTTACTCAGACTATACAGTCTGCACGTAAAGTATCTAACATACCAAATAAAATCTATCCAGATAAAAGAAGAAAAAAACCCTCGGACACTTCCACCTTAACATAATAATGCGCAAATCTGGACATAAGTATATTTTTCATAACGTCATTAATATGGTCTGTATGATGTCATACACAATTTTTTTAATGGCAACTCCAATATGTAATATATCAATTTAAAAAATCTAGTAGGTAATTGTACATATAGGACGTTTAAATTTCTCGTCAAGTACCTACTTAGAAGTATTTTTAGAAATATAGTTCTTTTTTATTCACTTACACCAATAAAATCAACCAAAAGAATAAATGTAACAAAAGAATAAGAAAAAAAAACAAAGCAAGTGTTCAAATTGGTCACCATTTACCAGTTGACAATGAACAATGAGATATTCAAATTCGTTGGTTAACACTGCAGTAATGTTGTTTAATTGTTTTTACTTTGATTCTTTTCCCGAACATTGCATAAACAAGATGATTTTGCGTTCCTGAAATAACAAAAACAAATCTGATAGTTGATATACTTGAATTGTAATTTTGATTGTATTAGGACTTTCGGTCAAGATTGCGGGGCGGCCGCAAGTGTATGTTTGTTAGGTTAAGTTAGGAGCTAAGTTAAAGTAAAAAAAAATAAAAATTTAATTTATATCCGATGGTATTTTTATTCCCCCCTATATAAAGACGCTTTGAAGTGCTAAAAGACGCTAGAATAGTGAATAGTGATAGTGATAATCCAGAAGTCAAAGGTTGTCTCGCCCCTGTACATAATCTACATATTATAAAAATCTGCAAGATTTTTCCACTTGTGGCTGGACAATAAGATCTATAGATCAAGTCGATTATTGATCCCTAAGGGGATCGGTTGAAGAATAAGAAAAAGTTTGTATTAGAAAGTAAATAACGGTGAGTTTAAATGAAACCCAAGGTATTGAAATTTTAATTATGATCGGTTAAGTTTGCGAATTAGTTGACAATAAGAACCATGATCGACATATTACAAGTTCAACAAGTAAGGTACAGGTGAATTTAGGAACTTGTGTCATCTAAGAGATCAGTCTAAATCAGGTCGTCCAGAAATATTAGAAGAAAAACAACTGGATGTTTTATTAACAGAAAGTCCTTTCATATCAAGTCGTCAAATGGCAATACTCCAAGGAATAAGTTTTAAAATCCCTAAATCAGAACAAATGGCATCCATACATAGTTCACTTGGTACAAGAACTTAATGAAGATAATTTTGACCGAAGAGTTGAATACTGGGAAACAATAATAAGGCGATGCGATAACGAACTGCAATTTTCAAGTCGTATAATTTTCTCAGACGAAGAAACTTTTTGTTTAAATGTTTCTGTCGGTAGGCAGAACTGTAGATATTGAGCACCTGAAAACTCACACTGGATGATGGATACACGCACACAACGCCCGCTGAAGATCAACGTATGGGCAGGGATTGTCGGCATTGCAGTCATATGTCCATTTAGTGCACGGTGCAAATTATTTGGAACTACTACAGCAAAACCTAATACCTGAATTGCAGAGCAAATGATATGCTATAGTACCTGGACGGTACACCGCCACATTCTTCACAATCTGTCCGAAATTATTTAGATACCTTTTTCGAAAACAAATGGATTAGTAGGTGAGGGCCGAATGAATGGCCTGCTAAATCTCCTGTCCTAATCCACTCGATTTCTTTTTGTGGGGCTATCTGACAAAAGTTTACGTTAAGAATATGAATAATGGAAGAAATCAGACTAATCACTCCGCAAGTATTAACCATCGTTAAATAAGAATTTGAAAATCGCATTGCTCATTGTCACCAAGTAAATGGTGGCCAATTTGAAACCTTGGTTTGACTTTTTGTTATTCTTTTGTTACATTTATACCTCTCAGTTGAATATTTTGCTTTAAATGAATAAAAAAGATTTTTTTTGTAGAAAAACCGATATGAAATTTAAACGTCCTGTATGTAGAATTACCAGATCTTTCATATGGATATATTAAATATTTGAGTAGTCTTTTAAAAAAATGGTTTATGACATCATACAGAGCACATTAGTGACGTCATGACAAATCTATTTATGACGAAATTAAGGTTGACGTGTCCCAAGGTTTTTTCTTCATTTATCTGGATACATTTTTTTGGTATGTTCGATACTTTACCTGCACACTGTATTGTTAATTACATCAAACCTTATTTCTTTCTCTGGCATTATTAATTATTTTACAAAATTGATTTTTCGTATTACCCATGTCCAAAAATCAAAAAGTCCTATATAGACCAGAGCATAGCGGCGCATTCGTTTGCAAAATTGTTTTGATTCATATTTTTTTTGTAAAATGTTAGGGACGTCTTCCTGATTATAAATGTGTAAGATGACACTTGATATCTTTTGACGCTATTTTTTAAACAACGAATAACTATAAAGCCTAAAACAATCCTTTTTTGCAATTAATTATTTTTTTGTATCATTTACAATATTTCGAATGAAAAAAGTCCTCAGACCCATCATCGTATCTCCAACCCATTAATTGTTATATTTTTTTTTAAATTGGAAATCGCCGAAATTCCTAATTTTCTTGAATTAAATAATATACCTTAAAAATTGAAATGCTATAATATTTAATTTTTTATCAAAAATTTCAACTATATTAAACAAAATACCATAAATAGATTTTAAAAATTTTGTTTAGTTCTATGTTTTTTTTTACATTAAACCAATATGCTTCCTACGCGCATGCACTTTTGAGAGAGGAGTATCTATATCTCACTCTCATCTCGATCTATAAGATGAGTAAGAGAAATGCACAAGACGCACTTGTAAAACTATTAATAATAATACGTAATATTTTGTTGACGTAATACGTTAACAAAATAACATTACTCTTTCTCATATAAATTTATTAAATTTTCCAATTAATAGTATTATGTAATGAGATTTTTATTTATATTTTCGGTAGTTTTGATAACTTTTTCCGTCGTTGAAGTTTACAGAAACATTTATTTTTAACATTTATTTTTATCTATGGAAAAATCATCATCAGATACTGTCTAAGAAGTAAACTCTTCAAAACTTTATTTTTCAGTAAGATAAATAAAACACTTTTAAAAAATATATAACCGACTTCTACCTATAACTAAAAAGTTAAACATAATTATAACAAAATACAACTCTAGCAAATAAATAACACATTCAATGTTGTTAGGTACCTACCCAGGAAGTAAAAAATGTAAACATTAAAAGGTGCTCATTCTGTACAAATTAATTACCTACCAATCTAGTATATTTTGAAGCCGGTGCCAAGCAAATCTAAAATCCTTCATTGCGTACTTATCTACTACTTCATCAAACTTGATTGTTGCTTGGCACCGACTTCAAAAATATACTAGAATGGTAGGTAATTAATTTGTACAGAATGACCACTTTTTAATGTTTACATTTTTTACGTCCTGGGTAGGTACCTAACAACATTGAATGTGTTATTTATTTGCTAGAGATGTATTTTGTTATAATTATTTTTAACTTTTTAGTTATAGGTAGAAGTCGGTTATATATTTTTTTAAATGTTTTATTTTCAACTTTTTAGTTTTTTTGAACTCAGGTAGTTTTCATTCTTTATTTTTTATTTTGTATGTATAACCCTAATACATAGTACCAGGTAACATCGTAGCCTCAACATTACACAATGATACTTTCTCATTTAAATTGATAGGTAAATCTTTACGAACAAAATGTACTAGTACGCGTTGACTTAATAAGCCCAAAATATATTTATGCCTTATGGACAAGGCCATGTAACCATTTTTCAACTTTTTTTAACAACCCTGTATAACTATAGATAATTCCACTCCAACCTATGTACCAATCATCCTGTACATACGACTGCCCACGGACAAGCATATATTTGTTAGCTGCCTTCTGTAAACTATAGGACGGACTAGAATCCATCCCATATTTACGGAGTCAAATCCGTCCTATATTTCAACCATCGTATATAACTCCTTGTGGACTAGCCCATAAATTATTTCATTTTTAACATTTTATATTATCGCTCTGTGTAATATTAATTCCTCTCCACACTTTATGCACCTTCTTATGCAGCATATATTTCAACCATCCTGTATATGATTTGCTTATGTCCACATCATATAACAGTTTTTTAATCACCCTATATAATTTTAATTTTACATTTTTTTAAACATTTTTATACCACCAAACGTCCAGTCTAGTCTAGTCCGTCCTATATTTCAATCTTCATATAAATGCAACTCCTTCTATCACTTTACTTTGTGATTTTGTTTGCTATAACTAAACACCCTGTCTAGAACGCACCAAAATAGCAGTTTAAAGTTTGACATGTGTTGTCACTGAATTTTCTATTAGGCCGGGAGAATGTGACAACCAAAAGCACCGTCTTCGCAAAATGGAAAAAATTGCATTTAAATAGGTATTTGCCTGGTATACAAACAAAACGAGCTTGGTACTCATTGATTTAAGGAGTCGAAAATACTATGCTTTACTACCTATATGCATGAGATGTACATAGAAAATTTTCAAATTCGCAATTAAAACTTCCAGTGCCTAAAATTACCGCACTATTACGTTGGAATTAAAATATTTATGAGGAAATGTCCGTTATGTCATTTCGATGAAATTTTTGATAAGTATTTTGTAATTTTCGACGATTTTCGCAAAAGTGCAAGTTGCACGTCGCAGAAAAGTATATGAGATCACTTAAGGATCTTCCTCAATAGATTAAACGTTAAAAAACTATACACATCCATAAGGAGTTATCGAAAAATCGACTAAAATATTAGGGATATTTGTCGATTTCCATGCACGCATGTGTTCATTCTCAAATTTTATAACTTTACCAATAGAATTCTTTTCCAAAATTTGAAGTTTCACCAATCCGGATATATACTCTATTAAACAAAACCATATTCATTCAAAACGGTGCACCACAGGAGAAGAAATCAGGTAACATACATACAAAAAAAAAGCGAAAAAAAAATACGGGACGAATTGATAACCTCCTCCTTTTTGGAAGTCGGTTAAAAAGGACAATTACACTTGTCGTAATCTGTGAAAATTTTCTACCTGTTACAATGATTAAGCTTACTGGGGTTATAAAATTTAATTTAACAAAAAAAATTCTTATAATATTGAGAGTAAGTTTTTTAACGTAATACCGCTGAAAAACCGCGAAAAAATTTACCAGTGCGTCGTCTGCCTTTCTCTTACTCATCTTATACATCTCTTCTCTCAAAAGTGCATGCGCGTAGGAAGCATATTGTTGTAATGTAAAAAAAACAGAACTAAACAAAATTTTTAAAATCTATTTATGGTATTTTGTTTAATATATTTGAAATTTTTAATAAAAAAATAATAATTATAGTATTTCAATTTTTATGGTATATTATTAATTCAAGAAAATTAGGAATTTCGGCAATTTTCAATTTTAAAAAATTCATAACAATTAATAGCTTGGAGATACGATGGGTGTGAGGATTTTTTCTTTCGAAATATTGTAAATAATATAAAAAAATAATTAATTGGAAAAAAAGGATTTTCTTAGGCTTTATAGGTTTTCGTTGTTTAAACAATAGCGCCAAAAGATATCAAGTGTCATCTTTTATAATCAGGAAGACCTACCGGACATTTTACAAAAAAAATTATGAATTGAAACAATTTTGCAAACGTATGCGCCACTATGCCCTGCACTAATACTGCTTAACAGAGAGATGAAAACCCTTTTAAACTCGGTATCACATACTAACCCTTTTTTTTAATGGCAGTTATTACCCCTAGGGGCTTAAAGGGCAGATTCTTCAAAAAGATTGCTTCCATATATAAAAATTGAACGGTTTCGGGATTTTTCACTGACATTCATAATTATGTGAAAAGTTATTACATTTTTTTATATCTCACTTAAATTGCGGTTAAATGTACCATTAGATTAATATCGTGTTATTGAAATGTTAGCCTATACTACAAAAAACTTGTAGTTTTCATAAACGTCGCCAGTTGTGAGCACCAGAAACCAATCTCCATACGACTATTTTTCTTTCCTCCTCCGATATTGACCACTTCCACACGAGTATTTCAACTTATCCGTTGAAATTTCTCCAATATCTTTCAGTAGATTACCCAATCACGTCAGACAACAAACAAAATCGACGGGAAATGGAGAATCCTAATATCCAATAAACCGCAGAGAGGATCTACGGCCATTACATGATCAACTGTTTTATTACCGTTTTGTCCAGAGACTTTCGTCTATTCTTTTCATGCCGGAATGGCAAGAAATTTGATTCTGCTTGGTCACATAGTCACATTTCGAGCGTACGTGATACTTCTTTAAATCATCGTTGAGTTTTATTGGATTTAAGCTCGGACATGGATAAGGGCAGTTTTTGTCATTCGAAATCGTGATCTGAGGAAGCAATCAAAGGAATTTAGTTCGAGGGTTAAGGAAAATCGTTTTATTTTTTTAGGATTATTTGTCTGAGTGATACGAGTAGGATTTTTCCAGTTGAATCCTTTTATATAGATAACAGACAAATAAAATTACATTTGTTTGTCTTTTAATATTTATTATTTGTCTTTTTTCACACTTCCACTACCAACGTTTAGTTTGAGTCAAGAAGAATTTAGCATTATAACGCTAAATTATGATTTATAAAAATCATAGTTTCCTTTACTACCCCCTCAAGGCTTTCCCGGAACACAAGATGGCATCGTCGTCAGGTACATTTCCCTCAAAAGGCCGAAATCTCGAATGTATGTACTTCAAAAATGTGTGTTTCTGGACCTTATTTGTGACATTTGATTTTTATGGTATCCAAAAATTCATTCTTATCTCATTTTCGAAAATTAACGATGAGATTAGTAAAGGTCATCTCTCATTTTGAAGAACCCTTTGTGGGGATAGTTCATATAATTTTTGGTGGGATTTCCCTTGTGGTGTTAATGGGATCACTGAAACAACAGAATACAGTATCTAACAACAAAATCACCTCTAGGATTGCCACATATGAATTCTGCAGGCAACACTTTCAAGTTCTTCAAACTTGAAAGCAGCTTGGCTTCGGATATGATCCGTGGAATTTTTTGTACCTCACTGTATACCTAAAATTTCACTGGTTAGTTATGTAAGTGAACTAAAGGGAGAGACATAGATGGAACAGGAAAACAGCCACTAGAGACTCCCAAATCGGGTGGCAGGCCAAATTCATACGATTTCGAGGTTAGAGATGAGTCCCAATCTTAGAGCTTATACTTCAGGAGGTAGCCTGCAATGAATAAATATCGTGACAAGACTCAAAAAAGAAAGAGCAATAGTGAGAACAGAGGTTATATCACTCGATTGGGAACTGCTTACGTCCAGTATGCACTTCATTGGCTGCTTCCACCAACCAAGTGAGATAACATTGTGCTCTCTTTATTGCCCTCTCTTTCTGGTTTTGTCAAGATATTTGTGCGTTGCAGGCTACCACTAGAAGTATAATCCCTAAGGTCCCAATATTAACCAAACTACTTAAATCGGAACCCGTGTCAGTGTAATCATGATATTATGTGATTCCTAGGTTACAAACTAGGCGATACAAATTTGAAGGTTTCCTGAACCTTTCAAAGAACTTATTTTACTAGCCTTTCCAAACTTAACAGGTTTTATTTCTGTAGGCAGGACAAAATATAATTTCTAGTTATAAACCTGCATTAGTTGCGTTACTTTCAAACGACAGAAATCTCCAAGTTAATTTATGTACATCAAACATAACTGATTGACATTATTACGGGCATCTTTTGACCATGTTTTCAATGGAACTCTAATCCAAGTTATAATACTTCAGAGGTCACTTGATGTTACGTCACAGTTTTACGTAAATAAGAACATTTAACTCACATGTGCCTGATTATTAAATGTGAGTCACTTGTGACGTAACTTGTTATGTAAGTTTGAGATTCGATTTACAGAATTGTGTTAATTGGGTTAGATTTATAAATTCCTCCGTAATAAATCAACAATTAGGTTCTGAACATGTGAGTAAAATTTAACTGACCAATATCAATAGTGTTACGAGAATTTATCCGATATCTGGTGCAAACGACATTTTTCCGATACTTCTGGGAATCCGAAATGTTTTGCCTCTCAACCCGAGACTGGCGGCTGCCGTTAATAGGAATTCGTCGAATCCCCTTAACGCCTGGAGAACACATGAAGGAAGTTTCTCGATGGCTCGTTGACGTTCTAGACAATTCTGAGAATAATATATAAATTTGGAGAGCGGACAGAAGCATTCATTCCGTATTCGACTGCCGTTAGTATAGTAAAGATAAATTGTAAATAGTTCTGGGAATATAAATTGTGTTCAAGTAGTGAAAATAAATCAGAGTGAGTTGGACTGTGTTTTTAAATAAAACCAAAAACTGAACTTAACCCAAGTGTGACAATAAAACATTACAATAGCAATACATGCAATAATTTCATTTAAAGATTTCCCCGTATGGTGGTGGGCTAAATAGCATCATGAAGTCCACCGACTATAGTAAAAGGCACCAAAATTAGGCACCTATCTGATGGCATACCTATCCTGATTTCAAAACAACTCGCACGACCTGAACTGGTCTTTATTAACTCATCTGGAAAGTTACAAAGGTCCAAGTTGTCTGGATGACCAAGGTTAAACGATACAATCGTCTATGAAATATATTGTCGAGAAGTCGACACCTCGGAAATAGCCTGTGTCTGCGGATAGCCAGAACATGTGATAGCATGAGGCAGGTAAAATTAAATGGGATATCATTGGCACGAGTGAAGTCAGGAGCAATAGTAAATAATTGTTAACACCTGAAGCGCGCAACCTGCTATATAACCATCAAACATCCTCTCGAAGAACTAGCGGAGTAGGATTCTTTATCCACAAAAGATGGACTAATAATATGATGTTGTTGTATAGTTATTCGACAACTATACAAAGACATCAATGCGGTACTAGATACTAACACCAGTACAAGAAGAAAAAAGATCAGGCGGTTCCAATGGGTAACTTTGGATTTGGAATCGCAGTGAAATAGGAGAGACAATAGTACAGTTCGCACACTATCAGAAAATGTACATATCATACTCCTTCTTCGAGAAAAACTCCAATAGGAAATGAATCTGGGAAACTCCAAATGGGTTAGCCAAGAATTAAATTGAATTAGGCAGCACTATCAAAGATCTGGTCGTGTAAAATACATTCAACACAAAAAATATCCTTACTGTGAAACTGGAAAGATTCAAAATAACCAAAAATATAATGAATAATAACTTGAAAGAAAATTCCCAACAATGTCAAGCTTTTCTAGAAGGAAAGCTACAAGAATAAGATAGCACGCAACTAATGAATGAATATAGGTAAAAAACACCACAAACTAAGTTCGAAGATAAAGACGTTACTACAGAAACAAAGCAAATGGAAAAGGACAAAGAGCATCCAATGTGTAGAATATACTAAGCTGTAGAAGCTCATAAGAAATAAGATAATAAAATTGATAAGAAAGCAATAATAATAGGGAAAATGCAAGTAATAACATTAAGAGAAGAAAACACCTGAATAACAGTAAGAACAAAATAATGGAACATATCTCCAAATTCAATAGAGACCTATATGTAGTCCCAGAAACTCTTATAATATAGATGATATAAGAAAAAACATGTGGAATGGGAAGACAGCGGGAAACGTAAATGTAACAGACAAGACACATCCACATCCAAATCCACAAGAATACATCAGGAATTACACACATAAGTTTCCTACCATAATTTACAAAGCACTCACTAAGATAATGCTGAATACAAGTAGATTCCGCTAGGTACGAGAACAAGCAGAATTCCGCAGTGGCTTCAGCACTATTGAACACATACCGACGGCAATACTCAGTGCCCTGATTGAACAAGGTGTAGATAAATCATATATAGAAACTTTGCAAATATGTACAGAGAACAAATACCAAAATCACAATAATTGAAGGCAGCCCTAGTTTCCGCTATTTCACTAAAACCTACAGCGGCATTGGAACGTAGGACTTGAAGTAGATGGTGAAGATCATATCTCAATCATCTGCGATTTGCTGATGATATTGTCCTATTTGCCATACAGTAGCTGAACTCATCGCTGTTAGTAAAGAAGTTGATCAAAACATATACACCAAAAAAACGATATCATAGTCTCAAGAGAAAAGTATGCGATCAATTTGTTCTACCGGTACTGTACTACTGACATACGGAGGCGAAGCCTCGAAATAAGAAGGAGAGACTGATGAGAGTGGAGAAGAAATAAGTTCAGAGATTAGATGTTATTCACCAAGTCAACTCTCTGAAGTGACAATGTGTAGAAGGCAGAACATTTGGCAAGGCGAGAAGATAATTTGACAAGAATCCAAGAATGGTATCCTAAGGGTGCATAAAAGACCAAGGCAAATGCCCTGATATGAGATAAGATTATAAACATTGGATGTAAATGATGCAAAAATAGTGATGATTTTCAAACAAGTTAATGCATGAATTGTGGTTATGTAGAAACAGGGCTGAAAGTCGCTATTGTGCTGTAGGGAACTTTTTAGAGTATCTTACATATACATATATAATTTCCTATTCAATGCGGTATATGCATTTCCATAAGAATGACTTAAAATTGCAAAACTTTCCTATAGGTAAAATGTTATTATTTTAAAAAAGTAGGTACTATATGTATCCCTTTGAGCTGCTAATTGCCATCTTGTGTTAATATACCGATACACGTTTTTCGGGTTTACATTTTAGTACACTCCTAGTCGGTAAATCTCTTGACAATTCTGTTTCAGTCTTGCGAAAATATTTCAGTGGCAATCTCTGCATTAGGGTGTTCCAAACATGACTGTAGCAAATATGCCCTGAAACCGTCTTCATTTAAGAATCGCAACGAAATTGTGCCATCACAAGCCGTAGAGAGAATAAATTCGAAGAATTGGTACAATCCGCAAAATATCACAATAATACTGGTGACATTTTATTTAGGTGACACTTGACATGCCGAAAATTAGAAACACTGCTTACAATATGCAAACTGGAAAACTTTCTAATCTAGGGAACTTGGTGTTGACAACTCAGTACACTTGATATTGATTACTGGGTATAGTTCATTTAGATAGAAATAATTGTAAAACCCAGAGTACTAAAAGTTATTTGCACAACTTGGAAATAATTATTACGAGTTCTTAACAATTATCAAACTTAATATGTATCAAGAACTTTTGATAAAGCCCTAAAAAGATTAAACATATGTCTGGTAATTTCGACCAACTGTTGGAAATATTTAAAGTTTTTTTAAAATATTTGTTTCGATTATTACTGTCATTTCTTTGAAGGTAAATTTATGTATATTGCCCACTTTCTTTCTACGAAATCATCTATAAGATATCTTCTGTATGGAATAATTAATAGTAAAATTTATAATAATGAAGTAACTTTTTTTAATATCTCGCAACATGAAATGCAACTTTTGGAATTTATGTTTGTGTTTCATGTTCGAAATATTTGTTTTTGACTAATAGTTAAAAGGAATTTGTTGCAATCAACAGACTAACGTTGACAAAAAGAGCACGAAACACCATTCCTTGAAAGCAAATTGCCTTTATCTATGTTTACAATAAAATTAGCAGACCATTATGGGTAATTATTTTATACCATGTAATTTTAAAAACATTTTTGAAGTATTATATTATAAGTTCTGCCTGCATATTTGAAATTTTCTCGCCTAACAAGTTTTTTCTAACTTTGTTTTCGCCGATAATTGTCTGGTGTACATGTTGTGGAAAACAATAATAGATTAACTCGTCAAATATATTCAAAATTTTAGAAACAGCTTTTGCTTCATTAAAATTGCGATTATAATAGACTACCTAATATTCGAACCTGTCCTAAATTAACAAAATGTTCTATAGAAATTATTTCTAGGTAACTATACAAACATGGCTTAATGATCACCTTTCAGAATTAATGAGGAGCTAGTATTTAAAGGCGTTGGCATTGGCGTTGACTAGTTACAGGGTAGGCCAATTAAAATGAAACACGGCCGATACTTCATACCCTGTTCGTTAAAAAAATGCTTCTACCTATCGATTTTTGTATCCTAAGCAAAATATTTTGCGCACATCACCAGCCTTTTCAGTTAAATCCTTCCACGGGTGTTAGCTTCACTAGAGGTCTAGTAGAACGTTATTTAAAGGGTAGGTAATCAAATTTTCTATTCAACACTCGAAGAAAAAGGCTTTCATGCATAATTTTCACCCCTGTAACTCCAAATATACGCAGAGGTAAGTCTCTAGACAGGAAATAGAAACTTAAATCAATGGACGTTTATTTGTTACATTCTAATTAGTTGCATATTTCAGTCCTTGGGGAACTCCACTTGCAAGATAACTGTTTGAAGTAGGTTTTACAAAGCCGAGACATATTAAATTACGTGGAAATCTGGAATGATAGTACTTCTCAAACGTTTTCCAGAAATCGGTCTGGGTATCGCAATCAACCTCTATTCTAGTACCGAACTTCTCACAGGTGAGTATTTGATACTCTCTTTTCGAGACTTTAACATCCATTGAACGCACGATAATATATTATTTATATTAGAGAAGTTTTGTGAGGTATGCTATTCTCATTTGATTGAAAAATGTGTACCTAATTTAATTTCTAATCAAAATGTGTAATTTGTTGTCTTAATTAATATACGTTTAAACTATAAAAATAATAATAGGTAGTAATTTTAGTTCATATTTTTCTGATTTGTTTTGGGAAATCACCACATGTGGGTATTTGACTGTTTTTTGTAAACCATCATACATTTTTCATAATGTTATAATAAACTCGCAGTATATTTTTCCTTTAAAGTTTTTTAAATATTTTCTAAAAAATCGGGAATTAAATACAAATGATAAAAGTAAAGAACGCTTAATTTTTTCTTTGTGACGTAACTTGTGGGTTCTTCTATTAGAATTTATTTCATTCTATTGTTCTGTAACTGCTTAGAGCATATACCTTCTACTGGTAAACTGAAATGCATAAATATCGTGACAAAACTAGAAAGAGAGGGCAATAGAGAAAGTATCAGGCTATTTCACTCGATTGGGAGCTGCTTCCACAGATCATTGGCAGCTTCCAACAACCAAGTGAGACAACATCATTCTCCCCAGAAGTCTATGCTCTAAACTGGGAACTCATACATGAGCACAGAAGCACACACAGAACATACTTTAGTTCATTTTCCTATGCACAGATTATGTAAATTAAAATTTTAACGTTACGACGAATTTGAGAGCGTTTTTGGTCATGTGACTTTGCTATTTAAAATGATAATAAATAATAATTATTTTCTAGGATTTTAACAGCCCAATCCATATTTTTAACAGAGTCAAATACCCAATTGCTGGAGAGTCTGTATATTTCAAAGAGTCCAAACCTTTCAAGATCTAAATCAGATTTCAATGGCCATAACAATTACTACTAATGACAAATTTATCAATTCTCAATTTGACCTTTCAACTAATTGATCTTGTCAAACTTTTGTTACAAAATTTCATTCGTTTAGCCATGTTCATCCAAATGTTGTCTTCTCGAAACAATAATTATTTCTTCTAGAGGACAGATTTTTTATCGTGTTTTCTGACAAAAATTCTAATTATTTTAATATATTCTACAAATTTTGTTTTTCCAGAGTTTGGTAAAGTTTCGTCTCCACTATGGTTGACGCAGTGTCTAGAATTTTGTACAAAGTGTAAAAATACGATAACACTTTTCTTCATATCGTTCTTTTATTCCGATCACTGGCGAACTTATACATTTTCCATATACAGGCGGCAAAATTTTTGCTTCCTTATCTCTACAATTGTCTCCCTAGTAAGGTTATTTGTACAGTCCATCAATTTGGTTGAAATCATGTACAACTAATAAGTTAGTAAGTCATTTATACAATAATGCATATTCGGTAACCAGGAGTCTATCAAAGAAAATAAATATCTACACATTAGTTTTTAAGCTAAATCCATAAGTTTTTTACTGTTTATACATTTCGGCATCAGAACTGTTGCCAGTACATATTTCTTTCATTACTTCTAATTCATTTTTGTTCCGAACGAGGTGATATTGAGAATGAAAACAACTGAGAACAAGTTGATCGCCCTACATATACACTGAGTACGTCGCCATATCTTTTCCATCGATTACAATATACGGGAGCGGCGTATAATACCGATCAGCGTATAAACTTGATCACGTAATGATTAGAAAAAGGAGAACAGTGGCAACATTCTCAAAATGTTTTTGTATATTCTAGCAATTGGTAATGACATATAGCCCAACCATTTAGTTACAGCTTCACCATTTAAAAGTTTTGTTTCATAAATCTAGTTTTGTGAGACTTTCTTTCGAAATTTTTAATATATTTAAGGTATGTTCATGGGCCTAAATATGGGGGCAAGGGTGGGAGCTGCCCCCCCTCCACGACTTGAAAAAGCTGCAGTGAGTCATCAAAGCTTCCCCTCTAGACGGAAAAAAATTCTGATTTGTCAATATCTCTAGGACCCTTTTTTCTGATTTGCCCCTCCCTAGGACAATTTTTTCTTCTTCAGATTTAGTGTATGTACTATGTACCTACTTACTACCTTGAGCTGATTTTACTACAGAATATTATCCATATAGTAGAAGAACCTATTTCTATCAAAAAAATGCCTCAAATATTAAGGTTATCTGAATTTGTTGGCCTGGTTAAGGCATTATTGCTCAATATGAACTGGTAATCGAATTACCCGCCTTTTAAGATTTTATTTGGCATGGTGTTTTTTCATCTCCGAGAATTATATTGTCACTCTAGAATTACACGATGATCCTCCTATTCCAGGAGTTGTCCCCGGCGAAAAGAGAACAAGATTCTTGAGCTTCTGAATTTTTTTTTCTCCAAACACGGCAGTCTTCATTGTCAAGTGATGACTCCGATTCGCAGATTGAAACAATTTTTGTTCTCGAAGCAACAGATGACGAAGATAAGTCTAAACACTCTTCGAGGTGTCATTCTTTTGTACGCAAGACAATATATATAATATATATTGTTTCTGGTTAGGGAACCTTCATCAGTTGCGCTTCCCACAATTGAATGTCCTCTCGAACACTTCTTTATGTATTTGATACATTTCGTTAAATTAGAAGAAGCGAGATGTAAAGACCGACATCTAGGATTTTCGGGGAAATTAGCACATAGAGGTTCCTAATCTGGAGCCGTTCCATGTAATTACTGTTACCCGTAACTCCTAGGCTAGAATGTCACGATGAAATTTTCAGGTTAACTTCACCTGTCAGATATATTGAAAACACTCTTCGAAGTGTCATTATTTTGTAAGCAAGACAATATATTAATATATATATATATATATTAATATATATATATATATATATATTGTTTCTGGTTAGGGACATTCTAACCTAGGAATTATGGGTAACAGTAATTACATGGAACGGCTCCAGATTCCGAACCTCTGTGTGCTAGTTTCCCCGAAAATCCTAGATGTCGGTCTTTACATTTCGCGTCTTCAAATAAGTCTAAACATTTGAAACATAAGTTCTCTACCAAAAAAAGGTTAAGAAGTGTAGTTATAGAAAGAAGAAGCAATTTAAAATCTTTACCAATATCTCCTCAACAAGAATTAAAAGAAAAATAATTCAAAAGGCCTACAAAAGATGGCAGTTATTATATAGGAGATAAATTTGATGACACAAACGATAACAAGATAAAAAATCCACATAATCTAAAAACAGTCTTGACTTTTTGTCCATTTTGTTGTGATTTTGGAATAAATTAAGTAAGGTGGAGATGTCGTGGATGCGCTGCACGGTTCCATTGTAGAGGATTTCAAAATGCATAGGAATTTAATATATGTGTTAAATGTGATGAAAATATCATTTAGAATAACTATCGATATTGCCTGCTTAACGTGGTCAGAACACTTTCCCCTACGTGTCGTGAGAAGGAAATATATGTGTAAGGGTCTGTCTTTTTGAGTAGTTGTAGTGCAGTGTTTATAGTGGAGTGGTTACAAAAAGAATCCAGTCCTCTTTGCCGCCCTTGAAATCTGCCGCCCTAGGCTCAAGTTGAATTTATTTGCATAGATTTCCTTACTTCAGTTTTTTCGTTCGATAAATGATTGTTACTCCATCTCCGTTCATGGTTGCATACTTAGAACTATTGTACAAACAGTAGGTACTAGTCAATTGGTTTTTTACAAATCATTTTGTACATTTATTTATTGAGATTTCAAATGCAATATTAAATAAATTATTGTTTATACCATTCTTATTGCTCAAATTCAATTAATAAATTTCGTTTATTCACTATTTTTAAAAACCATTCTCTGTGTTATGATTGGAGAAGATACAGACACAAATTCTAATGTCATTAGTGTCGTTTACCAAGAATAAAGTTCGTCTAAATTTTGATTATATGGTAAGTAATGTTTTTTTTTTCATATACAAATTTAATTAAGGATATTGGTGTGTGGTTTCATACAAATTTGAATTTTTATTACCATATTAATTTGAAAATGAGTGAAGCTAATAAATTGTATGTTTTTATTCGTAGGAACTGTAAATCGTATTACAGCTTAGAAACTTTGAAAATACTTTATGTTTTTTGTAGGCTTTGACTAGAATATGCTTCGCTCCTTTCGTAACCATTTTATCAGAAGTTTGGTCAGGAAAGTATTCAACGAAGATTTCGTAAAAATGTCTATGTTTTAAAATCGATGGAGTTTACCCCAATAGAGTCAATGAGCAAAATTTATTTAATAGATTTAATGTAGAAAATTTTAACTTTGACGTTTATTATATTACTATCACTGAGTTTCCTTTACAAGCCTTTGCATAACAAAATTGGGCCATTAAATTATTGTCAAAGATAAAGTTTAATGTGGTACCCACCTTCTCTTCTATTTCAACATTATGTAGGTATTCTTTTGGCATCAATCGCTCAATACTAGTTATGTAGGTATAGATTCTCCCTTATTGTACATAACGCAAAATTTCAAAACCATTGAATCTGATCTCCACTAATACCTAACTACTCTGGCTTTTTATTTTTAGTAAAGTCACTAATTTATATAGTATGGGAAATTTTTGTTAGAAAATGTTTTGAAGTTTATTTTTCTCTATTTTTTTTTGTTTCAGTAACTGAATTTTTTTCTATTCTTTTCTTTCAATTTTTACCATTAATTTGTCCTATTAATAGACTGGAGTGTTGGGCAATAACGTTTTTTTTTATTTAGATATTTATTTTAAATTCAAATTGTTGTCATTTACTTTGAGAAAAATTTTAATATGGTCTCAATTTTTCGATCATTGAAAACGATGTCTAGTTGTTTTCCCAAAAAGTCCGTAAACAGAATGTCTAGATAAATGCCTTCATTACGATATAGTTTTATTGTAGGTATACATGTGTTACCTGTAGGTATTATGTAAGACCCGTATTACCTATTTACTTTATTTGTTGATTAAATTGTACAAAATGTGAGGCAAGAATCTACCCAAACAATTCTGAACAGAAAGAGTATTATAGGAAATGTGTATAAGATGATTATCTTAAATAAGAATGGACGCAGTATCTATGTTTTTCGTATAATACAAAGATGAAGGCATTTACTACTGACATTTATCTTTGTATTCTCATACTCTAAACATTATATGAATTAAAGTGGCATTACCATATTCATATATATTTAAAACCTTACAAAATAATCATGTGATACACCCCAGTGTTTAAGATGATACTGGTAGGGTTGTGCTGGAAATGTTACAAATAATCGCGCAGTATGTACAGATGTGTCTGAGTCTCAGACGCGAAACAGAGTGAGTATAAGAAGATTGTTTCTAACGTACCGATAGGCTAAATGCTGATTGGTGCTGCCATTAATTTTTCATTTTACTATATTTGCAAAAGTGTAAAAATGCAAAGCGAAAGATCGGAGGATTCAGAGTGCATTTGGACAGTCCAGTCTAAACATTAACACTGTTGGCTCTGTTGGCCCAATCATCACACACGTAAATTTGGAATTACCAACTACTTCCGATCTAACTGTGTTTCAGTCTATGAAGAAGCTGAAAAATAAGTTTAAATCGGGGAATGACAGTGTTCCGTCTTCTCTTATTAAAGACTTTGGTGGAATTCTGGATGTTCTCTCAGTAATCAGTATTGTATATAACCTATCATTAAGATCCTTAACGTTTCCCTTTACTGGAAATCAGCTAGAATATGTCCGGTATTTAAATCCGGAGACAAATCTGCTTTCGAGAACTATACGCCAATATCTATATTGTCGAACTTGTCATTTTGAGAATTTTTTCTATGATCATATTTGTCCATATACATAAATGTCATCAAATTTCTGATTCGCAGCACAGATTTCTGTAGAAAATATCTACTGTTATCAACCTTACTAGATCTAGATCTGCCTAGATAATAAAAGTTAAGTGGACGTTATTTATACCGACTTTGCAAAGGCCTTTGATAAATTGGATCACAGTGTTCTACTTGGTAAATTGGCAGTAATTAGCAGTCTACTAATTACTTTTTCAAATTCTTATTTTAGCAACAGAATCCAGTCTGTTTTCTATAATGGATTTAAATTAAACCAATACATTGCTACATCAGGGGTTCCCCAGGGTCAAATCTGGGAACTCTGCTGTTTCTTCTTTTTATTGATGACTTAATAAGTAGGCTAAAGTGTAACAATTTATTATATGATGACGATTTAAACATTTTTGTGGAGAATACAGGTATTGATGATTTCTATTTTCTACAAGAGAATCTTAATGATTTTAGTGATTGGTGCTTGCGGAATAATCTACATTTGAATGTGTCTAAGTGCAAAATAATGTCTTTTACGAAGAAGAAAGCTCGTTTACATTTTAATTATATGTTAAATCGTTGCAATCGATGCTCAGAGGTCAGAGGTAGTACAAGATGGGGTCGATAATGCTGCAGCCCAAAAACTTCATACCTACTACAGCAAACCGTTCGTATATTTTCAAGATGGACTTTGTTCTCCTCACCACTCAACAGCCAAATTTAGAGTTGTGGAAAATCCGTTTCTAATGGCTAAAAGTCTTAGACGTCGATCTGGAACTTCATTTGTGGCCCTTTGACACCCGGTACCTACCATTTTCCAATTTTGGGTATTATAAAAAACGCTTGACCTCTTATAACAGTAGTTGAATTTCTGTTTGTGCGGTTAGCGGTTTCTCGAAATGAAAATTTCTCCTCCCGTAAACCACTATTTTGACCTTTTTCAAATTTACTTAGCTCTTACTATAGGCATTTTAACATTACTAAACATCGATTTTGGATCCTACCAAACATTTTGTTTTTTGGTAAATTAAAAAAAAATGGAAAAAAAGCAAAAATAATTGTTAAAAAAAGTTTACATGAAAAATCATTGACCAAACTTTAGCAAATTTATTCCTTACTATAGCATCTATGTTTTGCCAAAGCAATATTAAATTTAAACATCTCCTTCTGAGTGTTGCCCATTTTTTATATATTTTTATTGAAACCTTTGACAAATACAGTCATAGATCAATATAAATAATCCAAATGTAATTTTGAATTTACGTTATCAATAAATTAGATTTCAAAGTACAATCTCAAAATTTTCTCACACCTAGGAGATAACTTCCTTTCACCACCTAAATCTCAAAAATCCATTGTCCCGGTCCTGAACATCTCGTAATAATAGGTCCCGGCATAATTATCGTCTCATAAAAGGAAAATAATCAACAACAGGTAAGCAAATCAAGCTGGCTTATGCTACTATTGATGGGCGCGGCCTGTGGCGACCCCGCCCAACAGGCGTGCCGACATAAGCCACGCGGTATCAACTTCTCGCGATCAAAACAACAGTGTATAAGAAAAGGATCAGTTCAGGAGTTCGAGTGCGATAAAATCCCGCCCAGGGCGGCTCGGGGAGCGAAGGGGGACTAAAACAAAAAGCTAACATGTCATCGAGCAAGACAGAGGGGGAGAATTCGGCCAAAAAATGGCACATTCCTCTGATAACGTGGTCAGTTGACGTTGAACAGCGTCGCGAGTAGTAGCCTAAGGAAAACAAAAGAGAGAAGCCCTCTATCAATTAAAGGGTAACGCCTCCGTGAGGTGGGAGCGACCAATCTAGAAGCTTTCGCTTCATATCAAAGTAATCTTGTTAAATGTGAACACCAAAGGGATCTAAATATTCATTCTGTCAAAACAGCTTGCTCCTGTGGCGGTTAAAATACACTTCGCACCTATATAGTGAAAGCTCTTTGCGATAATGACGCGTTGCCGTACGACGAAGTGACTTTTGATAAGGGTGCTTTTCGGAATATATCTGAGATATATTTTTTTGTTCTGTGATACAAATATGTGTTCAAGGTTGCGGTGATATTGAAGGACATGGAAGACAATTGCACGATGCGGCCTTGTGCTACGGACTTTAGCATAGCCGCTATTATGTCGCGGCATGGACGCGCAAGGACTAGTAGATGCAGGGATCGAGGAGATCCGCCGGATCCCATGTCTCCGTTAGGTAAGGATGCCTTGCTCAATTCTGTAAATAAGGTTTAAGAATCAATTGGACTGAACACCGGTAAATGTGGTGGATCATTTATGTTTATCTAATGCTGAGATGTCCCTACTTATACTATAATAAGCTTTATTAGACGATGGGAAATAAGACTGTGTTGATAGTTAATAATGAACTCTGGACATGTTTTATTAAACTGTAAACAGAAAATGAAGAAATATTAACCCAACTGTAACTATGAAACTTTGATAAAGTAAACAGTTTTTGGCGTTAATTATAAATTCGTTTTTTATACCTATTAGTTAACGAACTGTTATTTTTATACTATATATATGCCTAAATCAATATTAAGTAATTGTTTTTATTGCAAATCAGAAGAAGCCTGGTTCATTCCAGATGAGATACCGATAGTTTTCGACAAGTTATGATATTCTTATAAAAATATATGAACTTTTAAAACTCATAACTGTCAAAACAATTAAGGTTATCATTTTTCTCTATTAGTGAAGAGTTATAAGTCCCATTATCTGTTAAATAATTTATAGAAACCATTATAATTAAATTTTATTTGTTATCAGCTATATATTTAAACTTAAATCGGAATAGTATAAATAATATGAAACTCTATTTAAGCTTTCCACAGGTAGTAGGTACATACCTACCTATTACCTACAATGTTTTATTTTATTTTATGCATGCTAAAATGCTATTTAAATTATTTTCAATGCTTAAGGCCTCTTCTATTAAGTAGGTACAAGCTTTTGATATTGTAATCGTGTTCGAAGATTACTTTGACATTGAAAAGTTTGTCTGTATATATTCTTGTGCTATAGATATTTTCTATTTTATTCGTGATAGGATTTGGTTTTTACAATCCATGTTTTTTAAATCCTTGGTTCCTATTTATTATTATACCTAATAAATACAAAAAAAATAACTTAATTGGAAAGGATGAAAATCTCCTTTTTTGCTACAACAATTAAATAGGTACTATTTATGAAGTTGGTGCCAAGCTAAAGTAAAAATATTTTGGAAAGTACATTTATAAATTCTAATTCGCAACTTTGCTGTTTCAAATTGGCAACTACTTCAGAAAAAGTATTTAATTGTTATTTTTTGCTTTTCAGTTAAGTTATTTTTTTGAAGTCAGTTTTTGTTTTTTTAATGTATTCAGTTTACAATTTTTAATCCAATTAACTTTTTCGATATTGCCTAAAATAAGGTATTTTACTTAAGCATCATTTATTAATTTGACCAACCTTGTTTACTTTTGAATAGAATAATTATTTTCTAAATATGTATATGTATTAAGAAAATTTTGTATATGATTCTAACTTAGGTGGATCCACTATATTGTAGACGATCTGAGTATCATCATTCTTTAGTTCTGTTAATTATACTTACATTCATTTAATAGTCTCCTCTCCGCAGAATCTTGTAATAAATCATTATACACTTTTAATTGATATAGAATATTAGGACGTAGTTTTCAACTCTAATAAACTTTGTCTGATAACAATTTGATTTATTATTAAAAATAGTTACTTAACTCAAACAAATTTGTTATTCTTTATCAAACCTAGTACACAAGTGACATGAAGATTTATTATACAATTTTTATTGATGTGGCATAATTCGATGCATTTTGTAATTCTTATTACTCCTGTTTGATCAGAATTTTATATATTATCAATAATAAAGGTATTTAATTTTTAAGCAAAATTCATATTTGCTGAAAAACTTCGTATAGGTACAGTTGAAAAAGTGACATGTAATCATTACAGTATAATGACTATGCAAATATTTTTATAAACAATAACTTTTCTTTAAATAATATTCATACGAACTATTTCTGTGTGAATCCAACTTAATAAGACACACAATGTATATAGAAACCAACTGGGAACCTCCATCTTGATGTTGATTAACTGACATTTATTTCGATTTATTTCCAATCAACTTCAAATTATTTCGTTTTTAATAATACCTACAGCACACTTGTTTTTCAATTCTAATAAACTTTGTTTGATTACAATTTGGAGAGATAAAAAATACTTTTAAACAAAATTGATGTAGTTTTTGAAACCTAGTATATAGTTGGAAAAGTTACATAAATACTTATTATACAATTTTTAGTGCAATAGCATAAGTAGGTAGATGTAGTTTTTAATTCTAATTACATCTATTTGATAACAATTTTAGATATTAACAAAAATATACATACTTCACTTTTAATAAAATTTCCTGTTTGATGACAACCCTAGTGTACAGTTAAAAAAGTAACATGGAATGATTACAGTGTACGTTTTAGACCATGCAAATCTGTTTATGAAGAATAACATTATTAATAAAATGAAATCGTTTGATTTATGAATATGTACTGTATAGATAGACTAATCAAGAATCTTTACTTTGAAGTTGATTAACTGACATTTATTTTGATTAATTCAATTTATTTACAATCTACACCAAGAAAATTTTTCCATATTTTTAATACCAGCAACTCCACCAAAGTGGTATAAGAAACTCACTAAAAACAGTTTCCTAATTTTCTAAGAAACGGTACAAGCTATGTTACTGAGAGAAATATATAGGGTCGAAATTCCTTGAGCCGTTTGCGAGTAATGGCTGAACAAACATAAAAAAACATAGATACAGAAGAATAGAGAACCTACTTCTTTTTGAAGTCGGTTAAAAAGGTGTGTCAAATAATGTGACTTTTGTAATAACGTCTGATAAAAAAATAAATGAGGGGCTCCTGATTTTGTTTCACCACAATATCTAGTCGTGATATTAAATTTTACCAGTTTTTGTTTGATACCATTATGATTTTCACAATGTTTCATATGCAATCAATCGACTGCAACTTCAAATTGAATTTATATACCTATAGGCTGAATTTATTTTCAATTTTTTTCTATGCTATTTCTCCACTAATTTATTTCCAATATGTAGGTAATTTTATATTCTCTTACTTTAACTAAAACCATTTGAAAATGGCTTATTTAAGTATCTACTTACTAAAATCTACAAAAAAAACAAATATCGAAAGTTATGGCTGTTATTCGCAGATAGAGGTAAGTATGTAAATATTTTTGTCTGATATGTTGCTGAAAATATGAAATTTATGTTTACTATTTTTATCAATAGGTTTTATTTATTTTTAATAAATACGTTGTATTTTTTTTATCAGGGATATTTCTCTTAAACTTTTCTTTTCAACTTTTTGCCACTCTGTCAGTTACGCCCCTGGAAGCTTTTATAAATCTATACCTACTCAAAGCAAACTAGTGATTTTGTAAAGATTTTTTAAATTTCATATATTGCCTTTTTGCCTATATATCACTAAGGTTTATATACCTACCTACTACTTGTTTTGGAGATTCCATTATTTTGAACACTTTTAAATTGCTAGTAGGTTTTCCCTATTTATAAGGAATAGCCTTAATTTATATTTTTCAAATTTATTACTGAAAATACTAAAACCAGTAAACCTATGCCTACTTCATTGCTAATTCTAATATGAAAATTAATAATGTAACTCATTACTTTTATAAATTTGTGAACATTTGCAAACGAAATGAAAAATGTTAAGCTATTGGTATCTAGTGAATTTTCCAATTTGTGAAAGATGCATTAATAATAGTTGAGCAACATTGACTATAAAAATCAGTAATTTTAGCGACTTTCTATTTCTCTTTAAACGATTCAAAATGGCATGTGATAAGCCACATAATTTGTGAAATAAAATTAGTAATATCAAAGAATATTTAATTTTGTCAGTTATGCTACTGAAAATTTAGAATATTTTGGGTAACTACTACATTGTTTGGGTAATATGAAAATGATTAATATAATTCATATCTCATCTATTTATTAGGTAGTGACATAAATTGACATCTGAAGTTTCAGAAGATAGTCAGTCACCTACTTTGTGAAATAAAATTACTTAACAATTGTTTCAAGAATACTTCAAAACCTGAAATATCATTCTTTAGCTAATATAAAAGTGCATATAATGTAACTTATTTTTCAATACATTTAAACCTTTGATAAGTGTATATGAAGAAGGCATTAAACAATAGTCACCTAGGTAATTAGTGAAATACATTAAAAAATAGTTTTAATTATTATTCAACATTATTTTATTAGTGTTAGAGATACTACTGAAAATATTAATACTGATACCTAACTTATATTGCACTGATAATATAAAAATCATTGGTTTAAATTATTTTCCTTTAATTTTAGGAGTTTGAATATGTACCTAATGCGTGGTGTTGAACAAGTCATGCAATTTTGCGAAATAAAATTAAGCTTATTTATTGTTTGAAGACGCGAGATGTAAGACCGACACCTAGGATTTTCGAATGACACCTCGAAGAGAGTATTATTTATTGTTGTTTAATAATTTTGTTTCTTTCAGATATATAATACCTACAATTAATTAAATTTCTAGTTTAGATAATACCTAGATACTTGAGGCAATATAATTTCTTTTATGAAACTAAATAGTCATATTATTGAAAAATATATCCTTTTTTTGTACCATAAAAGTCACAAATAATAAAATAATTAATACACAACTCAATAATTAGAATGATATTTGCATCATGTGTAAACGTGTGAAAGGAGCTGTAAAGTCTGAAACAATATCTTGACAGATGATTGTAAAATAAAATGTATTATAGGAAATAAAAAAATTATATTTATTTTTGCGCTTTAATTTAACTATTTTTTCTTAGAAATACCATAACTTAAACTGTAGATAATCATTATTTTTACGAGCTGAGAGCAAACCTTCATTTAAAAGTGTTGTAGCTAAAACCAGTAGATAGTTCAGATATTAATGTGACTACAGAAAACAAGAGAATGAAGTTGATTCGTTTCTTTGTCAAATACTATCAATCTATTATTTTATTGTAAATTTACCTATTTAGGTACTATAGGAATTTATATTGAAAGATTTGCTTAATTTAAAAGAATAACCATAAATTAATTCTGTTAACGTAGCAGTTTAATAGTGGATAAATTTAATAAAGAAAATGTTAAGCCGAATACCTAAAGCCAAATTGAAAACAACATACTTTATATAAAAGTTTATAATTGAAAAAAATATCAAATTAAATTAATTATTTTTTATTAATAAAATTTATTTCTTTTAGATTTATTCTTTGTGTTTACATTAAACTTATATATAATATTAAATTGTACCACATCATATATTTTTAATTATGGGTACCTAATGTAACAGCTTGTTACCACTAAATATCTACAATTATACTTCATATAAAATGAAATTAGATAATAAACATATTATTTCTTCCATTGATAAGACTCATTATGCATATTGCGTGTAGTTCACTACATTTTTTAAAGAATTTTCTTCTAGTATCATTTTATTTTGTTGAAATATCAAATGTATAACTAGTGCATAAACGTTAGATCTGGATTTTTTCCTATTATCCTCACTATTTGCCAAGAGTACCTGCATGTTTCTGATAGAAAGGGAAACATTTTTTAAACACAGATATCATAAAATTATTACTATAACCTATCTAATATTATGAAAGACAATGTTTTCTGTTTGCTTCTGACGTGTTTTTTTTAAGTTTATTCAGCTCGTTAAATACAAATTATAATTGATCAATAAAAGATTTGTATATATACAATAAGTAATTTAACAATTAAATAAAAAGAAACAAGTAAATACTACAAATCTAGAGAGAAGGACAATTGCTTGTGTGCAATTAAACCATCTCAAAAAAAGAAAAGCTGACAATGGTACAATTTTGACGAGTAGGATAGCAGGGCAGGAGATTTGATATATTAGACCAAAGAATTGTATTAATTAAAATTTTTACTGAAACTAGTAGGGTTATTAATTAATTACTGTTTCAATTTAACACAAAATTTTTTTGGTTCACAGATAATTTTTTATGTTAGTTGGTAATTTATTGTATAAAATAGGGCCATAATAAGTAATAAATCTTTGACAAAGACAGTTAGGCATAAAGGGAACAGGTAAGTTATATAACATTGATGATGTAGTAACATAATCAGAAACACTTTCAACAAGATACAGTTTTCTTGTAACGAAAAAACTTAAACCACAATTCATATATAAATTTCGTATATTAAGTACTTTGTATGTATCATAAAGTTGATTTGTTGAAAATCTATGCGGTTTTTTGAACAAAATTTTCGAAGCTGTATGTTGACATACAGACAAATTTCTCAACGTACAATTATATGAGCTACCCCAGACAATAATGCAGTACTTTAAGTGAGATTCTAACAGAGCATTATATAATGTAAGAAGTAGTTTTTTATTTAAAATGTCACTTAATTGATAAAATTTAAAAAGTAATTTTCTTATTTTTGAGTTGAGAAACGCAATGTGTTGATCCCATTTTAAATGTTGGTCTAGTATAATACCTAGATATTTTGTTTTGGAAATCTTAGATATTGTTGTGCAATCACACTGACTTATATTGCAACAACTGGAAACGTGAATCTTAATTTGATTTATATTCGGTTGGTCAGCTACAGTTGCAGAGAAAGTTAGAAAATTAGTTTTTGAGAAATTTAGGCTTAATAAATTTTGGCTAAGCCATGAATGGATTTTACTCAGACCATACTCCGCTAACCCATAAACCTCGTTCCAGGTATTTCCAGAGAAGAGCAGTGCAGTGTCATCTGCGTAAACGATAGCACTGCAACTCTCTAGTACGTCACCTATGTCATTGATATAAATTAGGAAAAGGATGGGGCCTAATACGGTATCTTGAGGTACACCAGTCTCTACATGTTTTTCATTGCTTACAGTTTTATTAATTTTTACACACTGTTTTCTATCTGATAAATAGTTTTTGATTAGACTTAAAGGACCATTCCCAATACCAATATCATCAAGCTTATTAAAAAGGATACTATGAGACACCGTATCAAACGCTTTAGTTAAGTCTATGAAAGCAGCTAAACTCTTCTTTTTGTTTTGAAAATTTATATTTAAATTATTTACCAGAGCAAAAACCGCATCTTCTGTACTTTTGTTCTTTCTAAAACCAAATTGATTATTGTAAAGTAATGATTGAGATTCCAAGAAGTTTATTATTCTTTCATTTAAACATTTTTCAAAGATTTTTGCGAAATTATTGATGACAGATATAGGTCGATAATTATTAATTTTAAGTTTATTGCCTGATTTAAAAATAGGCGTGACAATAGTAGATTTCCAATCAGATGGAATAGTAAACGATGTAAATGAAAGATTAATAATATGTACTAAAGGCTTAAGAATATATAAATGAATATTTTTTATTAAATAAGAGGTAGTTTGATCCATGCCAGGTGCAGAATTATTTTTTAAAGAATTAATGTGTCTTATAATTTCATTATTGTTCACAGGGAATAAAAATAAAGAGTTTTTGTTTATTTTCCGCTGTATATTTATATTTCTACTTTGAGGAATACGTTCCTGAAGTCGTTTCCCAACATTCGTGAAAAAATCGTTAAAGGTGTTGGTTATCTCAGTTTCATTAGTTATTAATTCGTTATCTTTTAATATATTAATATGGCTAATATTATTTTTTTGTGAGTTTGCTATTTCATTCATTACAGACCATATTTTTTTTATAATCCTTTTTAGATTCTTCAATTTTATTCTTAAAGTAGTTTTTTTAGCTAATTTAATTACTTTAATTTGTCAAATTACGAAAAAAATTATAATTTTTAATAACATCCGGTGACTCATATTTTAACGATTTTTTCATTTTATCCCTAGTTTTGATTGAATTGATAATTGCTTGGGTAATCCAGGGTTTTCTTTTTTTATCTACTATGTTGATGTTTATAATTTTAGTGTTGTTTTTTATAAGTGTAGACAATTTGGATTTAAATTTGGTATATGAATTTTCAATATCGGTACTTGCTAAACCTTCTCTCCAAGGTTCTTGTGCTAATTGGGCATTTAAGATCTTATAATTGATTGATCTTTTGCTAATATCGGTATCATGATTTTTTCTCTATAAATTAAATTTTTTACTGCAAGCCCAACAAAGTAATGATCAGTTAAGGAGCTGCGAGCAATAAAAGGCTTAAAGTTATTTTTCTGTAGATTAATATTTCCCGTTTTCAAAAAGATATGATCAATTATGGACGAGGAATTTGGACCAACCCTGGTAGGTTTATTTATATAAGAATAAAATCCTCTATGAGCTAATATATTCAAATATTCATTAACATTGTCATCGTTTACATTTAAAATATTTATGTTTAGATCACCAATAAAAGCTTCATTTTTATATAATTTTTGAGCTAATAATATTTTTTTAAGATCCTGCAAAAAAATATAAATATTTGAAGAGGGGGTCTATAAGCCGCAGTAATACAAAAAGGTACATCCTTTAGTTTAAAGCTACATCTAATTAGGTTTACCTCTCTAAGTTTTATTATTTCACTGCTCGCGTGGAATTCTTTTTTAACATGCATGACCACCCCATCATTTTTATTAAATTTAGACTCATTATAAAATAGATCAAAATCTGGTAGAATAAAGTTATTAACATTTTCAATAATAAAGGTTTCAGATAATACCAATATATCAATGTTTTTGAAAGTTTGTAAATAAATCAGTAATTCATGGAAATTTTTCTGCAAACTCCTTATATTTAAATGAAATATATTTAAGCGATCTTTACCAGATGTTACATTTCTTACCTTCTCCATATCATCTATTATAACCGTCTCCACCCTACCACAGTTCTCCAACTCATCACTATAATTTAAGAATTAAATAATTTTTAAACATCGCTAGCCCAAAAAAACATGAGTAACTAATTATGCAAACAAATGATATTCTAGTCTAATTCACTCAAGAGTTAATGTCAATAATTTTTTGAAATTTGTCATTAATTTTAACGTAAATATTTCGATATCCAGTAATCACATTCTTTTTATCGAATTTTTGAATAGCATTTTTGTACAACAAAAGACGGTTTTTCACTATATCCTCTGCAATACTAATCTTCGTCCCCTTTAGTTTTCCAACGTTTTTAAAAATATTGACTTTGTGGTGATATAGCTGGAACTTTACAATCATAGGTCTTGTTTTTTCTTGTTTGTGTCCTACTCTGTAGCATTTCACAATGTTTTCACTGTTAATATTCACTTTTAATTTATCCTTGCATAGATGAACAAAGGTTTCCAATGCGTTTTCATTAGGATTTTCGGGTAAATTGTAAACACAGATGTTGTTTAATTTTTCTGATTGCTGAATATTTACAATTCTTCCATCCATCTGTTTAATGTACGATGCGTTTTTTTGAACTGTTTTTTCTAGTGCTGCGAATTTATCGTTGACCTTGGTTAAAATTTTGTTAATAAACTCGTCTTCACTAAATAATTCACGCAGGGCATCTTTAACTGCACTTTTTATGTCACTAGTGACTTTTGGACTTATTTTACGACTGTTATGTTGTAGATTATGCTTTTATCACTTGAATGATATAACTTTTATTATTAATTTCACAGAGTAAACTTGCTAAACTGTTAAAA
This sequence comes from Octodonta nipae, assembly GCA_034190945.1. Taxonomy (NCBI): domain Eukaryota; kingdom Metazoa; phylum Arthropoda; class Insecta; order Coleoptera; family Chrysomelidae; genus Octodonta; species Octodonta nipae. The sequence continues at coordinate 32,002,885 of CM067218.1, read as the reverse complement.
TTGGACAGAACACGTCTACTCAGGCCGAACCATTGACAAATGTTAAGCTAGTAATATTTGAATGTAAAATAAATTATAAGAAAGGAGACATAAAAGTCAACGATGTTATTGAAATGATTCAAGCCAATAATATAAACAATAATGATTACGTTACAAATATTCACGAAAATTTTGAGTGGCTCCAGGGTCCTTACAATTCCAATCCTGCAAGTTTTTTTATTGACAATTTTACTTAGCATCAATCGGGTGATATAATATTATTTTTTTATGTGTAGTCAGTTTTAAGTTATATACCTCATCAACACATATATTTATAAGCAGTCTGAAACATTAACGTTCCCGTTTAAAAAAAAACATAAAAGTAGCGTCACTATAGCGTAAGAAAACTCTGTAAGAATGAAATACTTTGAAGTCAGTCAATTTGAAGTTGAACATAAAAAAATATACCAACCTACTACTGAAATATAATTTGTTTTATATTAACTTGACACACACTTCAAAATAGGTATTTACATGTTGCAGTCGATTTATGTATTTTTGAGATTTTTTTATTTTACAATTTTTAATGATGTAGTAGCTTATTTGTAGTTTTGAATTGAGATTAACTATTTTTTTATGTTTTCAAAAAATGTATTTTTAAGCTTGCGTGGTCACAAATGTAGGTACAAAGGCTGCTTTATAAACCACTAGTTTTAGCAAAGATTTCCTTCATACTGGTCTAGCCGATTAATTTGTTACATCAGGGATGTTGACACCCAAAATGCTGTGGTCTTGGATGGGGCAGTCAATTTCTTGTTTTTTTTTTTTAGTTATTGCCTTCTTGCCTTTATGAAGTAGCCTTTTGATTAATAAACAGTTAGATTTTTAAATGCTAGGATCTTAGAATCCAATGTTATGTTAGCTGTAGGTACACAGTTTTTTATGGCTCGCATTGCTTTAATGTTGTGACCAACAGTCTTTTGAGAAAAATGCTGAGGTTTATCAAACTGTTCAAGGCACATTGGCTACACACTAAAATCATACTCGCTAAATCAATACATGCAACGCGATTGATACTTACCTTATTATAACAACTTTATATTTTGTTATTGTGTGCATTAGAATGCACTTTTCAAGTGTAAATGATTTTCTTCTCCACAACTTATAACGATAAAACCTTTGACAATGCATGCATGTGGGACCAAAACAACTGGTGTCTCTTTAGTAGGCTTTCAGAATGTCACAAACTGGTGGTCATCTTAAAGAAAATTCGGCGTTTAGGTATCCATTATTTGCCAGTGCTAGGACTTCACTTTCAGTTGGGAAACTTTTCATTTACCGTTCGTTGACTCCAGATCTTGTAAAAATAAGGAGTACTGTATAAATACTTAGCAGTATCTAGACAAAAAAAAGTTACACTAACGAACAAAAACTAACTAGGTTAATTTCTTATTTAAAGTAGTTTTATTCATTGTCGAGTATTTTAGGGTTAGCTTTGATTTGTAATATTTTCTTAGGCCTCCATAAACAGTGATATAAAACAAAACATCTGCCTAATGTGACGCAAGTTGATCTCCAGAACTTGTGATATCAATTTTTTGAGGTTTTCTCGTTAATATTAAATATGCGTCTTTATGGTATGGCTGAATTTCTTTGTTCAATTATCGAAGCAACCTGATGGTGATAATGCTATAAATAATAACATGGTAGGCACTTGCTCTTAATACGTGAAAAAAATTATAATAACCAGTCTCAGTTAAAGAAATATAAAGAGTTTGACTATCAGAGATTTCTGCAACGTGGCAACATCTTGTCTGTAGAATTTGTAAATCTGTGACTGCAGCAGATGAGCTTCTGAACAGTGCTGACGCTCAATAATTTTCAAAAATGTCTTTCAGATTGTCAAAGAATCCATTAAATAGTAATCTGTTAACATAATTTAGCTCTCATCGGGAGCGGTAACGTTGGTCTTCTCAAGATGAGATTGCGTAGCTGCTTGATAAATACTAAGCGAACTTGATTACCAGGCAATTTTTTATCCTTATTAAATCAATGATCATATGTTCCAATTTCTTACCCCATTTTATTTGTGATACGTACCTTGTGTGGAAGTAGTGTTCTCTTGTGTAGTTGGACCATATGTATCTATTTTGAACGTTAATCCTATGTTTATGTTGGAATATAATCGAACAATGTATTTTTATCACTTTGTAGAAAACATATAAATTGTTTTTTTCAGTTTTTAGCATTATAGGCACGCCTTAGTGTGAATTTAATCGTATTGAATTTTAAAAAATGATTCGAACCAATAAATTATTACTGATTTTTGACCATTAATATTTTTCAATAACACATAGTTCAATTATTATTAACAAATAGCAAAGGTCTGTTTCGAAGAAAATTATATTTTCCACGTAGTCAGCTATACTAAGTGTGTTATCCAACAAGTCGTAGCCACATGTAATTTTATCACAACTAAATTTTAAGGGGATTGCATGCTGTTTGGGATAAAAACATTGAACAAAAGAGGGCTGTTAAAGAGGATGCACCAAAAATAACTTAATGAGAAAACTTAGATGTCAATTGTAATTTTTATCGAAAGGTCACTTTTTATGTTTTTTGTAAAAATAACACCACTTGGACTTGTAAATTTAAAAATCTGAATTTTTCAAGGTCTAGGTCTGACAAAGTCAATTTTAACAAAACGTAAATTTAAAGTTAAATATTTCATAGTTTGCAATGACATAACCAAGGAAAATCTGTTTTAGATATACCTACAGGATAGCACAAAAGAACTAGATGACTTCTACTGTTTTAGTTCATTTATTTAGCTTATGGCATGACTCACTCTATCTGAAATAGCTAAAAAATTCCGACTAATCAAAATAATTTTATTAAATATTTACATCAACATAAAACAGCAAGTGAACAAAACAAAGATATTAATAAAACTATGAATGTTTGTTTAAACTTGAGTTTAGGTATACATATCGGACCTGCTCCGTCAGAAATCTGTTTAACACTACCCAGATTTTCCTTGGAAGATGAAAAACTGTTGGATGGTTGGGCGTTTTAAGTTGAGGTTACCATTTGGGATTGACTGTATTCCTCCAATCCGTTCTCGAAGCTGTAGTTTTGGTACAGCTGTTCTTGTGCAGTCATCCAACGAGGATTTCTGTATAACAGGAATTATTCTTATTGTTTGGTTTAGCACCACGTCTACTTTTACCTAGAGAAGACTGCTTAGTCAAATCAACGAGCAGTATGTAGTCCTTGAGTAGACCAAGCTTAGTGAAGTGGTATGAAGTATCTCTAAATCAGTTCCCTTAAGTTGTTTTCGCTGATTTATTAAGAATTTTATTTTCGTAATTTCATTTTTGCGGCCAAGTTTCACAAATATTTTTTGTAGTATAGAGTGTGATCTTGTGCCACGCCCAGTTATTTTTTCTAATTGTAGACAACCATATATGATTAATTCTATGGAACAAAAGCATTGTAATCGCCTTCATTTAAAAGAATTAAGGACGAAATTTCTCATTTTATTTCCCCCCCGAATATTAGAGCATGATTACATATTTAGGTAAATCTGGTTATTCTAAATAAGTCTTCTTAATAACAGTTTCTTAACTCTTTCAAAAAAGGTACTAGTACTTTATTCTTGAACGGATTCAATATTTTTTCGTACACTTTTAGGTTGTTTTAACTGCAACCATTCAAGTACACCTAATATGGTTAACATATATGCTCCAGTAATTTCATTTCGATAAAACCATTAATAAAAACATTACCGCATGTTGCTTACTTACTGACTGCATCGAATATATTCAAAAAATTCGCAATATTTATCAACCCACCTCCTCGCCAACTGTAAAAAGCTAAATATATAAGTCAATTCGGTAAAACTGTTGCTAATTGGTATCATTTAGTTTCTGGTAATATGCATAACGTTATTAAGGATTTACAACAAATAAAATACTTCACCGCATATTACGTGGAAGTAAATTTGCTTCCTAATGCTTTGCGAACTACAATTATTGCTTTAAATAGTACGAACACAAATTCCCTAGATTATGCTATCTGTCATATAAAAACTGCTCAGTTTATAATTTCTACATCGATTTTTTCGTTACTCAATAATATTTCATGTTTTAACTCCACATTTATCGCGTTAACAGACACAATTTCATTTCCAACATGTACTATTAGTTTTTTATGATTGTGAAAACGGGTAGAGTGTCGTTCGAATCTATTTTTATTCCAACCACAAAAAAAACTTTAGACATGATCCTCATGAGACATGATTTATCGAGGGCCATAAAAAATATCACGACTTAAAAAATATAAAACTGTCGTTCTGTGTGTTTTGAAGGCAGATTTGTTATCACGCGAAACACTATATATCGGGAGTGGTAGAACAGAAGTTAACATTAAAATATTGAAAACTCCCATGTTTCAGATTGTCGTTTCGATAAACTGATAAATTTTTTATACCACGGTCGTGAAAGAAATGCTCTTATTCCAACGTTTAGGTGTTTCATTGGATGTGATTTTCTAAATGACAATGTTAAGAAATTTGTGAAATTTTTGCTACAACAGAAATGCACCTAGTACTGAGCGCTGCACCATGTGCGAATAATTATTTTGTTACTTATATATTGACGTTTAAAGTTTTACATTTGTGAAGTTTCCTTCGAAGGTATCCCGACCTTGAGGAAGATATATTTTTTTGTCAGGTGAAGGAACTTGGGCACCCTAATGAACTTGAGAGCTATGCCAGCGGTAGCGTAGCTACAGATTAGGTCACCCTTGCTGGACACGTCAAACTGGAGGAGTCAGACAAAGAGAGATGTCCTGGTCCTCCAAGTTGTGGTTTGAGGCGTTAGGCCAGCGATCCATCATGTGCACTAAAGAGTCCAGAAATAGCTTAGGAATTAGAGATTGAAGTACAAGAAATGACACAAGACAAAACCGTTCATGAATTATGGTACATGGACGGTACAAAGCAGTCGAAACTGCATGAAGGACATTACAGCGAAACCCGAGACAATGAAAATGAGCAAACCAAGGACAGTGAAACAGGAGAAGCTGGACAATACCTTCATGTATTAAGTAGCCTGCCCGAAGAACAACGTGAAAAATGTAAAGTATCCCATCCTATATATAGAAAATATTACTTAATATCAATCATTGTGTCCACAAATTATAGAAAAACCATGACGTTGTGAGACTATATGGTGAATTTTAACGACAGCTGTGAATGCTTAATTAAGTTTTATAAACAAAACGAACTAAGGATCGAAAGCGATTTCTACGGCCACCTATAGGTTCATAAATACATGTGACAGCAGTTTACAAGGAAAATAAGATCTGTTTTTGCGGTACATTGTTGCACATCAAAAAACAATTTAAAAAGTAGAAGACGTAAGAAATCGTTTAGGAATAATATGTGGATCTGATAAATAAATAAATAATAAATAATATATTATTTCCTTTTGACAGTTATAAACCATATGGAAAAAGTCAGTTTTTCTACATGGATACATGAAAGATAAATCTACATACATTTGTGTAAAATTGTAAATATATTAATAAAATAAAGATATAAAATAGGAACAATGATTTCAATCCTTAAAACCAGTTTCTATCAAACATAAAAAACTAATATCATAATTGTGTACATCAACATATGAATTGTCCAGCTTACTTTGGCTAACATTTCCAATATTTAATACTGCGATATCCGGATTAAAAATTAAGTTTCTGCTATTCAATTTTTCTTGCGGTATAAAAAAACGACTTATAACAGCTCCATGGGGCCAAACTTCTGGATTCATAGCCTTGTTAAAGTTTTCAGTCAGTATGCTTATTCTGAACGATGAATATATTGTTGGGCATTTGGACTGTCTCATTTCGCATGTTGCTTCAGGAAAATGCACTTTAATTGAGTCGTTTCTTTACTGATTCTTGCAACATGTAAAGTTGATATTTTTGGGACATCTTTAACATCTTTGCTATTTCTATTGCTTCCAATTACATTCCCCCCCCCGTTGAACTGTCGTTTATATTTAATTGTTTTCCATTCTCGGTCTTTTCCAACTTCCTGAATGCGTTTTTTATCGTCATTATATTTGCTGTCCTGTATTAAATTAATGTATTGATTCGTTTTTAATCCACTTTGTTCAAAATACAGTCCTTTTGAAACATCTGTTGTTGTCATTTTTTAGGAATTCCCTTGTTTATTTACATCTGGTTTTTGCGTGTTAATCACGAGTTCACTTTTTGTTGTTCGGTCCGTAAACATTTGAATGTTTTCTTCGGTCTTTTTTTCGGCGTTAGTTAAATCGGATTCATGATATTTTTTGGAATTCACAATAGTACTAATAGATGGCGATGTTTGTTCCTTTTGAAAATGTGTGTTTTCATTCAACCTTTTTAAGAGAAAAATGAAGTCTTCTTGTTCCTGGCATCTCTTTTCTAGATGATATGTAAGTTTAGTTAGTCCTTTTTAATGGAGCTGGTCCTGGCCGATGCTGATTCGCACTGAGAACATGCTACATTTTTTACTGCATCATGTATCTTATTATCACATTTGTTTCTAAATTCACTAAGTTTATTTATATATGTAACCACTTGTGCGTTTGTGACACTTACTGGTACTTTGAACGTTAAAATTATATCAATTAACTCATTTTTCTTCAATTTATTTAACTCCGTCGTTAGCACGGTTGTATCGCGAACCGCCATCTTCTATCACTATCTATCAAAAGCTAAAGTAGTAAAAACATATAAAAACATATATTAAAGATAGGCAAAGAGTTATCTAAGAAGACAAATAAGATATAAAAAGCTTCTATATGACATTACTAAATATCTATACTAAAATAGAATCGACAGGTATTTTCAATTCCTTGAAAGTCGAACAATACAAAACAACAACAATTTTAAAAACTTTGATAGAGAATGAATTCAGGAAAGAGCAGTGTAAGTTTAGAGCCGATATAATATATATTTGATATAACGAAAGGGTTACAATGGGAGTGCTCCATATAACCGACTCTTTTAGTCTTTTATCAAGTAGATGATTTTGCAATTTACAAACGACTAAGCAATAATCGAAGAAGTCAAAGAGGATATTCCATTTATGATAGAAAATAAACAAGGGATTAGATATGAACCTGAAAAATACAAAGTACCTATGTATAGGAGAAAAAATAAGTAGTCCAGACATCGACAATAGAGAAAATACACAACGATTCGAAGAACTGAGATCATTAAAGTCAAAATTCGACAAAAGATAAAATAGGAATCAGAATGATTGAAAGGCTGAACGAAATATTATGGCGTAAAAAGATGCCAATAAGATCACAAAAACTCAACATCTAGACAACAATGATCAACAGTCAACCATCAAATATATGGATTTGAGTTATGAAGAATAACTGAATGAAACAAGAAAATCGAGTGCTTAGTTGGAGTTGAATGAATGAATGAATGAATGAATGACTAACTTTTATTTAGTATTTTGGCTAATAAATACAAAAGTTTATGTTGTTTATCGCTGTTTTAAGGACTTTTATGTTTTAATCAGCTATGGAGGGTCTAACCTTTATGTCATTGTACTGATGTTTGCTTATAATGTCTTTTATGGGGGAAACATGCAATTAGCAAATACCACTGATGTATCCGGAAGCTTAGTAAATCGCACTGGACTTATACACTGTCTCTCGAAATTGAAAACCTTTGAAGTTTTTAAAAATTTGTTAAGCATAAATATATTAATCTTTATTACCGTCTATGAATGTTTATTCTTAATGTTTTTTTGTCTATACCTAGAAACTAAATTTTGATTAGCATGTCAGCTTTCAACAATTCTTTCAAGAAGTACTTCTAAAGTGTGAGTTTGAGATCAACACACTTTAAATAATACTCTCTTCGAGGTGTCATTCCTTTGTTACCCAAGACAATATATATATATATATTATATATTATATATTATATATTATATATTATATATTATATATTATATATTATATATTATATATTATATATTATATATTATATATTATATATTATATATTATATATTATATATTATATATTATATATTATATATTATATATTATATACATTGTTTCTGGTCAGGGATCCTTCATCAGTTGCGCTTCCCACAATTGAATGTCCTCTCGAACACTTCTTTATGTATTTGAAACATTTCGTTAAATTTGAAGACGCGAGCTGTAAGACCGAAATCTAGGATTTTCGAGAGAATCAGAACACAGAGGTTCCGAATCTGGAGCCGTTCCGTGTAATTGCTGTTCTCCCTTAACTCCTAGGACAGAATGTCACGATAAAATTTTTCAGGTTACTTCACCTGTCAGAGATATTGAATAATCTCTTCGAGGAGTCATTCCTTTGCACGCAAGACTATATATATTATATATAATATACATTGTTTCTGGTCAGGAAACCTTCATCAGTTGCGCTTCCCACAATTGAATGTCCTCTGACAGATGAGGTAACCTGAAAAATTTTATCGTGACATTCTGTCCTAGGAGTTAAGGGAGAACAGCAATTACACGGAACGGCTCCAGATTCGGAACCTCTGTGTGCTGATTCTCTCGAAAATCCTAGATGTCGGTCTTACATCTCGCGTCTTCACACTTTAAATAACTCCATGAGATATGAAGTTGTCCGAATGTCTTGCGTTAAATTTCGGCTGTTTCGCCTAAAGTGTAAACCATTTTTAACCGGCTTAAAAAAGAATATTTTATCAATTCGGTGGAATTATACCATTCTATAGAACAAAATTGAAGTCATTTCGAACATAAAATTCAACAGCAGTTTGCTTATACCATCACGTCAGTAACAATTTATAGAGGATAATTGATAAGATTTTAATAGCAAATGCATAATAGAAATAAATTATTTAAATAATAAAACCAGGAAAAGCCGATCTTCTTGTGTTTTTAAACGATTTCAAAAAAACGGGGTTCTCCATTCGTCTGTATCTATTTTTTAAATGCAATTACTCGAAAACTGCTAAATGAATTTCGACTGTTTATACTGGATCCTGTCCAGGGGATACCGAAGTGGTCCCATATTTTTTTCAAAGACCGCTTTGTAGAAAATCGGTAAAAACTTTTTTACCGATAGTAGTAAGCTTTGGTGGAGGTGCTGGTATTATACATATGGAAATATTTCTGTTGAGAACTTGGGGCATAATAAAATTGAAAAGAAATTGGATTAATCAAAATAAGTGTCAGTTAATCAACTTTAAGGTGAAGAATCACAATTAATCTGTATATACAGTGTACCTTCTTAAATCAGTCGAATTTTATTTATGAATAATATTGAGATAATAAGTTATTCGTTATCAACAAATTTTCATCGACTAAACGAAAACGTATACTGTAATCTTTACAAGCACTTGTTTAATTGTATAGGAGGTTTGCCAGCAAATAGGAATTTTGCTTAAAAGTGAAGTACCTTTACTTTTGTTAATATCTAAAATTGTTACCAAATAGAGGTAATTAGAAATAAAAATTGCATCTAATTATACTATTGCACTAAAAAATGCATAATAAGTATTTGTGCACCTTTTCCAACTATTTACTAAGTTTCAAAAAATATATCATCAAAGGTACCTTCATTTTTTTATCTCAAATTATTATGCTGTATCTTTAAAAATTGTGATAAACTGGGAATTAAATCAAAATAAATGTAGTTAATCAACTTTAAGATGGAGGTTCTCAGCTGGTCTCTATATACAGTGTGACTTGATAAGTTGGATTCAAAATGGAAAACGCTGTTATGCATTTTAAACAGGGAAAAAGTAATTCTTCATAAAAGGATTTGAATGGTCAGAAACTTATACTGTAATCATTACATTTTTTCAACTGTATACGAGGCTTGTCAGCAAATATGAATTTTGCTTAAAAGTAAAATACATTTATTTTTGATAATATCGAAAATTCTAAGGTAGCAATAATTTTTCGGAAGTACATACATAAGTTGTACTTCGTAACTTCGCTGTTCAACTTGGCCCCGATTTCAAAAAAAGTATTTATTGTTGCAGTAAAAAAATATTTCATGCTTTTTAGTTACTTTTTTGAAGTTGGTGTTTTTTTAATAAATTTTTTGCTTATATAATAACCAGTAATGAAGAATTCGTAATGGCGTCAAGTGGGTAAGTTGTAGTGAATTAGAAATCCTCTTTAATGAGCGTTTACTCAACCTGATAGGATCATCTTTTACGAAGTAAACTCTGAGAAACTCGTGAAAAATATATTTTTTAAATTGGTAACTTTTTTCTTCTTAAGTTTATATGTGCTGATGATGGGGATACTATTGAATAAGTAGTTTTTGAAGAATTAGAATGTAAATAATTTAGAGAGATATTTTGCATAGCCCCCTGTATTAATGAGGCTAGTCCGATCGGGAAATACTAAAGATGTTTAAAGTTCATAAATACTACTTCAATTTGTCTATCTTGGATTTTCGCTATAATAGAGTAAATTAAATGAACGAATATGCGACAGCCAGCCAGCCAGCGGTGCACTGACAATAGGTTTCAAGGCACAAGGACGGATCTAGAATTTTCTTGAGGTGGGGGCACGAGATGAAAATTATGGAAAATTGTATTATTATATGTTTTCTTCTGAGATTAGTTACAAAACTAACAGATGCCCATATTGGACTAATTTTCCATTGGTTTATTAAATCCATGGTTACTAATATACTGTTAACTGTTATTAATTAAATTACTTTGTTTCACTGGATTGACCACTGTCAAGACATGTAAGGACAATTAAAGCGGAGACACATTGTTGAAACGCGATGCGACACGACGTGACGCATGTTTAATTCAAATCTAATCATAGTGTTTTTATGGCTAGAAACACACTACATACACCCGCATCGACTGTTGTCAGTAGTTGACTGTAGTGTGATTTTACTCATAACAATACAACGATTTGATTTTATTCAATAGGCGTCGCATCACGTCGCGTGGCGTAGCGTTTCAACAGTGTGCTTCCGCCTTTAATGGTCTGTCGTTTAAGCAAAAATTCATGAGCACTATTAATATATTTTACGGCACGATAACAAAAATCCAAGATATACAAAATGAAATGCATTTTATGAGGTTTCGAATAATAATTTGTATATATCCCTATCGAACCAGCGTGGTTAATACGATATCTTCCGCAAAATGTTTCTACAAATTATTTAAATTGCATTCCTGCTTGATCTACTTAATGGACAATATCGGTCTTCAGTCTTATTAATCTGTAATTACAAGGAGGTTATTTTTATTTTATTACAGTCACTTTATATCGTTTTTTCTAGCTTTTCTTTGTGAAAAATGCTGCGATCAAGATTTATAAATAATCATTTTGAAGATTTTATTATTCTCTATTGACAGCATTATGAACAAATGACTACTTTTCAGACTGTAAGCAAGAAAAAAATTCATATTTTTGGTGTTTTTAATGCTCAAAAAATTTACTTCTACGAGTTATCTACATGAAGGCGCAAGCGATTTACTATTAAATTTTGTAAATTTATTATAAGTTGCTTATAAATTATTCTAAAACAGATTACTCAGTTTCAATAATATGAACTGCATTCAATACCCGGAGGTTTTGTGTTAAATTTCAATCCCCTCACCTAAAAAACCGACTTAAAAAAATAGATTATCAATTTTGTGAAAATTATTTTATGATTGCTCATAAATTATTGTAAAACATATTACTCAATTTCGATAATTTAACCTGCATTATTTCAAGGAATCTCGTTAGCAGGTTTCATATAATTTTCAATATTGTAAATTGTTAATTTGGCAGAAAAACGCAAAAAACTGTTTTATGAATCTCCAATGATTCTCAGAAACGGCTGTATCAATTTGAATAATTTAAACTCTATTCTATCTGAGCACAGTCAGAAGTCACTTCACACATTTTTCTATAATATAAACTATACGGTTACCAATTGGAGAATTAAAGTAAAAATCGTAAATGCCAAAGAAATGCCATATATTTTCCGTACAAATTTCTGTATTTAATACCAAGATATGTCAGAAAATAAAATTGGTCGCACCGGGTGTTTGTTACTAATCTCATTTTGATTTATTTGAGGTCCATTATTTTTTATAAATAAATTATAGTTATTCTGTATATAGTCAAAGCAATGCCTTGAAATGCCGCTGAGCTGAGTTTTTTGTGTATTTTCGATGGGAAATCTTTACACGTCTTGGTCGAGCACTTAGTATTAATATTAAGGGTTCAAACTTTGAGCGAATTTTTTTGAGCTTTTTCCAACAAATTTCATGATAGGACCGAAAAAGAAGTCGTAAAAAAACACTGTAATTGTTATATATATATATATATATATATATATATATATATATATATAAATTAAAACTCCAGAAATGTCCAAGTTTTCTTCAACTAGATTTGAAGGGTGAAGTTTTTTCCTTAGTTAGGTTTAATAGTTTTTAAACAAACTTAACAGTGATTCACAAAGCTACTATAGCGGCGGTTGAAAAAAAAAAGGATTTATATTTAGCTCGACTGGCACACAACACTAATGGTTATAATGAATTGCGTTTTCAAAATCCGAGAATTTTCGCGATTTACTAATACACGAAGATGAATTAAAACTTAAATAGTTTATTGGGGAACATGTCAAAATATTTACATGAAAATCATATAAACTATAATTCTCCGCGTTTGTATCGGCTTGCTCGTATACAGATCAGCATATGGAGAAACAAATAATTTATCAACCAAAACAATCAAAGGCGATATTGGATCGAAATATATTAGAGAATAGTTTATGTAGCAATAAATTATGAGAAAATTTTTTAGTTATTGCTCTGGAAGTTTAGTTATTCAATTGCTTAAGAAAAAGACTGATACATTGTATTAATTATATATAGTGTGTTTCAAAACAAACGCGAAACACTTTAAGGGACGACTCCTTGTTAAAACTAAACGATAGTTTGTTGTATAAACTTTAGGTAAACAGTCAATCTTTGGAGAGATATGGCCATTCAAGGATGTCGGAAAATACTATTTTACTTATAATGAAAATTTATAGGATTTTTACCACTATGAAAACACATGGTCTGCATATTTTTGACTTTGTTACAATGAGGGAAAGGGTTGGTAACATACCACTCTAATTATTATTGGACACTAAATTTAAAGAAAAACTTAACGCAACGACTTGACAAAAAAATGGATTGCTCCATTTATTTAGAATCTTTTTAATCTTTTTTTCTCATTTTTTTTTCATAAAACTTACCGATTTGAAATTAAAACGTATGATGTCAATCATACTTATTGATATTTTCTAGATTCTAATGTAGGATATAAATAAAGGTGATTTTTATATATCATGACCATTTGGTTATTGATTTGACATGTAGTATTTGATTTGAGGATGAGCTGAGTTCTACAAGTTGAAAACATCAAATGAATTGTAATAATCGAACCAAAGCACTTATCATTACTATAAAAAGGTTGAGTTCGTAATATAAGGAACCGCACATGTATATAACTTACCTTTTCATATTGAAATTTATTGAAAAAATAAAGACCAAATATTTATTTCAGAAAGTATGAAAATGTTTGGTTTTGCCGGCTATTATTTAGAGAATGATATGTACTTCAGTTCACAAAGATTTTTTAAAATATCTTTATAAAATCAAATGTAATCTGTGCGGTTCACACTGATTTTTTCTAGTGCTGTTTCTAGTCGTGGGAGTTTAGATCGTTTTGTTTTGATTTTTTTTGACGTGAAGTACTTATGATTGTTAATGCTAACATAAAAGAACGATTAAGTGTGAAAACTAACTACAAAGTCAATTACCGAGCACTTATAATTACTAATGATGATTAACATTGAACGCAGTGCATATATTATGTTCCAAAGCAAATGTTCCAAATAGCTCTTAATGGGAAAATTTATAATTCAATAGTTAGGCTCATTTTTTATCAGCGAAAATCTGCATTACACAAAGAATATCCGCCTTTTCCATTATGACGGATTGCCTTATTTTATTGCTATATACGCACTCGTAATTATAGACCGATGTTGATTTATTCTTAATTTCCATCATTATCTTTCTGAAGATGTGTTAAACTTTCCTCATAGTCATTAGCCGCCGAGGTTATTCTCAAGTTTCTTGCCACTTTTAATGGCAGAATCATTTAGATAATTTTGCACATTATCAATCACGATATCTTGTTAATTAAGGATATTTAATTAATTACATATTACCGGTTTTTTATCTTTGTAAACGTCGCACATTAGACTCGATGTTTTTGTAGATCGAACAGTCGATAATTTAGAGTTATGATTCAGGAAGTGTATTGGATTTGTTAAAAAACCTGAGAACATTTGAACCCTTTATGATAGATAACTATTAAAGTTTCTGCGTTCCGAATTTTAATATTTTTGTTTCATATATGTGGGGTGTAAAGAAAAATGTGGAAAACCTCCCACATTTTTCCGGACACTGTGTAATAAGTAAAAAACATATTATTCAAATTTGAAACTTAGAAATTTGAGTAGTTCATTCACTGTCATATCGGTGTATTAGCTCCGCTAAATAAATATACCAAAACCATTTTGGTGGTCATGCCATTATTGTATCATTTCGGTTAATAAATTAAATGTATTAATTTATATATAAATATAAAATTATTTATTGATATATATAAATTTAAGTTTTATTGAAACATTGAGAAACGCTGGACGGAAAGGTTTACTTTCCGTCCACCGACATATGAGATAGTAATATCATTAAAAGTTTAAAGGACCGAGAAGGAAAGTCCTTGCAAGTTGTTAAGGAGCATATTTCTGCCAACTACAAAGCTGAAGCCGAATAATTTATATTTTAAAATGAACCAACTTCTTCAACTAGCTGAAAATAAAAACCGTGTAGAAATATACCTCTTTATCTAATTTAAGATACAATTCTATTGACTTTTTTATTAGTTTTTTTTTATTTGGACCGCTTTCCATAAATGTAACTTTAATTCACCCTATATTGCAACCATCCCATATACGTTTCTGTATATTCGTCACCCAATATTAATTATTTGTCTATCATTTTCTGAATCACCCTGTACAATTATAATTCAATAATACACTATGTTGCAACCGCCCTGTGTAAGTATTAATCCTCTCACCCTATTGACTGTTTCTATTTTTCTATTGTTTAGATCACCCTGAATTTTACTTCGCCCCATATGTCAAATATAAGCAACTACTTATGTTCCACACTATATATTTTTTTAACCACCCTGTACAACTATAATTCTCTCCACCTTCTATTTCAATCGCCCTGTATATGCAACTGCAACATTTTTTGAACCCTCCGTCCTATAACTCAAATATCCTTCCTGCATATCTATCATAACTCTGTATAACTACAGTTATACTTCACTCTTATTTCAACCACCTTTTATATGCAACTACTTATGTGACACCCAATACAACATTTTTGAACCACCCTCTATAACTTTAATTCTATTCCACCTTATATTTCAACCATCCCATATAGGGAACTGCATATGTACCACTTAAAATTACATTTATTTGAAAGATTTTTTGAACCCACCTGTCTAACTGTAAATTTACTTCGCCCTATATTTCAAATGCGCACATTGCTTGCTGCTTGAATTTCGATGTACGCACAAATACATCCCTACCGTCCTATACCGTGTATAAAAGATTGTTCACCTAACAATTTTTCTTTTCGATGCACTAATGGAATATTTTGTGCCATTTCACTCGACTACAAGCCTTATAAAATGAATGCTGTTACAAACACTCTGTACGATATACTTTCATGGCATGTCTTGACATTTAAGCTAGATATTTATTATGAAAATTTTACATTTAAATTGATGTTTACATTTTTTTGCACTTATTTCTACGATTTTCAGAAAAACGGTATGTTATAGAAAATTATATCAATACAAGCTGGAACATCTCTTTATAGAATACAATTTAAAATATTCAAATTGGTTGAGCCGTATTAGAGAAAACAGTGTAGATTTACTGAAATTTCCTTAATTACTGCTTTTTCTGATTTTCTGGTAAACCGTATATCTCACGTTCTCGAAAATTATATGGTACCTTTCTGTAATATTCCTTAATACAATGTCGTTTAAATCATCAAAATTACCTAAGCCGTTTTTGAATTATCATTGAGCATACATAAAAAAAAACGTGCCGACGAATTGATAAACTCCTCATTTTCCGAGGAAACATGATCAACCATTTCAAGACGATGGAGGTCCAAGAAAACTCTGGGTAGCATCTGATTCATTTGAGTTGGCTGCAGCATCTTAGAAGCTTCAGGAACGACACTGGCCAGGATCAAAAAGAAAAAATCTGGAACTGAAAGTAGAGCAATGAATTAAGCTGTTTAACGAGCAGCTTCCACTGATAAATCTAAGATCGCAAAGAAACTCCTGGTTGCGGTAGCGGTAAAAAAATAGCAAACAGATGGAAGCATCGAGCAAATTTTACAAAGTTGCAGCAGCAGAAATCGACATCATCTATAACATTATCATCATCATCAATATTTGTTTTGCTTGTAACTAAAGCGAAGTCTCCATCTAAAGCAAAAGAAAGTACTAAGGGCGCTCATACTAAGAAACCGAACACAGCAAAATCAGAGGATTAATCTAAGGCAAATAAGTTCATTTCCCTAATTTAAAAAAGATATGGTTGCAATGACATTTTCTTGACTCTGTGACGTAATTATCCTTAACGTATATACGTTAAACAATCCAAATTAACATTGAGCGGCTACACAAAATGAGTAGGTAATATATTATACCAAATTATTTATTAAATTGTTTTTTATTTAGGATTATTATCATAAATCATATGTTCTAATACGATATAATTGCATAAATAGCCATAAAATATCAGATGGAAATTTTCCTTGTAAAGACTAATTACACAAATTGACATTTTGTATATTCCACACTACTATTACGATCTTCTGTCACAGTGCCACACAAAAAAAAACAACAACAGCGGCGTCTATCTCAGTGAATCAATAATTGCATCATTTCGGTAACGTTAATTGGATAATTATGTGATTACAATTACAGCATGAGAGAATAATGATCAATTAAGAGGCACGATCTACTCACTGTTTCATCTGACAAATAAACGTACAGCCTCGCGCATCAGCAACGGATATGCACTTGCTCATGTTGCAACATGCAGTGCACCAGAAAAACACCGATCATTATGCGTTATTATCAATTAGGTGTATTTTCAACGGAAAATTAGAGTGGCAG
This sequence comes from Octodonta nipae, assembly GCA_034190945.1. Classification (NCBI taxonomy): domain Eukaryota; kingdom Metazoa; phylum Arthropoda; class Insecta; order Coleoptera; family Chrysomelidae; genus Octodonta; species Octodonta nipae. Next base: position 31,985,577 of record CM067218.1, on the reverse strand, counting down.
CTATTTTCGTGGAACGGCGATATGGTAATTTGCGAGATTGAGTTTGGCACCGACAACATTTTATTAAGAAATTCGTTTCTTAATAGACTAGTAGTTGCAATATAGTTTGAAATGGTAAACCGTTTATTTAATTAAATATTGCAATACAATTTTGCGGAGCTGATATACACAATATTTTCAAAATCAGTTATATCGTGGTTCAAAAGTGAAAGTTCTCTTAAAGTTGACAGATATGCAGTGAATAACAATACAATATTAATGCACATGGGATGAACTTTTCACACTGGGCATGAGAAAAAATATAAATCAGTAAAACGTTTACTGTTAGATAGGATGGAATACAGGGGCAGATTCTGACAAGAGCTTCCCGATGCAAGTGATTTAGAGAGTTGTCATAGTATTAGATGCTTGATTCGCAGTGGACATAGAAGCCGTACATTAAGAGAAGTAATGGAAAGGGGAGCCAGAAAAAGAAGTGAAGGTTACTTTAACACTTCAGAAATTTAAGTAGCATATCTTACCTCTTCTATTAGATAAATTACCCTTACTAGATTTAAAGATGAAGAACAGCTTGAAGAAATGGGTGAAAGGGGAGCGTGGGATTGTAGAAGAGATGAGGCCTGATCAATAATATTTTCGAACAGAAAACAGCCCCCTCACCTTTCACGGAAACATAAATCGTCGCAACCACTCGTTTCTTCATTTGCTTTGGAAATAAATGTCATTTTTATGTAGTTGTTATCCTCCTTTCCCACCATTGAAAGTGTTGACGTTGACTTGAGGTTACAAAAGACTCAGCTAATCCTGATAATCACGTGAATTGCACTAGTCGTCATGGGTTTTTCCTACATATATTTTATAATAGCTCTTTACCTGACTAATTGCATTTATAGTAAATATGCGAAATATTATCATTAACACTTCGAGTGCTACAAAGTAGACCAGTCGATATATAACATAAAACTTAATAGCAAACTTGTTATGCCACCACTTAAGTAATAGTTTATAAGCCTTAAATAACACAAACTCATAGAAGTAAAGTGCCTGAATATCAAAAACCCTAAAAATATGGAAGTTTTTTTTTTTACTTTTTGCTGATGTTGTGAAAAGCTATACTTAAAGCAATCAAAAAGAATGCAACAGCTATAGAGAAGCAGAAAAGCCCCAAAATTTTAACTGTGACAAATTTGAAAATTGTCACTGTCAAAATTTTTGACGAAGAAGAAAATCAGCATTAAAGCGAACATTTTAGTATAAACCTTGAACAACACACACACACACCACACAAATAAATATAACACAATATACAATACATTACTTATATACAGGAATACTGGTTGATCATTTTGTAGACTTTTCTTCCTCTCAGAATAACTGTGAGGAAAAATTTCTGTATCGACAGCTAGTAATCAGGGCAATTTTACGAAACACTTATTTCTCCATATACAATTTTCAAATACGTATCTGTAGCAGGAAAATGTGAGTTGAGTAAACCCTAATGAACAACAAAATAATCCACGACCTCTCACCAATCAAGATATTATTTAACTCATTTCCTGCTATGAATTTATGCGATGGAATCCATCTTTCTGGACATCTTATACTAGTGTATCTCTCGTGTAAGTGCCTTTGATGTGGATTGCAGCTATGGGGTCAGTCATACTGCTAATTTCTGATTAGTGTTTTGAATTGCCATCAAAGTTTGCCATATATGGTACAGATTTGCTGGACGTATCCCACAGTAGCATTTTTGTCAATTTGTTTTTGTTAACAACTAATCATCCTACTGGTTATTCTTGGCAGTATCTGTGTAGAGGATAATATCAGGTTAGAGGACAGTATTAGAGTTTCTATGAAAACGGTTTTCAAGATCGTATTGTTTGCTGTGAACAGCTAGGGTTGTTGAATTTGCCTGCCATTATTGCCTCTGTTTCTTTGAACAGCTGAGTTTAGTGATTGTGGTAGCTGGGTAAAATCCAGTTTTAAATGCACAACCATTAAAAATAATATGTTTGTGCCAGTTTCTGTCAGATTAAGTCAATGTCGGCATGATTTCCTATCAAAATAACCAATAGAACGAAGAACAATTTATTAACCGACTTCCAAAAATTTAATAGCGTATATATCCGGATTGGTGAAACTTCAAATTTTGGAAAAGAATTCTATTGGTAAAGTGATACAATTTGTGAATAAACACATGCGTGCATGGAAATCGACCAATATCCCTAATATTTTAGTCGATTTTTCGATAACTCCTTATGGATGTGTATAGTTTTTTAACGTTTAATCTATTAAGGAAGATCCTTAGGTGATCTCATATACTTTTCTGCGACGTGCAACTTGCAGTTTTGCAGAAAATCGCCGAAAATTCCAAATTTCTTATCAAAAATTTCATCGAAATGACATAACGGACATTTCCTCAAAAATATTTTAATTCCAACGTAATAGTGCGGTAATTTGAGGCACTGGAAGTTTTAATTGCGAATTTGAAAATTTTCTATGTACATCTCAAGCATATCGGTAATAAAGCATAGTATTTTCGGCTCCTTAAATCAATGAGTACCAAGCTCGTTTTGTTTGTATACCAGGCAAATACCTATTTAAATGCAAATTTTTCCATTTTGCCATGACGGTGTTTTTGGTTGTCACATTCTCCCGGCCTAATAGAAAATTCAGTGACAATATATGTCAAACTTTAAACTGCTATTTGGTACGTTTATATACAGGGTGTTTAGTTATAGCACAATCACAAAGTAAAGTGATAGAAGGAGTTGCATTTATATGAAGATTTAAATAGAGGACGGACTAGAATGATAGTAGTCCGTAGGCAGCCGTATATACAGAATGGTTGGAATGTAGGGTGGACTTGACGTTTGGTGGTATAAAAATATTTAAAAAAAGTGTAATTAAAATTATATAGGGTGATTAAAAAACTGTTATATGATGTGGACATTAGCAATTTATATACAAGATGGTTGAAATATATGCTGCAGTTGAATTATATTTATACAGTGTGATTAAAAAAGTATTTCTTTTATAGCCCATAAGAAGTTGCATAAAGTGTGGAGAGGAATTAATGTTACACAGGACGATAATATAAAATGTAAAAAATGAACTAATTTATGGGCTATCCCACAAGGAGTTATATACTATGGTTGAAATATAGGACGAATTTGACGCCGTAAATATGGGATGGATTCTACTCTGTCCTATAGAAGGCAGTTAACAAATTTATGCTTATCCGTGGGCAGTCGTATGTGCAGGATGGTTGGTACATAGGTTGGAGTGGAATTATCTATAGTTATACAGGATTGTCAAAAAAAGTTGAAAAAAAGGTTACATGGCGTATTCCATAAGGCATAAATATATTTTGGGCTTATTAAGTCAACGCGTACTAGTACATTTTGTTCGTAAACATTTACCTGTCAATTTAAATGAAAATGTATCCTTGTGTAATGTTACGGCTTTCGATGTTATCTGGTTCTGTCTATTAAGGTTATACATACAAAATAAAAAATACTAAAAAGTTGAAAATAAAACATTTTTTAAAAAAATATAACCGACTTCTACCTATAACTTAAAAGCTAAAAATTATTATAACAAAATACAACTCTAGCAAATAAATAACACATTCAATGTTGTTAGGTACCTACCCAGGAAGTAAAAAATGTAAACATTAAAAGGTGCTCATTATGTACAAATTAATTACCTACCAATCCAGTATATTTTTGGAGTCGGTGCCAAGCAACAATCAAGTTTGATGAATTAGTAGATAAGTACGCAATGAAGGATTTTAGATTTGCTTGGCACCGGCTTCAAAATATACTAGATTGGTAGGTAATTAATTGGTACAGAATGAGCACCTTTTAATGTTACTTCCTGGGTAGGTAAATAACAACATTGAATGTGTTATTTATCTGCTAGAGTTGCATTTTGTTATAATTATTTTTAGCTTTTTAGTTATAGGTAGAAGTCGGTTATATTTTTTTAAAAAATGTTTTATACAGATTGTAATCGATTCGTTTGATTGTGATGTCTGTGATTTTGTAAGTTTATTATAGCCATATTAAATAATTCAAATTCAGTTATATGATTCTCTTATTTGTGGGAGGGTTTCGGATGGTGATAAATTATTACCAACTATTAGCACGGAGATGTTCAATATTCAGTTAAATGAAGTAGTTGTTGGAAAGTCCTAAAAAAATTTCTAATCACTAAAAACTCTTTACCTACGCCACACTAATAAAAAAGAGGAATTGTTAAATTATTAGCTGAAGTGGAGTCATTCTATATATATATATATATATATATATATATATATATATATATATATATATATAAATATAAATATTAAAAGATTACATTATCAAATATTAAAAGATTAAATTATCAAAACGATTTGACCATTTTTTGTATTTTTCACCTAACCTCAACCATTTGGCCGTCCCCTTTTTCCAATTGAGGTAAGCACAAGAAAATGTGTATTCACCATGTAATAAGGATGTCGTTAACATTCTTAAAGGTTGTGCTTGGTTCTAGAGTCTAGCCGTGTTCTAGAATTTTCACACCGAAGATTATGTCTTATATTACAGGAAGTTTCAAAACTGAAATAATTATGCTAAAATTAGCAAAAATTAATATTGTGTAATGAAATATGGTTTCTCAGAAGTATACCGCCTGTAACAAGCAGTTATAATAAGTTTAATGAAATAATGAAGTGTGACATGTAAAACATCGATAATTATTCCTCATTAAGTATTTTTCTGCTTCCAAGGTAATTTCATCGATAATTATCTTAAATGTCTACATTTAATATCGAATCTATCATCATACTAATTATACATAATATTATTTATTATATGGTCTTATAAAAATAGTTATTTATTGACTTTTGAAACGTTTTAAATAATACGAACATCATTATGGTTATAAAACGACTGATAAATATTTTGTTAGTTCTAGTAGAAAATATTAATCAAACCGCGATTTTATCACATTTTGTTATCACCCCCCGACGTTAATGTTCAGTGAACGATTTTTTTCACGACAAGAGAACCAACCAGGAAGAAATTAAAGTTCCACTTTGATTTTATCGGAGCGCTACTAAAGTATTCGAAACAGCTATTACCTTAATAACTTCTACAAGTAACAATCTAACTATAACTGGACGAAAATCCATGTTTAACCATTCCCACACATCAAAATATTCTTACAAAAAGGTTGTAATGTATAGATACACGTCAAGATAGGAATTTAACATCTGCATAATTTCTATTCAAAGAACAATCAGTCAGAAGCTAGGAGTCATTTTACTACAGGGTGTGTTTATAAAATAATGGTACTCTCGAGGAGAGAAGGAATATGATTGTTTCCGCGGGCTTTGATTATGTACTTATTCATAAAAACTTAACACAATATTTGTATATTAGGGAATTATTATCACAACCATCCATGAAAACAAACTTTTGAAGATTCGATATCCTATTATTTCACTTGAGTACCAAGTTGATTTTACTAGTACCTTAGAACTTACAGAAATATACAAAAGTTCAGTGAACCGGGACATTTAAGGATTTTTACTTTTATCCCCAGAAGATCTTAATGCTTTATTATGTTACATTACAAAGAAAATGCAAAGGGGCTATAGGTACCGACTCTGGTGATTGTTATACAATTTTTGTTGTTGGAGTTAATTTAAAATAAATGATTTCAAGGTAATGGGACTTTTCACGGCAAGCGAATCACCGATCTGTATCAAAACTGCTCGGGAAGTATGATGTCTCAAAATATTCGTATAGTAAAAGGCTTTCAAATGAAGGATACCGTCCTTCATTCAGAGAAATACAAAATGGTTACCAAATATGACGACCGGAAGCTGTGTACTAAGGAAAACTTTGAAAAAATCATTACCAATTGAGTTGCTTTTTTGGCTGAAATTGTTTTGAAGGACGCACCTTAAAATCTGATGCGGCTGGATAAAAAACCCAACATGGCAACTTCAATATGGGTCTCAAAGTCGTATTTCCGCCAAATTCGATAAATGAGGATTTAGGATTTGCAAAATGGATAGCGGGTCAATTATTGCTAATGATGCTATCCATAGCAGTCTGGGCAGGCATCAACTTTTTAGATCAGTCATACTGAATGAAACCTGCCAAAATCTAATACCGCATTCCGTTATTTAAGTATATGGAATGGAGCAGAATCAGTTGATTTTTTTAAACTTCGTTCGCCTTCTTGGATAAGCCATCTTGAATTTTATTAATCTGATCACGTATTTGTGATCGACACCCCAATATAGAAACAATTTGGTGCAAATCTGATGATTTTCAAAAATGCGTACACTATATTGGGATTTTAACCGCCATATTGGAACCGGCAACTTGGATTTTTTAAATCTTCGCACCAGCTTCTTAAGGGCGTCCTTCAGCTACAAGTTGATCCATCCAAAAAAAAATTGATAACCAGTGTTTTTTATGCTTTTTTACCGTACATCAGGGTTTTCTCAAATTTCCGGCCGCCTTATTGTGTCCGCTATTCTGGATTTCTCAAAACTACAACCCTACGCCTCAAAGCCTTTTGTTACAAAAACATTTTGAGACCTCATACATCTTCATAGGTCTACACAATTTTGGAAAAGTGCTCAGGATTTAAATTTAATTTTACAACATATATGTTTTTAAAAAATACTAATGACGCACTTCGGAAATATTTTTAGTAGGGGTTTGCTTCACATCCTTTTCGGTTTTGATAATGCTGAAATGTGCAAAACGACTAAATTAAAATTAAATTTTTGAACAGAATAAAACAGATGTTATTGATATTACATTTTTCACAATTTATGGTGGTGTATCTTTGCAGATCAAATTGTGGAAAAATTCTAATATCTTTTTGTTAAATTTATTGGTGATGACAGGGACGGACTAATTAATATAGCTGAGAGAATTTCAAACGCGAGATACTATAAGGAAATTTACGAGGGAAGATTGATAAATGGGTTTTTGAATTTCCCTCATTATAATTCAAGTGTCATCTCTGAATAGATTAATGTCAAAGTTTGCGCAAACTGCGTCATTTAGGTTGTGTTTGATAGCCATTGAAAGCAGCAACCACGTGAATTATACAGAAAATGAAGACAAGTGAATTTCGTGTTCTGATTACGCATGGAGGCTGGATAAATACTTTAGAAAACTGTTCAAAAAAGCGGGTACACCACATTCTACGAGTAAAGTGGTAGAACCGTACTGTTCCATCTAGACAATGCATGGGAACAGGCGTGTGTAACCACAATAGCCAAAATCCATAAATTGGGCGTATGTCTTACCCCATCAGGCACACGCTCCACATTTAGCCCCTACGACTATTTCCTGGTTGAAAACCTGAAGAAATGGCTAGACGGTAAGATATTGGAATGAATAAAAAACTCGGGAATAGGTTGGACAAAATGTAACGAGCTAAAAGAAGTCTGTAGAAAAATAAAGACTTATTTAAAAAAAAACATCTGTTGTTCAAAACAAAACTCTCGATGTTTTGAAAGAACTTGTTAGTCTGTCTTTGAGAGTGATTCTGGTGGTGTTTGGTTTATAGTACATTTTAGTGACTTTTATTATGTTGGGGTTAATATTAAAATTTTCTATTGTTTTCATAATTACGAAACTGGGATCCTATCGTCTTTGTTATATATTTCTGATCACCCATATCGAGAGCCTGCTTGTTCATCTGACTGCTTGTTTGTTTGAAATCTATTTAAATATAAAGAAACTATAAACATAAATATAAAGGCATGAATGTACCACACATACAAGTAGAATTTTTTGCATACAGCTAATTTTGTCATTCTACACAGTTCTTATATAACTACCGGAAATATATGAATAAAAAAATAAGTTTTGTGGTTCTAGGAAATCCATCCGTTTTCAGAACAAAAAAAATGGTTGCTAGAGTGATCAACCCAATACGAAATTATTTCTTGCTTTGGCTATTATAAGGATTGATGATTGTTTCAGTCTTCACTTGATGAAAATTCATTTTTAAATTTGTATCTCCAATTTCTGATGAAGCCAGACTTGGCGAAACATATGTCAAATTTAAATAAATAAAAAGTGAAAATTTAAACAAGTGTTTGTTGTTTTTAAGTAATCTTATTATAAGGATGACTAAAAGTTATTTGATTTTAATTATGAGAAGAGTGAAATATCTATTTTAGAACTCAGCACATAGTTTGAGAATAATTTGAGAGATAGCTGCAGTTTATCTCATCCAAATCTCTCAGTTTAGTAAAAAAAAGTAAGACTAGCATGAAGTTGTTTTTTAAATAACCGTGTGTTTTTGATATTTCTTCTTGACAAGATTGTTTACTTAGAACTTGTAATTTTTCTTTTGCGTTTCTGTATTCAACATGTTGCAACCTGATTAGAAATCAAATCAAATTATAATCGAACACTAATTAAACACTTATTCCAGAGTTTTCTCCGCAGCTTCAGTTCTCTTTGTGCGTCTGTTTTGTGTATCGACCCCGTAGGAAAGTCAATTAATTCCTTGAGCCTTCAGCAGCGGTTTTAACGGACAGCTTTCGGGGTTTTAGTCGCATAATTGTTGGTTTTTGTAAGCATTCGAACATTAGCCGGCCCATGTAATTTACAGTATCATTACATAAGTTGATCCTCTTACGTCTGCTGATAACGATCTCTTCAATGGGCTATCGTTCTTGCTCAGTGGCTGTCGGCGGCCGTTCGCCATTGTTCTGCTTCGGGAGAACGTTAGCCCCGGCGGCTTCCTGCTGATCATTACGAGTGTGTTAGATTAGTGAATGTGGAGAACTGTGTTCGATTAATCCCAACGAGTTATTTTGCAATTTGAAGGAAGTTTGTGTTTCATGCCAACTTGTATATGATGTTCAAATTAAATACTTATTCCTTTTGGGCTCATTTGTATAGACACGAACCTTCTTAACTTAGAGTGTTAAATGAAATTTTGTTCAAATGGAAATCAATCACTAACCTCGCGACGTCAACACCTATCACTGAAAGTAGAGTTAAGGATTAGTTAAATTAAGCAATAACATACTAATTATTTTGTCTATTCATTGGGTTTTCTCTCCTGCAAATTTTTTCTTATCTGTGTATGGAGACGTTTCAACTCCGAGTCTGGAGTCGTTGTCAATCGTTTAGTGTTGTTTTCGAGGTTTTTTTTTTTTAAAAATTTTGCTTTGATTTTGAATTTGTTGTTTGTCAAAAAATTTGACACTGGAAATTTTTTAGAAAAAAAACCTCGAAAACAACACTAAACGATTGACAACGACTCCAGACTCGGAGTTGAAACGTCTCCATACACAGATAAGAAAAAATTTGGAGGAGAGAAAACCCAATGAATAGACAAAATAATTCAAGACCTCCTCAACAATCTTTTCGAAATTAATAACATACTAATACCGAATGAAAAATAACTGGTTTATACACGTTCCTTTCTTGAAGTACGGGGCATTTAGGCTGTAGGGGTTGTGGTTGGCAGGAAAATTCGGTCGAGTGACGTGGCTCTAAAGTTTGGTTTTCTACCCCGTTGACTGGTGATTTGTTATCATGCGTTGGAACAGTGAGGAGCGTAATTGTACCGTTACAGTGATTCAAACCCAGTACGAATTCCGAAATGCTTCAATGTAGCACCGTTGGGCCATGTCTCGGATCTGAAATTAATTGTTGTATGGGATAGTGCTGTCTGAAAAATCACCATGTAAAACTCGAGTTCCTCGTACCATCAGATCATCTGAGAACATTGAGATAGTAAGAGCTTCAATCGTGCAATCCCCACCGTGTTTTGCTACCCCTCTTGAACATAGCTAGACTGCAGCATGTATCGCAAAAATCCAAGATTATCACATATATAAAAGATTGAACAACATCATTAATTACTTTTTAAGAAAATTATTGTCAATGTCATCAGGGCCACATTTATTAATTTTTTCTCAATAAGCTTAATACAAAAATTTAATTTATTTTTAACTGACTTATTTTTTATATAATTGAAAGAATATGCTTGAAGATTAGTCCTGACCATAAAATTTGGCGAAGGAGCCGGCATTAATTAAAAGTAATTACCATTATCTGAATTTTAGGAGAAAATTATTTTAAAACGGCATTAGCATACATGATTAAGCCACTTCAAAAATGATGGTAGTTCTCAATTCTTCTGCCTATACAGTGGGTCTACTTAAGTTGGATGTATATGGAACTTTCTTACTATGATTGTTGTTATTAAGGAAAAATATTATTTTGCATAAAAAGATCTGTTTGGTCTGAAACCATCATTTGTCTTTTTTTTTCATCTGTATACGTGGTTGGTCAGAAAATATTCAAATAGCTTAAAAGTAAAATTTAGCTGAGATGAAGATATTAAATGAATGTAAATATAAAATAAACCTTAAGTAATAAAATTAAAAAACAAGCGGCAGTCATTTGAGCCTGAACAATGGCAGTGAAAGATTCTTACGAAATATACTTCTCGCATCCCTTGCTATCTGCCTGTCTCTGTTTTTCTTTCTTTGTTTTATTCTTAGTCACCGACATACATTTCAGGAAATTTAAAATAATTGTCACTGTATTGTTACGATTCAAGTATTAATCATAATGAGTAATTTAGTTCTTAATTTATAAATAACTTCAAAGGAACATATGACGTGTACTTTAATTTTTAAATTAAATATGAAATTTCTTGAATTACGATAATTAAGACTTTATTTTTTTAAATATCAGTATATTACCTGGATAAGTACCTAGGCGATCAATCGTCGTTCTGAAACTTAAAATTCCACCACTCAAACATCATTTCATACGTAATAAATTTTACAGTCAAACTAACTTTAAACTTTTCGTTTGGTTTCAAATTCAAAGTATTTTTTTGGCAATACCTAACACCACAAAATCATATTTTTATGTTTATTCTCTTAAAGTCATATGAAGTCTATGCTCTAAATTCCGAAATTAAGGAATATAATTTGGTCAAGCGGGAGTTGGACTCGCATACTAAGGGTTCCGTACCACCTTAAAATATTTCAGTTTCAGACAAGCAGGGAATGAGTGCATATTCTTATATTTACACTAATAACTTTTAAAGGAAGCTTTTTTGAATTTATAAAAAATATACACTTTCATTTTCAACACATACTTTTTTGTTTATCTGCTTCAGGATTCGCTTGATTTTTATAACAATACATATGTATTTAATTTTCTAATTTGGCCCCCAAAAATTAACATTACAGTTTTATGTTAATAATAAACTTTCAGGGAAGCCTTTTATAATCTACTGTCTGACTTTTGAGGCTCTGTAGATTGGAAGAACAAGAGCAAAATAGGTCATGTTTTAAATGATAAATTATTAAATCTGTTATTCAAATTATTTAAAAATACAAATAAAATATATTTTTGAAAATTTAAATAGTGTAGTTTCTAAAGTGGGAAATAAGCCGATGTTCAATATTTTTGTTATTATCTATTAAACAAATGATTTAAAAATATGATATATTTATAATTCACATAATGAGCCTTTTATCTGTTATGATGATGAAAATTGAATTTTTATTTTCCATTTAATTGTATAAGTTGTCCCTAAAATTACTATGGTGGTTTTCTAATAATTTTTCTTATAAATTCCAAGTGAGCTTCAGTACCCCTAATTATTTTCAAAATTTTAGGTAGTATGGTTTCGGAAATAAAGCGAGAAATCAGAATTTTTTATATCTTTATGTTAAATCTTGTATAGAATTAATATAAAAAAATATGAAAAATATATATTTGTAGTCCTCATAATAATAAAATATAATTTCGTTAATATCTTTTTAACGATATAAATATAAAAAAAATATATTTGTTTTCCTCAGAATGGGACCTTTCAATTGATATATTACATGATGCGTTTGAAAAAAAAAAAAATTTTCATTTAATTCTATAATTTGACCCCACAATTAATATTAATGGGTTCTCCTTATTTTTCCTGTAAAGTTCACTCAACGATCTATATTTCCTATTTTTTTTCAAAATTTTAGGCTCAGTAGTTTCAGAGACCAGGGGGGAACGGTCGATTTTTTTAGTTTTTCCCTCCATAAGTACCCCTAAAATCAAAATTTGTTCATTTACGATATGTACTCCTGATCGGGTCACCAAACTATACATTGATACCAAATTTCTTCAACCTCCTTCGTCCAGTAGTTTAGGAGAAAATTGCTGTGATGTGACAGAGGCAGAAATCTAGATATTGTATATACCGAACCCTAATAAAAGTAAGTTATTTACTCTTAACTAAAATATAATTCAGAAGTGTTGATGTAAACGTTTTATTTTATAATATGAACTTCGTCAACACCCAAATATAATGGCAACTTGGTAATTGGTAACCACAGCTGGTAAAATTGCCCATTTTTATGATGTTCTGAGTTTTTACGTACGCCAGGTCCCTAATTAAATATTTCTTACATAGACAATCAGAATGTTTATTAGAGCCAAAAGTAAGTTCTGTCCCGCTATTGCATATTGGCTGGTATATTTGTGTATTTAGTAAAATTTTGTTTTTTGCACAGATAACTATGTTCTGTGGATATTTCAAGGCTAAAGAAGTGTCGGAACTAACTCTAGCACCAAAATCTAATTTTTAGCATTTCACTCCCATACCGATACCATACCTCTTTTATGTATTTGTTAAAAAGCTTTCTCTTCAAAAGTATGAAGCTCCTCAGTTTTGTATACAGAAGGTGTGCAATTAAGTTATTTTTCATAATTATCTACATGATCCTAGTCCTAAAATTCAATCAACACAGGTTTGTCCGAAAACATGAATTTTGCTTAAAATCAAGTGTATTTAATTTCACTAAGGGACCATCCATAAATTACGTAAGATAATTTAGGGTGGGTGTGTGTCTGTCGAATATCTTACGAAATAACTTATGGGAGTAGGTGAGTTTTTTAAATGAATTTTACTTAATATTTTTTAAATATTATTTTTTCATTGCTTATGTCTTTTATTTGCCTGAATTAACTATTTTAATTCTAAGTAATTTCGAAAAGATTGTTGAGGAGGTCTTGAATTATTTTGCCGGTTCATTGGGATTTCTTTCCTGCAACAAATAAGTATTTGAAAATTGTATAAGAAGAACAAAGTGTAGTACGGCAATTTCGTAAAATTGCCCGAATTACTGGCTATCTGTACAGAGATTCTTCCTCACAGTTATTCTGAGGGAAACAGATCAAACAACAAAATCAACATCAAAACTGAGTCTGAGGTTGGCTGCTGATGCGTAGCGGCAGAGGCCGAAGAAGAGCTCTCCAAATATTTTTAATTTGGAGGCTGGGCTCGCTAGTTATATGACGACGCTGATTGGACCAGATAAGACCCAATGACCATGACCGGCGATGCATGACCGTTTAAGGGTATAATATAAATACGACCAATGCTCTGAATTTCCTAACATTCACCTGATGACGATAGCAGATACACAGCTATTGAAACGTTGTGAGATCAACCACTTCAAGACGATGGAAGTCAAAGGAAACTTCGAGGAACAACACGCTTGACAACGACTCCAGACTCGGAGTTGAAACGTCTCCAAACAGAGATAAGTATAACACAGTATACAATACATAACTTATCTATAGGAATACTGGTTAATTCTTTTATAGATATCTCTTTCTCCCACAATAACTGTGAGGAAGAATCTCTGTACATAGAGCCACTAATCCGGGCAATTTTACGAAATTGTCTTACTACACTTTGTTCTCCATATACAATTTTCTAATACTTATCTGTTCCAGGAAAAAATTTTGAAGAGAGAAACCCCATTAAACACGCAAAATATTTTAATTCTATTTGATTAAGCATTTCAGAAAACCGTCAAAATTCATCTTACCAATTTATGGATGTTCCGCAAAACCGAATTAGTTATTAACTAAAGTTAATTATAATTAAAAATTGCATCCAATTAGGCTACACACTTCAGACACAGTTAAATAGTAGGTAATATTCTTTTGTTTAAAGTATCCAATCGTTATATTTTTAATTGAATTGAAGTCAATTTTTGTTTTTTTTAATATATTTATGTCATATACTACTTTTTTATACGTTTCATGTGAATAATAGTTACCAAGTTGGTTAATACCTACCGTGGATTCAAATCATTTTCCTTGCCTTGATTTTTCTAAACTAAATGTAAAATTGCTTAATACAAAGTTTGTAATTAAACAATCGATTTAATAAATTTCGTATTTTGTAGCCAATTGAATTAAAACAAATTAGATATATCAGACAGTAAAACTGTGTGATTTGCAATTTTAAAACATCCTTGACAAACTTGAAAAATTGTCAACACCACTCAAATACATTTGGAATTTAATGGCAAAAATGTATTCAAATAATGGTAATACTCTTACATTTACATGAAATCAACAACAATTTGAAACCATTTACCAATTAGTCGCTAATGGTAATTAATCTTTGGACTTGTTTTCTTAATGCAACTTCGAGCATAAAAAAGAAACGTATTCATATATAGAATCCTTTAGTTGCAATGGAATTAAATGCCATCATAATTTACCAAGCATAAAAATGAGAATTTTACGTTTATTATTCACAGTTCTCGTTAATATCCTCGAAACTAATCCCAGGCATCCCCTAAAATATGTCAGATATTATCTAGGAATTCAAAATTCAACCAAACGTCTTTATGCAGCCACAAATTATCTAACTATGAAGAAGTTTTGTGGAAAATTTATCCACTTCCGACGTTTATAGCGCATTTGTGAAATAATAATCGTAAAAAATGTTAAAAGCCCATTTGATCAGAGCATATGTTAACATCAATTTGAAAACAGGCAAGCTGTTGTGTTTGGGTCGATGCAGCGACCCCTTTTTATTAATTACTGCTTAAGATTTTTGATGAACACATGTCGGTTTATGGCTAATGACTTTTGATAATCAACTTGCTGGAGAACAAGGATTTGCTATTTAGAATTCTTGGGTAGAACACGTGAATATTGTTGGTAATTAGTAAAGATTTGTACGTCCCAACAATAGTTTCTTGATAAAAGTAAAAGACCGATTTAAGGGCGAAGAAAAGTTTAATGTATGATTAACAAGAACGTGTTAGAACGATTGGCTATTTTGGTGTTTATTTGATCTTTTTAGAACTTATTGCGTCCGTTTGTATTGCTTTCGGTTGTTGATTAGGTATTCCCAATCGTTGTTTTGACCGGTAGTCCAAGCCACGTGCCCAGGATTTTTGGATTTTTTTTGTCTCAAGATTCAATTTTAACCAATTAATCATGTTTTTCATAAGAATAAATTTATATTTATACTATTTTATATATCCTGGAAATACACCATCAATCAAAAAAATTATCCAACCCATCAGAAATCACACCCCGAAAACAATTCCTGGCTATGGCCTTGCGGTACTCTGTAGTTAATATAAAATGGGTGTCAACAGTATGAGTGCATATATTTTAGGTGGAGATAGTCCACACTAAATCAAACAAAAATCCCTTATAAATCAATGGTCTATGGGCTTTAATAACCAAATTATGCCAACATATATGTTAAGTAAATTATTGTCAACGCGACAACATCGCTACACTTTCACTCTTAGTGTTTTCTCTTACTAATAAAAAAATGACCTTGACCACGAAAATTGCACAGCAGAGTTTTGAATAATTATGTTTTGTCGACGATTTGCTAGATTCGGCAAATGAAATATTTAAGAAATAAAGTTTTAAAAAATTATCGTTCTTACTACTGTGTGGAGGTCACCTTTAAAATTTGCATAATTCTTTAATGTATTAAGTTAACGAACACAAGAATAAATGCACTTTACTTATGATTTACAAATAACTTTTCACAAAATACTTCAAAAGATCTCTTGAGTTCCTATTTTAAATTGCATGTTTCCAAACTAATTAATTAATTCATATTATTATTTATGTTGGATAATAAAGTACCTACTTACACAATAAATAAATTGCAAAATTATCACAACGGATATTCAAACACTAAACTGCACAGATGCACAAACTACACGTCTTTTGCCCGTTTTGTCTAGATAACACATTAGGAAATCACGACGTTGAAAATTAAAAAAACTACGGTCAAAGCTTATAAACAGCCGCTTACGCGATGTACCATGTTGCCATATCTTCTCGGTACCTAGATTTAGTTCGAGTTTTCATTTAATTTGAAAACTGCAAAAATGGTTTCTTAATGAAATCGGGAGTTCTGAAGGCATAGAAACTGTTTAGAATTTATATATCAAGCTTTACAAGCATTTTGCAAGCAAAATTATGTGTAGGTGACTATAAAAATGGGGACAAAATTAGTGACTTTTCCATTTTTTTGACAAAACTTTTAACTTTTTTGTAAAAATGCTGTAACACTTTTTGATTTGTTTTTACCTAAACTGTCACTCCTCAAAATATTGCACTCAAACCGTTTACACCCGTATCGAGATTTATTCTTTTGGAAAATATTGGGGCGAATCGGTATGTTTTTAGTTGCTATTTTTCTGAAGGTAACTTCATGCATATTTGGAGGTCCAAAAAAAACTTGCAGACATCAATTCCAGTTTTCCACATAGAAACACCTATCTCATTTATTTTAAATTTTTCATCGAATTCTTAAGTATGCTCATGTACCATGCCCAATATCTACAGTATACCTAAATATGAAAAAATGGACAGTTCAACGTGTCAATACCTAATAACTAAAATTTCATTATTTGATCATTTTCTAGGGTTCTGGAAAGCAGCGATTATTAGATCTATAACATCAATAAACAATTCGTGTTTTAACTTGAGCGACACACAATCTTGTGTTCGTTTTGTTTTTTTCTTAATTCTTATATTTCTGATTTTTGCTTGGCTGTTATTTTTCTTCATCAAATCGTTTATTTTAAGAACTACAGAAATTTAGAAGTAAAGAAGAGTTAGTTATTAGTTATTGATATGTTTGGTTGTAAATCTTTAGCTAATTGTTGAGTTTAGGTGTAGGACATACTGCATGAAAAATACTTAGAATTCGATGCAGAATCATAAACCGAAATACGTTATACGTGTTTCCATTTGAATAATTTATTTTTAGACCACCCTGTTTACATTAATCCCACCAAAATCAATACTCAGAAAACAAAGTTAATGTGCAACTGACTGATACGCACTTAAGACCCCATGAGAAAGGCAAGACTGTTCTAAGTAGTATAAATCCATTTTGAGTTTGCTTCTATCAAATTATTTATAATTATATTCGATAGAAATACTAAATGTATTCTTACAATCCAAGATTATAGTATTTGAACAATTTAGTTCACAAAATATCAATAAAACTATGGTATGGTAAGCAGATTTTATGTTAAGATTAGGTTAAGTTAGTTAGGGTTATTTATTATTTTATTATTTTCAGTAGCAAATTTTTTAATTCACTAATTAAGGATTTGCGATATTATGCATTAACATTTTACCATAGAACCCGTTTTCTATATAAGCAGACTAATTGCATTAATTCTTGATAACGCTTTCTTTATTGCTATACAAACCAATCTGTTTTAGCACTATCATTCCTAGTCCATTTCTAAGACCATATTAGCTAGCTTTCATTTGTCTTACAGACAACTTTTCTTAAAAAAAAAATATAAAATCTCGTTGAGTCCCAAATTATTAACATGATAAATTCAAAGTTAGGCCTTCAAATAGCTTTGCATCGGGGTTAGCACTTTTACAAGAGGCAATAGCTTGCAAAACTAGTGTGTACTCTTATGATTTCAGCAAATGGGTCTGATGGTTAAACTTAATTGGTGTTGACAACAAAATTAGACTTGGTGATAAAAAGATGATATTTTTTACAGCCAACGATAATCTTTGAATGCATGAATGTTTATTATTATTTATAACATTGTCGTCATTGTGCCGCTTCGACAATGGCGTCTAGAAGCGCCACAATACTATCAGTAAGCACACTAAATCTGGGGGAAAAGCATTACCAATAGAAATGGGCTTGCGTAGCATTTGATGTATTTTTTATGAGCTTTTAAATATAAATGTAATTTAGGCATAAGGTTCTTCTACATTAGTATAATCGGTGACTATAGGTTTGTTCCTTAAGCCTAGATAACCGATACACAACGGTCGCGTACCTGCGCACAAGAAAATTAGCGTTCCTTCAAAACAATAACCGTTTAGTGAACGGTTCAGTTTCGTATTCCAAGTGACACTGTGATCGATTCGCAACCAGTTAATGTTCGGTAATTTCGATCACCGGCTTCAGGGTAGAATCGGTGGTGCAGCCTCCGACTGGTACATGGATCAAGTTGTGCAATAAACGGTTCATGTACCCGTGCATTAACCAATTTCCGATCGGTCGACAATTGGTTGAAGGAACGGACCTTTTGTCTTTCATTGGCTACAATTAGTACGTACACATTAGTTAAGTAATGTTCATCTTCTTTTCAGAAAAATTTGTCGAGACTTCAACATCCTCGGTACCTTCCACACCTGAACCCGTCGGACTAGATTGCACAATAGTGAGCACGGACAATGAAAGTGGTCGCGATTCGCCCGTCGACGTTTCGTCAACGTCGGAGTCGAGTGTGCCGTCGCAGTCGCATTCGGGTCGAAAGTCACCGACGAAGAATCCACTTTTAATCGAAAAGTGCACTAGCGAAGAACTTAGAGGTGTTACTTGCCATTTAGAAACGAAGGAGCTTTGGGATAAGTTCAATGAGCTAGGGACTGAAATGATCATTACGAAAACTGGAAGGTGAGTAATTTGGTTTTATCCTATGTAATTATTCATGCGGTCTAGATATAGAAGATATGAAGTTATTTGAGAGCATTGGGTATAATACAGAAATAATGTTTTGACGAACAGTTTTAAGTCATAATTAAGACGTTTATTGAGCAGGTGCCACGTAACGATGGGACTATATGTTGGTTGGATTTTATTAGTCTGGTATCTATATCAACAATAACGCATTATGTAGGTAGTAATTTGGAACCTTAGCTTCATGTAGCGGAATTTCCAGACTCTAATACATACGACATCGAAAAACAAAACAAACAACTATCAATACTGAAATATATTTAACGTTAGTATGGTATTATTACGTTAAAAAATGTGCTCAAAAAGGAGTTAAAAAGGCAATGATATGCATTGAAGTAAAGGGTATTTATTGCTCAAAGAATAACGTTACGTATACTTGAATCCCAAATATAAATTATATATGAAACATTGTAATCTAAGATAAGGACTAATTTTGAAGAAATTTATAAGTAACTTTTGAAAGTTAAAGTTTTTCCCTGAAAAGTTGGCATTTTTAGGTAATTAAATTATACTAGCGCCTCCACCACTATACACGTTATTAAATATAAGTAATTTTTTTAAACATTGTTTTTACCCATACACAGTTAAACCAATTGATACAGATCTAACACTGTTTACATGTATCTTCAGATAAAAATATTAATTGTTCTTTAAACACTTGGACGTAAAACCGTTATAATAATAAAACCTTTTTTACATTTACAAGAGTGTTTGCCCCTTTCCTCAAATGACAAGTTGGTTGGTTTGTTTCTGTACTTGTACCTTCGTTGTGGCTAAATTTCAGAAAATAATTTCACATTTTGTCAAAATATGTTATGACTTTTTGGCTAATATTCATTGATGCAAAATGTTAAATATCCCTGATTTATTATGACAGATTCAAGTGAAGAATTGTTTATAATGGCAGAAAAAATTATGGTACGCTGAAAATAAACTTTATTTAAATAATATTTAAATGTAGGGAAACAACTATTAATTAATAATATGACAATACGAATGGTAAGAGAAGGATGTCGAAAGATTACTGCTAAATTTATCAATTAGTGAGTTTTACCGGTGTTTTGCACTTTGAATTAAAATAATAAATAAATCACCGGATTAGGACTGAAAAGTTCGGTTGCTGAATAGTCGTATTGAAATCTAGAGGATGTCGTTTGGAGAGCATGATGAATTACTCGAACTGTTTGAATAGTTTCTCTATTCTATTCTATACGTCCAAAACTGTTTGGAGTAAAGTCATCGGAAAACATTACCACGTATTTTGCAGTTTTTTAGAAAAACTACCCAAGATAAGTTCAATTGAATTAAATCAGTACGTATTTTTGATTTTTGACTAGCTTAAGAACATCTTTAGAAAAATGTTGTATTCACCAAAGACGTTTGTCAGACAATAGTGTCGTGAATATTAGGTGGAGTAACTATTTTTAGAATTCACCTGTAAAATGTTTCCTAGTATAGAATGTTTTTCCTGATATAGATAGGTTTTCCTGTTTGTACATACAAAAACCGCCTTTATCGAAAATTATTAAAAATCAATTTGCTGTCATTTGTCGTACCAGGAAATATTCATTGTCCAAAGTGATGAATTAACAATAGTTCAAAATTACAGATTTATTACTATTATATATTTACAACTTTATGTCTAATGTTTTCATTTTTGTTACTAATCTTATTATTAACAACTATCTAAAAAGAAACTATAATTTTCTATAGGGAAAACATTTTTTGGGAAAATATTATTTTATTTCACTCAATTTTTTTCTCATTTTTAATGTGGGGCCTTTACAATGAATGTGGCCTAATCTCGGGCATGCACGACATTTAACTTTAAAGCTCATTGCTATAATAACATCAATGTCTAACACTAACATATAAGTGAAAATAAGTTGTTTCTAATGGTTTTCAAACGTCATTTAAGAGGTTCAGCACAATCATCCCCAACGGTATTCAAAAACTCTAAATTAAACAAAACGGTCTTCATCTGGTTATAGTTGTTGTAAAATATTGTAAAACAACAAAAAAACTCTTTTCCTTAAATCACTGTTCTGGGAAAAACACAATTCTAAAGGTGTACAGCAAGCTACACTGTAAACTATTATTAGCACACTAGAATAACATTGTAAAATTTTGATTAAAACCGTTTAAAATACACTTATATATTAACAATTTAATTTACTGAATATTTAATTGTTGATTCAATAGTTACAGTTGGATAATAAAAGTTCGTTTTTATCTTAAAATTCAAGAGAAAACACTTTAATGCACTACATAAGACAAAAAATATCAACTTTATACAAAAAGTATCGATCAACATCTACAAATGAACATAAATATAAAGTGGAAACTGATATATATTAAATTTGAAATTTATTTGTTTAAACAAACAGTAATGCTCAAATTATATTATTCTCGGCATTTTGCTTACAAATTTGCTAAATGAGTGAATTAATCTCAAAATATTTTATCAGTTATTTATAAAAGCATGGAGTCAATTATTTACTCAAGGAAATTTAACTTAGGAAACTGATGATAACCTACAAACAAAATACACTTAAGAACAAAATGTAATACCTTGAAGGGTACATTATTTTATAATTATTTTATTATATCTACATATAAACCTACATTATAATATTAACAATTATTTAAATAAATCTTCATATTGAGTTTAATAAAAATATTTGTAATGAGTAAGGCCTTTATAGAAATAGATGCTGACGCATACTGAAAAATATTCATTCAAATCCTCATAGCATGCTACTCGTCATCTAATATTGCTGAGACTTTGTAATATATTAAGGATCCGACTTACCATATCCCAGACGTGCTCAATGGATACAAATCATGTGTTTTTAATGGCAATTCCAAAGGCCCCATGCCAGATTCGGGTATGAAAGCAACTTCGTTCCTATCAGTATAAGATCCGGCGTTCTTCTAAGAACTAGAGGTGATCAACTTCCCACACATATGGGACCCCATTCCATGATACTTTGCTATCTCTCTGATGTTCAACACACAAAACTAGTATCAACAGAAGTCTGTTGGTACTAGTTCTGAGCCCCATTCTAGACAAACTTTGATTTACCGTCATTCTAGAAAATATCCGTGCTTAAATGGGGTTACACAATTTCAACCATTCTAATTGAAAGATCTTGTTCTAAGTACACATCGTTAAAAATTAAGGTTGCAGCCTTAGCGACTGAAAATGTTTTTTATTTGTATCAGGTAAAAACTTTAAATCGTATTTTTTAGTTTTTTTATATTTCCTATTGATTTCATATCTTTTGTTTGGCAAATCAGTGTATTTGAACTGTTTATGAGTTGTTTGTGACTTTGGCATTTAAAAAGAATGGAGAATGTAAGTGGACGAGAACGAATTAAAATTATTTGCATGAACAGATTTGGTGACAGGATGCGCAACCAGCAAGAAGTAGTTGAATTGTACAATGCAACTGATCCTGGTCGGCGTCCCACTAGCGAAAGTATGGCAACCAATATTGAGTCTAAATATTGTAATTTTGGACATGTTCGTGATTTACTAAATCTGGACGACCCTCATATTATATCTAATTTCTATATGGTAGCGTTCACTGTTCACAAAATGGTGAAGAAAGCA
The DNA here is from genome assembly GCA_034190945.1 of Octodonta nipae. Classification (NCBI taxonomy): domain Eukaryota; kingdom Metazoa; phylum Arthropoda; class Insecta; order Coleoptera; family Chrysomelidae; genus Octodonta; species Octodonta nipae. The sequence continues at coordinate 31,963,118 of CM067218.1, read as the reverse complement.
AATTATCACCCTTTAAGGTATGCCTTATAAGCTATCTAAAAAAACGTATTGTTTTCTAACGAGGTTACGTTTTTTTTGAACGGCCATGTCAACAGGCAAAACTGCCGTTATTGGGCTACCGACAATCCCCGATGGATGATGTATCGCACTTGTTGATTTTCAGTCTCAGACGCAAAGAAACAACCTTGGCCCAGTCAATTCGATCACCTTGAATAAGATTGTATCTTGGTAAAGCTTGACAATGCCTGAACCGGATGTCATTCACCAACGTTAGATATGTCAGAAGCACTTCCGTCCTCTCGAATTTGGCACCGACATGCAGTAGTTGGAAAAGTAGGGCATATCTTATTTGACGAACACTGTGCCGTGAATTTCTCAGAGAAAATAGTCTGAGTCTCATCCCATTAACAACGTTGATTAACAAGGATTTATGAAATTTCCCCCAAAAACAAAACCAGTCTGTTTCATGTCGCTTAAACAGCGAAATTGTAGATCACTTGTTTTAATTTGAACGAATTCGAATGCAATTCAAGATAATTGAATACTACTACTGAACTAATTCAAAATCCTTCAAATTCTTTCTTTTAAATATAAAGAATTTTAAAAAATTCTATTGAGATATAAATAAATAAGTTCTTTTCCCATTAAATTATATTTCACGTGCAAGGTGTTGAATTTTTTTAATCTCTAGTACGTACAACCATACAACAGTCTAATATTGTTAAACAATTAATATGTTTTATTCTAATAGTTAATCTGGCTACATTGTTGGACGTAAAATCGCAAAATTTCCCGTTTAATCATTTTTATTCCTCTCATCCATCGTGTTCAGTCTTCAGAACTGATTCGTCGAATAACTGCACTTCGAAACGTGTGAATCGAAATATAAGAACATAGTTTCCCACGTTCCAAGATGACACCACGCTCATTACTTTTATAATACGTACTTCCAATCCCGAAGATTATCGCCAACATCGAAAGACGAAGAAGAAACTGCATCAGCGCGAATTAAGAAATGAAAATGAAGCTATTTCTCATGATGTCTGGTGAAATTTTATCGGCTCCCCTTCACTTATCATCAGAATTAAATTAAATTGTTGCTTAATGAGAAAACAATAAACAAGTTTATTGCGATAACATAAGTGGGATCATTTACACATCTGGTTAAGTGGCAATCTTCATCGATTTACATTTTAAGGCGACATTCGATATTCGACTTCTTGCGAATATACACTAGTCAAAAGTGCTGACATTCAATTCAATTCCATTGGATTTTTAACCGATTTTATAACTATTGGATTTTGTATCCTTTCTATTAATGGAAATGCTGTGGAACCTTTGGTGTGTCACAAGTGTAAAAACACAGTTTAGAAATCAAATATCTTCACCAATAAGTGTAATTTTAGTGGAATACTGACAATACAAATTTTGTTTCTTTGACCTGGTAGCCATCTTCTAATGGAAATGCTGTGGAACCTTTGGTGTCACAAATGTAAAAACAGTTTTGCACCCTAACACCAAACCTTTATAATGGTTAGTGCAAAAATGTGTTTTTACATTCTTTTCTATTATAGCAAATAGTACTTTTGAAGTACTCTTTGTGGTAAAGAGTGTTTGGTTAATGCTTCTCGAGACATTAAAAACCTTCAAGTGAGATAATACACTGTTTCTATGCAGGACTAATTTCCTTGCGTAGCGTTTTCTTTAAAGGAACGAAATATATTTATGTATTTCAAACATATGGCTAACTTCTTAAACACGAACTTTAATAAATACCTTCTAGGAGTGCCTTCTAGGAGTTGACGAATTTGCCAGTCTGATGGCTCGCTTTTTAGATTAATTCCGCAAATAGTGAAAACTTATGTGAGGAAATGGTTATCGTTATATCGATAATCACCTTCCAATATAATTTCTAAATAAAAGAGACCAAAGTCTCTTTGTATATTTAATATCTACTATTATTTAAAAAACTGACGGGGGCTACGCAGGTCATGTTGCGAGAACTAAAGATGGCTAATGGAATAGTAGAATTATCAGATGGGGTTGGAAGGAAAAAGAGTAAGAGTTAGCTGGTCAACGATATCAAAAAATGATGATGTGAATCAAAGAAGCATATAAGAGAGAGAAAGAGAGAGAGAGGGAGAGAGAGACAGAGAGAGAGAGAGAGCTGGAGGAGAAAGGCAACAGCAATATGTTGGCTACGCAAGTGCGGGTAAACGGCGGTAGTAACTTTGGCACTCTTAATAGATTTTCACTGAAAGAGTGTCACATCATATATGACGAGGCAACGTCCATATGTAGGCTAGGCAAGTGCGGGTAAACAGCGGGAGTAACTTTCAGTTGTAGCGTGTCATCTCATAGATGACGAGGCAACAGCAATATTCTGGCTAGGCAAGCGCAAACGTCGGGAGTAACTTTGATATGTGTTCAATGGGCGCAAAAGGGCTCATGAATCACGTTTGAATTTTTCTTTATTGTACGATAACAGCTTATTTTTGTTTGTCGGCTTGTTATTTTTGATGTAATACTTTTGAATATAGGTGCTATATCGTAGTCTCCCAAATACTAGTCCTCCGTAAGTATGTAGGTATGGTGACGATTTTGCTTATTTTTTCTTCTGTGTTTGCATCTGCCAACTTTTAGTGTTTAGTTTTATTCCTGGGTAGTTTAAATTCGTTCTTTTTTCCTATTTCTAAATAGTACACTTATGGTAAAAAATCCTTGGTCCCGTTCACATTTTTGCCTCTTAATACCGCACCGACAACAACATTTATCAGCAGACTTGTTGCTTTGGTTAAACAGATTTTAAACTTTCCTTCTAGTGTTTGAAAAATAGCTAAAATCGACACACAGTGTGTATAGGTAATATCGTTAAAACATCTTTCCTTTCTAGATTTATTATCACCATGAAGGCATTAACAGAAAATGTATGTGCCATAACATACTTAAGCAGTTGCACATTTATATTTTTGGTAGTATATTGAGCCATAATCTGCACTTCAACTGTTCCAAGAACCTTAACTATAATAAATAAATGCCTTTAACCAATAAACTTCGTATTTTCGGGGCAATCTATTCTTCTAATCTAAACAGTTGGTCGTCACCACTGATCTTCATTCTTAATTACTTAGCATGCTCTCCATGTTTTTATTTAAAATCTCACGTGAATTTCTGTAGCGCATACAAATACACAATAAAAAACATTTACTGTATCATTTGTTTTGTTTTATAGTATATTTTATTTTTGTTTGTGTATTGAAAATTAGCACCCGTTTTTAAAAACCTTAATGAGACTATGATAGATTTTATAGGAACTTTCTAGTTGTTTTCTGTTATTTTTCTCTTAGTCTCCGTTTCTTTACGTTGCTATCTCATTGGCCGTCGTCGAAATTTCATTACCTGTCTAGTCTGTCTCCTTACTTCACATTAATAGCGATATAAAAGAAACTGTGGAATAGTCGCCACTATGGCTTCTATCTCAACAAATATTAAAAGGTTTAACTGGTCATGATCCTATAGAAAAATAGTTATCAGAAGATCATGGCAATTGATCCAATGTGTTAGTTTTGGACTCTTAAAGACGTAAATTGTAACTTTTAATTTACTTGTAAAAGAAACCTATAAGACCAGCC
>CM067218.1:30641997-30759386 GCA_034190945.1 Octodonta nipae | reverse complement strand
CCTTAACAAGACGGCTTTTTGCATTTGTTTGTAAAGATGTTCGTCCAGACCGAGGTATTTAGATCGTTAATAGATCTTTTAGGACTAGTCCTGTCGTTGACATAACAATTGGTACAGTTCGTGTGTTGTTCATGTTCCACTGAGTCTTTATTTGAGATTCCAAATTGTTATTTGGTTATTTTTTCAGCCTGCTTAATATTTATATTATTGTTGTTAGGAATTGGTATGTCAATTAAAGTTGTTTTCCGAGAGACTTTATCTACCAAAACTGTATCTGGTCTATTGTGAGCAACAGACCGATCGGTCAGTATCGTGCGGTCCCAGTACAGCTTGTAGTTGATATATCCTAAAACAGATTCTGGTTTCTATTTATAGTATGGTAATCTTACCGACTGTGATAATTCATGTTTCAGTGTTAGTTCCTGGTGAAGCATTTTTGCCACAGCATCGTGTCGTTCTTTGTATTCAGTTGCAGCGAACGCCTGACAACCTCCTGTGATATGCTGGATAGATTCAGATGTTTGGCAACTGTACCTGCATCTATCGTTGTTAATAGAAGGGTCTTTAACGATGTACTTTAGGTAGTTCTTAGTTGGAATTACTTGATCTTGGATTACCAATAATAAAGCCTTTCGTTTCATGGAACATATGACCGGAGATCAACCAGTAGTTCGACGCTGCACTCTCGATATAATCTTGGTTGACGTCATTTATATGTCTTCCATGAAGGGGCTTCTCTTTCTATTTCAGCAGTTTCTGATCTGTGGTCTGGTGGTGTAATTGGACATGTTGTTGTGTCAGTCGCAGTGGTGTTGAGTCATCAACCTGGCACATGACTCTATGTAGATCAGAAAATTCTACGAGTTTCTGGAAATTTACTTAGATCTGTCAATCATCTTCCTCCTTCATACCATGGCAAAGTTGTACGTGCGACAGAGCTTTGTTAGTAAAACTCGAACTTTTCGTTGTAGTTGTTCAATGTTAGTCTTGCACCAATTAACTATACCGAAAGACTAACTGAGCACTGAACACGCATAGGTGTTAATAGCCTGAAACAGATTTTTACTGTTTAGTTTGGTTTTCAACAGTCGTCTTACCCTTCTATAAAACTCTGCTGTTAGGTCCTTTTTTCATAGTCATGTGATCAATACGTTGAGCCTGCTTTATTCCAGGGTATTTTATAAGTATGACCTTCCCCCATAGATTCAATTGAAGTGCCATCTCCCATTTCGAAGTGCCCCTGCTGTATTTTGCCTTTAACTATATTAATAATTCGGCATTTGTCTAAGCCAAATTTCATATGGATGTCACTAGAGAACCCTTCTGCTATTTTAAGCATATCATGCAGCTGTTGTTTTGTAGCTGCCATCAACTTTAAGTCGTCCATGTATAACAAATGGTTTATCCTTAATTCTTGTACGTTGTTGTGTTTGAGACTAAACCCAAAATTAGTCGAGTTCAGTTTGTTTGAGAGAGGGTTCATGGCAAGGCAGAACCACAGCGGGCTAAGAGAGTCCCCCTGGAATATACCCCTCCTGATTAGAATGGGGTCAGTTTGTATCGAATAGTTGGCTTCATTCAGTGATATTTTGGTTTGCCAGGTGGACATGGCATATTCTAAAAAGTTAATAGTACAATTATTTACTTTATAGAGTTTCAGCACCTTAATGAGCCAATCTTGTGGAACTGAATCAAAGCCTTTTTGTAGTCCACATATGCCATGTAGAGATTTCGCCGTTTGGCGTGGGCTTGATTGCAGACAACTGAATCAATTATCAGTTGTTCTTTGCAACCCATTGAATTTTTCGCGCATCCCTTTGTTGTTGAGTAATTATGTTGTTCAGCTCAGAATGTTTGAAAATGCGATGATTAATGCACGATGTTATGAGTTTGTATAAGGTTGGAAGACAAGTGATTGGTCGGTACTTTGTTGGGTCCTGTGCACATAGGTTGTCCTTTGGTAAAAGGTATGTAGTGCCATGCGTAAGGAAACTAGGCATCTTGTGTGGGTGGGTCATTATTCATTTATAAGGGCAGTTAGTGTTTCGTGGGTTGCGTACAGTTTCTTTATCCAGTAATTTTGTACACCATCTGGTCCTGGTGCTTTCCAGTTATAGAGATGCTTCATTATATGGATGTGTCTTCGTTGTAAATGGTTGGTGTTGCATGGCCTCACAGTTCTGAGATGCATCCTCCTCCTCATTAATCCAGCTTGCCCTGGAGTTATAGGAGATTGTTGTGGAAAGCTGTGTTTTCCAGAATTCCTCGATGTCTGTTTTACTGGGGTGACTAGGGGATTCATTATTATTGTTGTTGTTAAGTTTTCTATAAAACCCTTTTTCTGATTGTCGGAAGAGTGTGTTGTCTAGTTTCCGTTGGTTACTGGTTTTGTACCTTCTCAATCGACTTGTATAGACGGAGAGCTTTTGTCGTAGACTGTCCAGACACTGCTGAGATGTGAATTTTTCTCCATCCCAGTGGATTTTCCCTTCAAGTCTTCTTTGCCAAGGTGGTATTCGAGGTGTTTGTCTAAATTGGTGAGGGTCTTGTTTTGGGCTCACTGCGACTCCAATTGTTCTGCAGATGGAAGTTGCAGCACAGTAGATGATTGTTTGTAGCGATTGTAACGTATTAGTACCTAAAACATAATTTGACAAGATAAATTTGTTCATAGCCTGCAAGACGATACCCAGTTTTTTAGAAGATCTTTCTTCTTTGGGAAGAGCTGGTCTAGTGAGTGGATCTGTTCCACTATACTCTCTAAGAGCTCCTTCCATTTCTGCTTGGATCAATTCCATATTTCTACAGTTCTAAATAGTTCAAATTCATTATTATATTTAAAATTAAAAAAATATATATATTGACACAAACAGGAACCCGGCTAGAGCAATTAAGGTAAATTTAAGGTACAATTATTAATAATAATTATTATTTTATAAGAATTAATATGTATTAAAATTAATATCATCCTGGAATGTCTTCGATGGCACATTCCATAGAATATCAAATAAAAAATGTATGAATTAGATGTTGCGGTTCTAGTTCAATGCTGGTTCAATGCAAGTATATAATTGACGAAGGACCTTTAGCGGAACCGTGCCGTCGCGTAAATGAATCACCAAATAAAAGTTAATCACTAACCTTTTACGTCGAAACTCTGCAGTTCTTTTGGTTCTTCTTTCTTTAGAGGCTAGCCCCGCAACAGCAGGAACAGTTTTTAGAGCTTCGTCTGGACAACACGTTACACAAAAAATAGCGACGTAATGTTCATTGATTGAGCAAACAAAAATGCGGGTTTAACAACAAATGATGCGCTTTTGTAAACACAAAAGAAACAAAATGAAAGCGGTTTAGCGGTTGTTAAATCGGAACTAATAACTCGCGGAATCGTAACATAATAACAACAAAAAGCGGCCGTCTCTTCAGACGGAATCAAAAGTGTCCTTATAATTCGGAGTACAATACACGAATCACGAATACTGTCTTTATTTTACACGCAAAAAACACTTAAAATTAGCATTAGCGCGACGGAAGGTTTTGGAAAAGGTGCAGAAGTTTAAAAATCAATGAAGTAATTCAATCAAATTTGAACTATACACTAAACAAATTGCGGGAACGCACCACATCCATTCTAATGAAAAATCTCTTGACGTTTCCCCAAAATCACATTGGGCATTTTTAAAAGGTACTAAGTAAGTTTTGTTGAATGTTTGTAGAGTTGTGGCTTAAGTGATTTTCACAGCAAGGATAATTTCAAAGCCTTGTCTCTTTTATTAAGAGTACCTCGGTCTTTGATTTCCATAGCCCCTCTAATAATTTGAATTTTATAATAATCAATGTTTCCGAATTCTTTGCAGATGTTAAAGTACATTTTATGTGCCGTTTCTTGTTCGTGTCGGTATACTGCTGAGGTTATTTGCTTATTTTTTATTTTCACCTTGTATAGTTTTTGACGAGCTGATACTCGTCTCTTTGGCCAATGTATGATTTTGTGCATATTATATTCTGTATACTCCGTGGTTGTATAGTGGTTTTGTCATTTGGGGTTCCCAGAAATTTCACTATTGTTTTTTATTTGAAATTAATTTCTGATTTCTTAGATACTGAACTTGATACCTAAAAAACATAGTGCGAGCTTATTAATTTGAAAGTCTGTTTATTTCAAAAGTCCACACGTTTCAAGGTCTAAATCAGACCCCGTTTTCAATAGTATTAACACAAAATGAACAAGAAATTAAAAAATTAAAAGGATTCGTAATGATAAATATTGTAATCAGAATATTTGTCATTGCGAATCCTTTTAATTTTTTAATTTTATAATTTCATGTTCATTTTGTGTTAATACCATTAAAAACGGGGTCTGATTTAGACCTTGAAACGTTTGGACTTTTGAAATATACAGACTTTCAAGTTTATGTGGTGTTATTACCAGAGATGCCACAATTATGATTCAGAAAACAATCGGTTGATCTCACGAACTACTCAATGTGACCATTTTCTTAATGTGGTTTGGTATCCTTAACACTCAAAATACTGCCTGCGACTTAATGTAATTCAAGTCTCATGATTAATTTCAATTAAATAATTTATAAATGACATCAAAATCATCGTATATATCAATCTCAGTAATTTTTCTCATAAGCTTGTGTAGATGTTTTACAGGAAACACAATAATAATACCTTTTCATACAGAAACAATATAAAAAGATTTTATAATATAAAAAATCTCTTATCGGTCTATGATCTGTATGTATGTGGGAAAGCGAATTATTATTAAATAGCCAAGCATATCATCAGTTTGACGGTATAATGTTTACAGTTAAGCAGAATTCGTTTTAATGAAACTTCATTAACAGTGCGATAAATTGAGACCGTCAATATCGAGGAGTACAACCGCGACAGTTTATACGGAAGTTTGACGACGATTTCGCAAAAATAATTTTTCTGTGATTTTAGCTCTTAATGGTGACCAAATGATCAACGCTTTGTTTGGGATGTGAGTATACCAGATGTAAAAAGGACTAATGAAAAAGTTTTTCGTGTAAGTTATTTATTTTAATCATTAATAGTTTCTGCTGTAATTGATGATTGATATGCATAACAACATTTAACATGTATTTTTAACAAACTTAACATTATTAGGAGTTGTTGCAGAAGTTTTTTATATTAGAAAAAAAAATACATTTTCACCAGTCTATAGAGTAAAATATTTTCGGACACAACATTTTAATGCAATTCGGTTATACCATCACTTCAGAAACAATTTATAGACAGGGGCGGATCCAGACACGTGCTTCGGGGGGGGGATTTCATGCTTCAGGGGGGCGATCCTGTACTAAATTTACCTAAATATAATTTTAAAACTATATTTCTTGAACTATGACATTAAAAATAGTAGTTATGTGGTTTAAACCCATGTAAGCGACCTTCTTCTAGGCTCTTGGAGTTAAGATTACCTCATTTTAATATTAAATTAAATTTACTAACTTTGAGGCTCCCGGTGGGGGCGATTGCTCCCATCGCCTATCGCCCCCCCCCTTTGGATCCGCCCATGCTCATAGATAATGTAATGTTTGTAGGAGTTCTTGTGTTAGGGGCTATTTAAATTTTAATTTTTAACTTGTTTACCTGTATGGAAAGTGTTGAAGGATCGTAACGTCGTTAACAGAAAACATGTAAAAAAAATTACTGAGAGAAGCCGCAGAAGACATTGAAAAGTGTTTTATTAATTAATTTTGTTGTAATTAAAACTCGAATATTAATCGTGATATTAGTTTATGAAGTTATGGTGAATTGAGCTGAACAAGGATACTGAAATACAGGATTTTAAATAATTTATGGAGATATTTTGCAAAAACACCAATATAATCAGGAGTGCCATCCGGAATATACCAAAAATATTTTGAAACCTTATATCTACAGTGTGGAACAGCCAAATGGAATAAATTCGATAACGAATAAAGGAGGGCGTATTGGAAAAAACGCTTGGACACGTCGATTTGTATTTTTAAATGCCCATTTGTTCAACAAAAAAATGTATAGGGTGTCTCATGTGACAGTAGCAAATACCAACTCTCTTATTTTGAATGCAAGCCCCAATATATTTTTTTGATTCTCCAGAAAATTCTAGACATTATTTATGTACAATGTCGTACACCTTCAACTGTTTCGGTAATATTAAGTGTTTTCAGATTTATTACAAAAATTAGCATTAAAAAACAAAAATATTTTATTTCACAAATGCCCTACACTACAATAAAAACCTAATAAGTAATAATGATTATTTCTTAATATTACACAAAACAAAAAAACATTAATGTCAATGTAGGAAATGTTCAAAATGCTCGCCTCGAACATATTGGCATCAATGGAAAAGGGACCTACAATATTGCAAAATAGTCCGTGGGTTCAATTTTAAAATTATAAAACTAATATTCACTTTCACTTTTCTAGAACTTTATTTACATTAAAACAGCTGATTCAAATACATTAACAATCCCATATACGCTAGTCGTCGCGGTATAACTGAACTGGCGATCGTGGCGTGCTTCCTTTATAACACTAGCCTCGAAATCTCCAGTAAAAATCATCATCACTCCTTCCGCTGCCGGGTCTTTTCGAGAATCGTTTTTTTTTATCGTTGTTGTCGTACTGAAATGAGACAGGGTCGGCTTTGGGTAAATTTCGTAACAATATGATTTCCAACAATTCCTGCCCAAACATTAAACTTTTTCAGGATGTTTCGTATGTTTCTCTGTCATTCAGTGAGGATTCTCATTAGATCAGTAGCGGTAATTCTGAAGATTAACATGACCGTAAAGAGTAAATGTGCTCTCATCAGAAAACAAAACATCTAATTGGATCACATTGTTATCTAACCTCACCATCATTTGTTCACAGAAATACGTTCTTCTATCGAAATCGTCTTCCATGAACTCCTGAGTTGGCATCATTTTATAGGGATGCATTTTACTTTCCTTTAATACTCGAAAAATTGATGTGTGGCTAACGCCGAACAATGGGGCTGCTTTTCGACCAGAATAATGTGGGTTTTCTTGAAACACATGCATAATATCCAATTTCTTATTATCACTTAGAGCACTGGTAGATACTTTTTTTATCTGTCTTACATGACTAAGCTCGCGAAACTGCTTTTTTATTTTGCTTTGTTCCTTGGGATACAGGCGGTAAAATTGAACATTTTCATGATATAAGCGAGCAACTTCCATTACTGTCCGTGTGTTATCTCCATAATCAATCAATTGTAGAATGGTTATTGTGTGCATATCTGTTAAATTAACCATTTTTCTGATATTATTACGTACAGTTAACGATATTCAGACGCCAATAGCACTGACGCTGATCACCAGTGCAGGCAGACAACAAGATGCTAAGGATTTGAGTTTTGACGAAAATAAACCAAACTGTTTGTTTTAAATCAGTAAAAAGGAACTCATGAATGCTTCCTGTTTCAATATCAAGAGCTAAATGTGAATTAAGTATTGAGTGTAATGTAGCGAATTTGTGAAATAATTAATTTTTTTTCTTTTTTAATCTTAATTTTTGTAATAAATCTAAAAACACTTAATACTTCCGAAACAGTTGAAGATAGGTGTAGAACATTGTATTGTCTTGTAATTTTCTGGAAAAACTGCGCATTTAGAAGCGTTTTCCCCAACATATTCGTTATTGAATTTATTCCATTAGTAATTTTAATTAGTAGTTTATGAAACTTTATTAAATTAGTGTTGTTTAAACTAATATGTTTCCTTTTTTGTCCATTTGCTTCAAATTAATAAATATCTCACGTCTGTGACTTGATTATTTCGAGAACTTTAGCAATATAAATAAACAGTAATACCATTTATAGATTATTTAGTTTTCTCATGAAAAGTCAATTATTATCACTGTCTGTTTCTTCTAACCCTTTTACACATTTAAGCTTAATATCGAAATAACTAAATGACAGTGCGTTTGTAAAATGTGGAAACGCTCAATAGTTTTAGATAATTATAATTTTATAACAAAATACTTTTCTTTGACAAAATTAAAATATAAGTGTACGATGGCTAAGAACCAAACAAAATTGAATGATTAAACGTAAGTACAAATAACTATACTATAGTAACCGATTTTTAAAAATATTTTATATTATTATTTTCAGAGTAGTTAACTTCCGCTGACTGAGATATTCATCTGAACAAAGAGTCTTTGTAGAGCCCGGATTGTGTTATATATACCAGAAAAATTCAATAGAGGTAGAAAACTAATGGATATTAATGTGGTAATCCTTGCAAACGGTCATGAAAATAAGAATACCAAAAGTGATTTTAGTGACATGTTTGTTAGCAGAGATAAAGAATTGGCTATGGTGAAATTGTGTGCTTGAAAACCGATTGAATTTGGCAAAATTTGAAATTCAGCCAAACGAAGTTGTGCACGATTCTAACAAGCATTTACTTAAAAGCAGGTTAATAGTTTAAATCTTTGGAATACTTTAGAGTACACCTAGAATCTATGGTCGTATTTTAAATATCTGATGTAAAAATCGAAAATTTTGCATGTTTGCTGAATGCAACATATTGTGACGGGAATCCATCCGATATCTGGTGCAATCGGCATTCATCCGATATTAAAGATTATCTGATGGAAGGAAGAAGACAGCAAACCTATGTGGCAGGAGATTTCCCGTTTCTCGCCCAGCATAAAGTCATACTGGGCTCAGTTGAACTCCCTCATCCTGGATAATGGACTTCTGAAGCGCGTCCTGGAAACTCCAGAGGTAGGCAAGGATAGAAAATAGATTGTAGTCCTCAGAAGTAGGAGACCAGAGGTTTTGCGAGAACTACATGACGGTACAACCGGAGGACATCAGGGACTGACGAAAACCCTTGGGAAGTTAAGAGAACGTTTCTATTGGGTAAACTGCCAAGCAGATGTCAAGGACTGGTGCTGCAAATGTATGGTTTGTCAGTAAGTAATGGGCCTCAGAAGCGAGCACAAACTCCTACGAAGCAATATAACTGGGCAGCCTGTTAGAAGGAGTAGCCATTGATGTTGCCGGTCCATTTCCTGAATCCGACTCCGGAAATATGTACATCGTGGTGGTGATGGTCTATTTCAGTAAATGGGCAGATGCTTATGCTTTGCCGAATCAAGAACCCTTGACTGTTGCTGATGTCCTTGTCAAAGAATGGATAAGCCGTTTTGGTGTTCCCTTGGAGATTCAGATGCACTCAGACCAAGGTAGAAATTTCAAGCCTCTCTGCAAACTATTGTCAAAGGTAGTCTCTGACCAACAAAGAGATTGGGACCAGTATCTGCACTTGGTTCTAATGTCATATCGTTCGTCTGTGCATGAATCAACGGGTCAGACGCCGGTCAGTTTTATTATGGGACGAGAATTACGACAACCGTGCGATTTGAAGTTTGGATGTCTCCCAGGAGAAGAGACCGCAGGTGAAGACTATGTCAGCCAGTTACGTCAAAATATGGCACAGCACGACGTGACGAGAGAGGAACCCCGAGACCTGTTTGAGGTGCTCATGGAATATACCCTGGATCATTGTGTGACTCGAGATCTCCGGATGTCCAGAGGAGCAGCCAAGGTGTTTGCCAAGAAGTACGGCCATTTCCAGAAGTTAAGGGAGCAAGATCCAGTGGTAGGAAAGTCCTTCATCTCGAGGATACATAACCAGTGGGTACCAGAGATATCTATTTGGTAACGAAAACATTCTCGCAGGGCAAGCCAACATATAGCAATCTTTCGAAGACTCTGGTAGAATTGAGGACTGTGATGATGGAGAAGAACCTGATGAAATTGGCAGTACCAAAGATAGCCTGTGGGTTGGATGGACTGAATTGGAGGGTGGTGAGAAGTATAATGGAAACATCTTTCGATTCAGTGGCATCGGCATCTTTGTATGATGTCTCAGTAATCGCAGCCCAGATTCGAAGACCGTTGACTCTTACTTCCACCAAACTTCCCGTTGTCGAAACGGAGAGTCCTGCAAATATCGCCACCGCATGAAGGATTTTGGGACATTCCGGGACGAAATGTTCATAAGGAGGGGGCAATGTGACGGTAATCCATCCGATATCTGGTACAATCGGCATTCATCCGATATTTTGTGGAACTCGAAATGTTTGGCCTGTCGGAAATAAATTAGAGGGAGTTGAACTTTGTTTTTAAATAAATCCGAGAACTGAACTGAACCGGATTGTGAAAATAAAAACATTACAGTATATTTGTTATAGTGTCAATATAATTGGATTTTTTAAATGTCTGCAATAAGCATTAAAAATGAGCGGCAGTCATTTGAGACTGAACGATGGAAGCGAAAGCTTCTTACGTATTATACTTCCCGTCTCTTGTTATGTCCTGTCTCTGTGTCTATTTACTTGTGTTATCATTAGTAATGGTTATAAATTTCAGGATAATTAAATTTGTTATGACTCAAGTATTAGTCCTAATGTGCGATTTCATTCTTAATTTAAATTTCAGTAAGTGCCAAATACAATTTGTTGAATCATTAACTTGCAAGTTGAAACTCATATTCAATGAATTGTAAGTGTGGCAAAAAATTTAACAAAAGGGGTATGCAATTAATAGCGTTCCTTCTGACCTCTGAGATCTGTCAAGTCCGTACTGCAATATATCGCAAAGAGAGAATTGGAGTTTTTATTAGAAAAGCAAATTTTGTGCAGGTTTTCTATATTAATAGGATGTTATATTAGTTTATTTCCTATATATTATTGGTATTCTATAAAAGAAGAAACTCATAATATATTTTACTTGGTCTCTGTTTTTTACTCCGTGAACTGAATTGTATGGGTATTTCAAGATCAAGGTAGTGTGTGGTATCGGTGTCGAAACAAATGAAATTTCAAGTTATCCAATTCATTCCCTTGCTCATCTATTTTCATATGTGTAAATGTGGGCCCCAGTTAAAAAGCTTTCGCTTCAACAAGTTTACTCAATTTGAAAAATTCTATAATGAATAATGTTTGCTTGAGAACCAGAATTGTTCCACATAATGTGAACGCACTGTATATAAAATGTGATTTGCCTGTTTAGTAACGTTTTGAAATTACGAAAGTATGATCTCATTTCAACATTTTCTTGTCACATTTATATATTTTTTTCACTTGGTGAATACTAATTCTGCAACTTGTACATTTGGGAAGGTGTGCTTAATTGAATTATTGGCTTTCTAATGGGTGTTTACTTGCGAATCAATATTTTTTAAATACTAGTATTATATAGAAAGTAAAAGTAAAGATGAGAGGCACACCCGTTTTTCGTAATATTAGTAATAATAAAAAAAATCGAAAGAATGCTAAACAGCCTAAGGTTAAAATTTAATCATATCGGTATAATATGAGAGCTGATGTTTCAATGAAATTATGAGATGCCGATGGTAAATTATTGTCATAAATTTTCAGTTGAACTATAAGGATGTTGAACTGCATGGGCTTGTCGAAACTAAACATTTCTTCATTATATGCGTTTTTTATCACGTGGAATATTTTAAATTAATTTTGATATTTTTGTTATAGTAGTTGATTATTTCGAGAAATTGCTGCCAGTGTTAGATTTTTTTTACATTATTTGTATGCAATTGAATAGTATTTTATATCCTCTTACTTACTAACTTATATTTAAAAAAGAACCGACTGCAACTGGCTTAAAATGAAAACAGGTTAGTAACCGTGTGCAATCAATAACTACTTTCTGATATATATTATTTTTTATCTGATTAAAAGTACAAATCTATTGATCATTTTAGAGTATTCTTATCTCTCTCTTTCTCCATCTCTCTCTCTCTAATTAGTATTTTTTTTATATATTGCACTATTTTTTACCTTTTTTATTGTTTATATTAAATGGACCACTTTCTATAAGTGCACTGTAATTCACCCAATATTGCAACCACCCTGTATATGGTTCTGTGTATTGGTCACCCAATATAAATTATTTTGCTATCATTTTCTGAACCACCCTGTACAACTATAATTCAACTCCGCACGTTCTTGCAACCGCCCTGTATAAGTATTAATCCCCTCCACCCTATTGACTGTATATGTATACAGAGTTTAATTTTACTTACCCCATGTGTCAAGTCTAAACAACTGCTTATGTTCCACACTGTATAACTATAATTCCACTTCAACTTATATACAACTGCTTCTAACATTTTTTGAACTCTCCACCCTATAACTCAAATATCCTTACTGCATATGCCTATTTAACAATTTTTCACGTTTTTTGATTCACTCTGTATAACTATAGTTTTACTTCACTCTTATTTCAACCACCTTATGTACGCAATTCCTTAATTTCCACCCAATACAACATTTTTTGAACCACCCGGAATAACTTTAATTCTATTCCACCTTATATTTTCAACCATCTTACATATGCTTACGTATGACTCAATATCACATTTATTTGTAAGATTTTTTGAACCCAGCTGTATGACCGTAATTTTACTTCGCCCTATATTTGAACTGCGCACATTGAATGATGCTTGAATTTCAACGCTCGCACACCGCACACACACCTACCTCCGTATACCTTGTAGAAAAAATCGCTCATATAACAATTTCTTGTTCGATACACTAATGGAATATTGTGTGCCATTTCACACGACTGGAAGCCTCGTAAAATAAAAACTGTTACACTTTCATGGCATATCTTGACATTTAAGCTAGATATTTATGCTGACAATTTGACATTACATTGATGTTTACCGTTTTTTTGTATTTCAGAACAATCGTATTTTTACGTTATAGAAAATTAGAGGTAATAAAGCTGGAACATCTCTTTGTAGAATACAATTTAAAATAAATTTGATTGAGCCATTTTAGAGAAAACAGTGTAGATCCCTTGAAATTCACTTAATTTCTGGAAAACCGTATATCTCACGTTATATATTATATGGTACCTTCCTGTAATATTCCTTAATACAATGCCGTTTAAATGATCAAATTGCCCAAGCCATTTTTGAATAATAACGGAGCATACCTACATAAAAAACGCGGATTACGAGGCATATCTATATCTTACCACAATAGTCAGTCGGTTTGGTAAAGAGCAAGAAATTACTACTTAAAATTTAACTATTAAATCAGAAAATTTAGTTAACTTTTTTTTATTGACAAAATCTGGGCTTTCCTTCCCACTACAACTGACTTATTAATTTTCCTCGTCAAATGTTCCAACATGACTGAGAGTAATGCAAAATAAAATTTAAGGGACTAGTTATTTTCTTGCTTAAGAAAATAAATCGAGATTTTACAATCATCTACTAACACTGGCACTCTAGACATTTTTGACAGTTTTGATAGTTTTGACATTTCTGTTATTTTTTGCATTTTTAACGTAAAACTAAAATGTAAATTTGTTTTATAAAACGCACGATAAATAATATAAAGTATCGATTTATTGGATGAAATTAATATTAAGTCACAGTATTAAGCAGTTTTTAAAATTTTGCCTAAGAGTCTATTACACCTTAAACTTATCAGGTTAACTTAACTATTAAAGAGATAAAGAAATGCCTGTTATGTCTCGAAAATCTAGTAATATAAGATTAATTACTGTTATCGAAAGTTCCAAAATTTAATTATGGAGTTATGTTCATAGATATCTGTATATTGCTGCGAGTTCTATATCTTCAGAAGTGGAATCCTAATAAAATAGACTCTTGTTTTTCTGTGCTTCTTGAACTTAACGAATGAAACTTACTAAAAGTAGCATATACAAACTAGTAACAAATTGGAGTTTGAGATAATAAATTGTCATTCAATTAATGGTGAAGACAAGAGCGGAAGAAAAGGTTGAAAAGCAAGGTGAAGAATAAGAAAATTCAGATAGGAAAAAATTATTTTGATAATGTTGAGTTGAAAGTAAACTACAATAAAGAGAATCCAGGAAACTAAATCTTAGTTAGTCGCATCAAAGAAAAGATTACCCGCCATTTTGAAGGAGCTACACAATGGCGCTTCTGGAGATCACATAGGCATGAATAAAAGTTTTGATAAAGTATGAGAATGTTTTTATTGGGCGAACTATTTGAGGTTGTAATAACATGGTGCCTTAAATACGACATATGTGCAGCCAATAGACCACAAAATTGAAAAATGAAGCAATATAACGAAGGTATATTGAAAGAATTGCCATTGACATTGCTGGGTCATTCTCAGTAATCAAGAGAGGTAACAGATATACCCTTGCTACTGTTGATTATTTCAGTAAGTGACGCAAAGTGTTTGCTACTCCCAAAAATGAAGCAACGGTTTTAATAGAGCAGCTGTTTAGCCGATTCGAGGTACCAATGGAACATCATTCTGACCAAGGCAGACATTTTGAATCGAATGTATTCTGGAAGGCCTGCGACTTGATGGAAATTAACAAAACCAGCACTACGCCATTACACCCACAATTAGACGGCATAGCAAAGAGATTTAACAGGACGCTAGAATCTTCATCATCTTTCTGAAGTAGACGACAGTAACTAATGGGATTGGGATGAGCACCTACCTCTGCCCTTGCTCTTATACCGATTTGCTGTACATAACAGCACTGGGTTAACACCAGCTCATGTTTTGTTCGGAAACGAAATAAGATTTCCCTCTGACCTGACTTTTGGGTCGTCAGATCGACACACTACGGAAATTAATGATAATGATAACCCGGTATGATTTAAATGCAAATTTGACCGACTTTACAAGCCGATGACGTTTGGTTGCATAATCCACAAAGGATGAAGAGCAAGTCGCCGAAATCGTCACCCTCATGGGATGGACCGTACGAGGTTATTAAGAGGTTAATTGATGTTGTGTATCGCATCAAACGCAGTCTAAGGACAAAAGATAAAGGTTGTCCATCGGGATCGAGGTGATGATGCATTTAATCGGTCAGATCAGACCTAATAACTGCCCCGAGGGAGGTCGCTGTATATTCAAACGAGATGCAAATCTAAATTCACATTTCGGGATAAGTCTACTGATTTCTAGCTTAGTAAACTAGGAGCACTCTAGAAAACTCAAGAAAGTCAAATTATATATGAAGGAATGTTTCGAAACAGAAGAGTTAGTTCTGTAGCGCGTTGAGCTCTGTTTTAGTTTGACACTAAATGTCCGATTTATCAGTTGAGTTTGTATTGTGAATTTTGTTTGTGTTATCGTTATTGAATAAAGTTTCATTAATTGGAAGACAAGTGTAACTAAAACCTACAGTAATTTGTAACAATATATAGTTCTGAGACGCTGCGTATATATCCAAAGCGCACTGAGGCAGCGTGGTAAGGTATGCCTCATATCCCATGTAAAAATTTCTAAAAATATTCTTCATTTTTTCAACCATTTGAGCCAATTCGTCCCACAAAAAAGACCTTAAGCTCTTGTTACCTTTAGACCTTAAGAGTCTCCAATCAGATCTTCAGCTTTTCTCTTCATAAATGCATTTTTTCACGAGTTTAGTTATTCAAGGCCAAAGATCTTCAGCTTTTCTCTTCATAAATGTATTTTTTTCACCACATTAGTTATTCAAGGTCAATTCCTCAACCTCTAAACTTGAGTTCCCGATAAAACTGCCAAAAAATATGTTCTTGTTCTCAGCCCTTCGAGTCAATTCTTCAGTCCTATACTTCTTCTTTTTTATTTAGTTAGTTAGTCAAAAATACCATATTTCCACCTATCTTCAATTCCCTTCAGTACAGGCCTACAGTCTTTATCACAGATTTTAAGTTCTTCTTCTTCGTCTCTTCTCAAGACCTTAAGTTCTCTAGTTCTATCTGCAATCTTTCAATTCTTCAGTAAGGCTATACATATATAGATATGAATATCACGTTCTAACGTTACTCAAGATAAATCGAAAGTCTTACCAAGCCAGAATGAATTTATGACAGTGATTTACATTCCAAGCACTAAATAACAGAGTATTACTAGTTATGATTTCTGTTTATTCCATTCGTAAGGTCACATAACAGTTTGGTGTCATTTCCAAAAAGAACCGTAGAAGTTCTAATGACATTAAAGAAATTGCATTTATTAGGCGGCCGTGATAAGACCTGTAAAATGAGATACGGCTACCATATTTCATTATAAGTATGTAAATATGTTAAGTGAACAAATCCGTTTTTCTAAGCAAGACATTACGAAAGGTAAGTATGAAAAATTTCGTTCGAATGTTTACCTTGGCAAGGTCACCGTCATAAAACTCGTGTGTACATACATCGGATAATGAGTCTCGGGTGGAGTTGAGATACCGTGATTACATTCTCGTGATCATAATCGAGGAAGATCTTTATTCTGCTGATCGTGAAAGTGGGGTTTGAAAAATTTCTTCTTTTCTTAGCGTTTGTTGGCGTTTCTTGCGGCTGCATATCATCGTTTGCGTTCACCGACTCTTTGAATTCTCTCTCGGTACGGCGCGCGAAGAATTCAAACTCGATGACCACCGCATTCGTGGATTTTGAATAATTTTATGCGTAAATTCAATCGCATAATGTTGTGATTTTGTGTCTGGGATTGCTGTTGTGAGTGGTGGAGGGAATTTTTAGGGAATATGCCATCGGATATTGTGTCTTTTGCTGTGTCCACGGGACTTGGAGTCAGCGTTTTAGCGGGAATACTCTCGGGTGTATGTTATCTGTTAACGCAGAAGGTACAGAGACCCAAAAGGTAAATTTATGACTATCAAATATTAATAAGATCTTTGTTTTTACTGAAATTTTATTAACTTAACTAAAAATTCTAAAACCTGGTTATGTATATAAACAAATTGAACATCTTCATAAATCAAGATTGAAGGTAAAAATACCAAATTCTAGTGCAATTCGAAATTATTTCTTAAGCATAAAATAATTATCAACAATATGGAATCAACTATTATATATGTAATTGTTTTCAAAATTTGTATCATCTAATCGGTTGTCACTAGTTGAAACTAGCCGTGTTTATGACTGTTTGTCAAGGGCATTTCACGGAGTAATTCTAAATTATTACCTAGTTGATAAACTTCAAGGTTATGGACTTGGTAAAATGATTTGGATTTGGCTGAGTAGCTAGCAGTTTGATCGATTCCAAATATTTGGATACTGATTCGTGTAATGTTTGTAATACCACAGGGTTCATAACTTGGACTATTGCTGACAAATTTTATTATCACTGATCAATGATCGATGTACAATGTAACTGAACGAAGTGTTCTAAAAGATCAAAATTCAGGTTTAAATGGAATTCGCATTATAAGGATTATCTGTTTGATTTTGATTTTTAAAATTAGTTTTCATTGTTTCAGCTGAGTTTGTGTTAATGGTTATTTTGTACCATTGACAGCGTATCGTTAGTAATCAAATGCTTCAAAAATTTATACAAATGATTTCATTTAGCACATTACTGCTTTTTTCTGATTGTTTATTTCTTCAATACAGTATCATTGTCGTTCCTATTGGTTTTAGCTAAAGACTAATTTACATAACCTCTGCTAGAATTGGCAGAAGGTAATAGTGTTGGGTCGTTGACGCTTTTACATTCAACGAAACGAGACTGTTTTTTGTCGCTGATAAACCTATTTATGAAGCAGTTTAATTTTCGACCAGTTTCGACCGTTAACGGAACAACGTCCACAAATGATTCATTGAAAGATAAATTAAACTAGTTTATTCCTAAATATATGGGTAACCGTAATAGAATAAACAGTAACAAGTTTAGATATAAAATGTTATTGATCGACTTGAAATGAGACGACATTAACCACATTCCCTGAAGCATTCGACGCTTTTCGTGTGCTTAAGCTAGAACGTAACTCATACCTTCTAGTTTCAACGATTTCAATTCTCACAATTGTTTATATCTTGAGTATCACTGACAATTCAGAAGTGGTAGACACTTATCTGCTACTTTTAAAATAAACCATAATGCCCCAGAAGTGAGAATTAACGAGAGAGTGTAGAAGTGGTCAACGATTTCAGATACCTTGGCAGCATAAAATATAATTAAAAAAACTACGTCAAATGGTTGCAAAACCAGGCACTACTTGTACTACAATTCAAAATTTGTACAGAAAGAACCAAAACAGCAGCTTACAAAATACTAATAGGTAATACTAGCGTTGACATATGGATTCGAAACCTGGACCCTCACAAAGAAAATGGAAGAAACGTTCTCAATGTTCGAGAGGG
The DNA here is from genome assembly GCA_034190945.1 of Octodonta nipae. NCBI lineage: Eukaryota > Metazoa > Arthropoda > Insecta > Coleoptera > Chrysomelidae > Octodonta > Octodonta nipae. The sequence continues at coordinate 30,741,195 of CM067218.1, read as the reverse complement.
ACATACTAAGGGAAATCTACTGGCCAGTCAGAGAAACTGATGGATGAATGTCACAATTTACTTAAAAAATAAACCGACATCGAACACCCTTTAAATTTTGTATTACAAAAAAGAGCGGCAGTCATTTGGAACTGAACGATGGAAGCGAAAGCTTTTTACGAAATATACTTCTCGTCTCTTGTTATCTCACTATCTCTGTTTCTCTTTCTTTGCGTCCTTCTGAGTAATGGATATAAATATCAAGTGAATAATGGTCACTTTTTAGTTACGACTAAAGTATAAATCCAACTGTGTAATTTAATTCTTAATTTAAATCTATATGCAAAGGAACAAATGACGTCTAAGTTAATTTTTAAATACATGCTTTTTCACATATAGTTGTCACAATTTTTTAAAAAACAGTTACAATTATGTATTAGCCAGTGTAAAATCCAACAAATGCTTAATGAAGAAAGACTTCAAATGTTTCTTTTTCATTTAAAATATAACTTTGGATCATTTTCTCTTTATGTCATTTAAAATTATGGAACCATTGATTTCCCAATAATGGTATCATCTGGAAAAATGTTCTTTACAAACATATGCTGCTCCTTGAAAATTATTTGTAAATATTTTTTCATACTACTTACCTAGTTCTTCTGCAACACTAAAGATCGATAACTGATCTATTCTTTCTTTTTAATGTTACAATTAGCCAAACCATATTACATTCTAAACTAATGTGCTCCAAAAAATATTTACACATTACACTAATGCAAAGCTCATACCACACCTACAAAGCAGTATTTCATATATAGGTAGGGTAATTCAAGTTATCCGAAATGGAATAGCATTGCTAAACGAATCAACGATAGATATCTATTATATTGTAATGTTTTTATTTTCACACTCGGGTTCAGTTCTTGGATTTATTTAAAAACATAGTCCAACTCACTCTAATTTATTGCCACTACTTTAACACAATTTATATTCACAAGAACTATTTACAATTTATCTTAACAATACGACCGTCGAATACTCGATGAATCTCATCGTCAGCTGCAAGTTTTTATATATTTCTCTCGGAATTATTCTGGCAAGTCAACGAACTATCGGAAAACTTCTTTCATGTGTTCTGGAAGTTTCAAGGGAATTCCCAGTAAAGGCAGCGGTCGGCCTGTTGAAAGACAAAACATTTCGGATTCCCAGAAGTATCGAAATAATGTCCCTTCCACGAATTGGTTGATGGCCGATTGCACCAGCTGTCGGATGAATTATCGCAACAGTATGTAGATATATTTAAAGAGTAGGTTTACTATGTACAGGGAGTCCCAAATATAAGAAACATCAATATTGTATTTTATTCATAGGATCGATTTTTTTTTATGATTGATTCTGTTAGTCGCGATATTTCGCGTCGAATAAGGTGAGGGACCGCGTAAAAACTGTAAACGTTACCTAGAAAAGCTCAATTTCTAAGTAGCCTAATCAGCTAGTGATAATTCGCGTCGAATAAGCTGAGTGACCGCGTAAAAACTGTAAACGTTACCTAGAAAAGCTCAATTTCTAAGTAGCCTAATCAGCTAGTGATATTTCGCGTCGAATAAGGTGAGTGACCGCGTAAAAACTGTAAACGTTACCTGGAAAAGCTCAATTTCTAAGTAGCCATATCAGCTAGTTCCGCCTTAGCCTTCTCAAAGGTACCTAGAACATTCCAATTTCTAGATAGTTTAATCAGCTAGCTCCGCCTTACTATTATCAAATTATCCAGAACGCCCCATTCTAAGTAGCCCAATCAGCCATCTCCGTCTTAGCATTATCACGGTTACCTAGAACAAATTATCAAAGATACCTAGAACAGCCCCATTTCTAAGTAGATTAATCAGCTAGTTACGTCCTTAGTAATAAAGTTACCTAGAACAGCCCAATTTCTAAGTAGCCTAATCAGCTAGCTCCGCCTTAGCATTATCAAAGTTACCTAGAAGAGTTCAATTTCCAAGTAATTTAATCAGTTAGCTCCGCCGTAGCAGTATCTAAGTTACCTAGAACAGTTCAATTTCCAACTAGTTTAGTCAGCTAGCTCCACCGTAGAATTATCAAATTACCCAGAACAGATATTAATTTCAATTATTATTTAGAAATTCAAATTTGTACTTTATAATATGAAGTTAGTCATACAAATCTAATGGCAAGTAACGTTGCCTTTTATGTGATGTTTTTTCTGACATCTGACGTATGTCTCTAATTTAATATATCACAAAGAGAGAATTGGAAAAGCAAAATTTGTGCTTTTTGTATATTAATTGGATGTTATACTTATTTATTTTAAAATTGATTTATTGATTTTCTATAAAAGCAGACACTCTTAATACATTACCTGGTCTCTGTTTCTTAGTCACAGAGAACTGAGTTGTATGGGTCTGGGTATTTCAAGATCAAAGAAGTAAGGTGTCGGTCGGAACATGTCGAAACCGATACAATTTCTATAGTCATATGTGTAAGTGTGGGCCCCCGTTAAGAAACTTTGACTTCAAATAAACAGAAAATCCAGTTTGTCAAACAAAGAGATTTCTGCAAAAAAGCGTGTAATGGTCAACGATTCCTCTGAATTTACTTTCTTCAGTGATCGAAATTGCGGGTTTCTAAATATTTTTGCATGACCTGTTGATTTTTTTCGTTCACTGTTGCATTTCTGAACTAAAACACCTTCTGTTGTTCTAGTTAAGTCGCTTATTATCGTACCAGTTTCATATTCAATTTCTCACGCAACAATGCAATACCCTTTCAATAATTTCTATCCATATTTGGTAAGAACGCCGAAGTGTATACTAGTGTATCTATATATTATTATATTGCACATCAAATTACTTCGAAAGGATTGCCAATCACTTGGTAATACTAAACCTATTGTTGACGTGAGTACAGTTCCTGCCTAAGGGTTTACCTAAATAAGCATTATTAGTTTAAGAGGTCAAACTTTCTCCAGGTACATTTAAGCAAGGTTATCAGATAAGTATCTAAATATTAATAAAAAATAAATAAATTGGCATATGGGATAATAATTTTGATCTTATATAAGGCATCGACATGCACTCAAGCGTATTATCTACACGATATACTCTTCAATAAGTCGTAGCATCAAATAGCCAAGCAAATTGCTGCCAGGTAATCATATAAAATCTAAGTAGACATTGTAATTTCCTCCGTTACCTTGTATTCAGAGAAGCACAAGGTTTGTCTATTCTTGTCTAGTTTTTATTCAAATACAAGTCAAAATTCACCTATTGATTTATCTCCTGTTTTATTGTAAACGGTAAGTAGGCCAGTACTCCGAACAGATTATATCAAATAAAGCGTTTTCTTTGCAAAATTGGAATACATGTTTTTTTGTAGAATTTTGTTGTACACAATATCTTTAATAAATGCAATGTGTGGAAAATTAATTATAATAAATCAGAGGTTTAAATTTTTCAGTTTTTCTTCTACAGGGTATTTCTGAAATATGGTTCCAAACTTCTGCTGTGTATAGAACTCATTAAAATAAGCCAAAAAGTCCCTATTAACATCTGTCCTAAAACGCACCCTTAGGAAGTAATAAACTTTTTTTTCTGTTATTGATAAAACGGTTAAAAATAAATAGCGAAAAATGTATGGGTCTTACATAACTTTTTACCTCAAATTACATGTGCCACTCCGTTTTTTCGGCTCGTATTTTTTTATTTCAATTTTTTTACAGTTTTCTCTACAGATGTATAAAATTTTATCAATTTACGTAAAAAATTATGTTTGTCCAAATCGATATTTCCAATGGTTTTCAAGCAAATTGAGTTTGAAAATTACTCTGCTCATTAAGTTATTAGGCCAAAAATTACAAAAATCTGTTTACAATGGCATACAAAAGACTGATGTTGCCACAACGCTTAACAATTTAAGTTATTAATAAACTGTCAATTGAGCTGATATTGGAAAATTAAATAGTCTTAGTTTATGTCTTAAATTATGTATTAAATGATCGGACCCTCCCTTCATAACTGCAATTTATTTAAATAATGTTATTGAATTCACACTCAATTTAATGTGGAGAATATCGATTTGGCTAAGATAAATTTTCTACGCAAAATTGTTTTAAAAATCTGTAGAACAAATTGTAAAAAAACTGAAATAAAATAATTTGGTCAACTGCGAGTTAAGACTCGCATACTAAGGGTTACCTAGCTCCTTCAAGATTCTAGTATTCCAGTTTCAGACAAGCAGGGAATGAGTGCATTATCTTATATTTACCCTTATATCTTTTAAAGGAAGCGTTTTAAATTTATAAAAAATATACACTTTGATTTTCCACAGATAGACTTTTTATTTTATCTGCTTCAGGATTCGCTTGATTTTTATCAGAATACATATGTATTTAATTTTCTAATTTGGCCCCCAAAAATTAACATTAGAGTTTTATTTTACTAATAAACTTTCAGAGAAGTCTTTTATAATCTACTCTCTGAGTTTTGAGGCTCTCTAGATTGGAAGATAAAGGGCAAAATAGGTCAAGTTTTAAATTATAAATTATAAAATCTGTTATTCAAATTATAAAAATACACATAAAATATATTTTTCAAAATTTAAATAGTGTAGTTTCTAAAGTGGGAATTAAGTCGATGTTTAATATTTTTGTTAATATCTTTTCAACAAATGATTTTAAAATAAGATATATTTGTAATTCACATAATGAGCCTTTTATCTGATATATTACATGATGCGTTTGAAATTTGAATCTTTATTTTCCATTTAATTGTATAATTTGTCCCTAAAATTACTATGGGGGTTTTCTAATAATTTATTTTCCGTTTATTTCTATTATTTGGAGGCCAAATAATAGAATTAGGGATTTTTTCATATTTCTCCTATAAACACAAAAATTAGGTCTTATAGTTTGGGGAATAACGGGGGGAATGGATAATTTTTTGTAAAAATTTTTTTAATATATTTTAAAATATTCATTTTAAAAACATTATAAAAATATATTTGTATTCGTCATAATGTGGCTGTGATTTGATATATTACATGACCCGTTAGAAACAATTATAATTTTTTATTTTTCATTTAACTCTATAATATGCCCCCCAAAATGAATATTAGGGGTTTCTCCTTATTTTTCCAGTAAAGTTCATGTGAGGGGCTATACTTCAATTTTTTTTAAAAAATTTCCAGCTTATGGTTTCGGAGATAGGAGAGGGGGATGGGTAAATTTTTTATATTTTTGGTAATATCTTTTAATTAATTTATTTTAAAAATATGAAAAAAATATATGTGTTTTCGTCATAGTGAGCCCTTTCATTTGATATATAACATGATGGGTTAGAAACAATTTTATATTTTCCATTTAATTCTGTAATTTGCCCCCCCAATATTAAAAGTAGAGGTTTCTCCTTATTTTTCCAGTAAACTTTAGGTCAGACCCTATACCTCTAATTTTTTTCAAAACTTTACGTTTTATAGTTTCGGTGATAAGGGGGGGAATGGGTAAATTTTGGTATATTTTCGTTAATATCTTTTAAAAAATATATTTTTTAAATATAAAAAAATATATTTGTGTTCCTCATTCCTTTCATTTGATATATTACATTTTAAATTTTTATTTACTTCTATAATTTGCCCCCCAAAATTAATATTAATGGTTTCTCCTTATTTTTCCTGTAAACTTCGGGCAACGTTCTATATTTCCTATTTTTTTCAAAATATTAGGCTCACTAGTTTCGAAGATCAGGTTGGGGGGACGGTTGATTTTTTTAGTTTTTCCCCCCAGAAGTACCCCTAAAATCAAAATTTTTTCTTTTACTATATGTACTCCTGATCGGGTCCCCAAACTATACATTGATACCAAATTTCAACCTCTTCCGTCCAGTAGTTTAGGAGAAAATTTCTGTGATGTGACAGAGGCAGAAATCCGGAGTGATATTATAAGGGTATCCGTATATTGTATATACGGAAGCCTAAAAATTACGGACCGAAAACGCGTTCACCAACCTAAATATGACGCTTATGATTTGCATGTCGAAAAATGAAGTAGCACATGTTTTTTAATGTAAAAAGTTATGTAACACCCATACATTTTTTTCTATTTATTTTGTCAATAACAGAAAAAAAACAGTTTTAGCCTTTTTAAGGGCATATAATTTGCAAAGGTTGCGTTTTAGAGCATATGTTAATAGGGACTTTTTGATTTATTTTAATGAGTTCTATACACAGCAGAAGTTTGGAACCATTTTTCAGAAATACCCTGTAGAAGAAAAACTGAAAAATTTAAACCGCTGATTTATTATAATTAATTTTCCACACATTGCATTAATTAAAGATATTGTGTACAAGGCAATTCTACAAAAACATGTATTCCCATTTTGCAAAGAAAACGCTTTATTTGATATAATCTGTTCGGAGTACTGGCCTACTTACCGTTTACAATAAAACCGGAGATAAATCAATAGGTGAATTTTGACTTGTATTTGAATAAAAACTAGACAAGAATATACAAACCTTGTGCTCCTCTGAATACAAGGTAACCCTATTTGTTACCAACCGCAATTTTTAACAAAAGTTGGTTAGAACATTTTTTTATAAAAGTGATGCCATTAGACTTTTGAAAATCAACGCTATTTCTAAAAATTTGGATTTTTTTAAAGAAATTTGAATTTTTACAGTTTAGTATACCCACTATATGAATATCACTCCTGATTTCTCCGTCTTTCACATCACAGCGATTTTCTCCGAAAGTACTGAACGGAAAAGGTTAAAATTTGGTATCAGTGTATAGCTTATTGACCGGATTAGGAGTACATATCGTAAATGAAGACATTTTCATTTCACTTCTGAGGGGAAAATTTAAAAAAATTGACCATTATCTTCCTTATCTCCGAAACTATTGAGCCTTAAATTTGACAAAAGTGGAGAATATAGAACGTTGCCCTAAGTTGACAGGAAAAATAAGGAGAAACCCATAATGTTAATTTTGGCGGGCAAATTATATAATTAATTGAAAAATTTGAAATTGAGTAATACGAATCAATTTTTTCTTGTTTTAAAAATAATTAGTTTAAAAGCAATTAACAAAAATAATTAATATTAATTTTGGGGGCAAATTACAGGATTAAATGGAAAATATAAAATTAAAATTGTTTCAAAAGCATCATGTAATATATTAATATATTTTTGAAATAAATTGCATAAAAAATATTAACAAAAATATAATAATTACTTATCTCCTTCTTTATTTTCGAAAGGATGCGACCTATAATTTTGAAAAAAAAAAAATCGACAAATAGGGCCTTACCTGAGCTTTGCAGGAATTATAAGGAGAACCCCCTAGTATCAATCTTCGGGAGAATTATAGAATTAAATGGAAAATATAAAATAAAACTTATTTCAAACGCATCATGTAATATATCAAATCAAAGGGCTCACTATGAGGAAAACAAATATTTTTTTTTCATATTTTTAAAATAAAATGTTTAAAAGATGTTAACAAAAATACAAAAAAATACCCATTACCCTATTTCCGAAACGATAAGACCTAAAATTTTGAAAAAAATTAGGGCTATAGGGCCTCACTTGAACTTTACAAAAAAAAAGGAGAAAACCCTTATATTAATTTTAGGGTGCAAACTATAGAATTAAACTGAAAATAAAAAAAAGACTTTCTCAAACGCAATTGTATACAGAAAATTTACTCCACTGTTATCCTAATTCTGAAAAAAGACAAGTAGTTAATGCTTCCGAGAATGCGTCTATATCAGTGCACTACCAGACCAGTAAGCGGTTGTTTGCTGTAAACACAAATGCAGTAACTGCCAAATTTGAAATAATGAATACAAAATGTTTGACTTTTTATGTGCATATAAAGTTGGGATAACCTTATTCTGTACAATTGTCAAAATTGTAAATATTTTTGCACTGATTTAAATCTTTTTTTTTTATTTCCCAATCAAAATCCCTATAAACAGCTTCTGGTCCATTTTTAACATTTTTTAATTCTATAAAATGGATTTTCAAAATCGAAAGATCTTTGTTTTTAATTTTACAGAATTAGAATATATTAAAAACTTACCATTTAACTGAAAGGACCCCGCCATATCCTTATGGAAAATGGCTTGCAGTCAAATTAACTGAATCTATAGTATGATGTTGTTTATGCTGTGTAGATCAAAAGTTCTCATGGGCACTAATTCAAAATTCTTGCGTACTTACGATACGAGAGCCAAAGTGTTGTTGTCCGGCTAATTCTTGATATATGTATACGCTGTCCCAACATTAAAAAAAACAAATATCGATGAAGATGAGTTGAAGTTTTGTAGAATAATAAAACATAAATTAAATCTTTTTGTTAGTATAATTCTGAAAAAAAATTTCAATGGATTCCAAACTATGAAGACACACTGTATATAGAGACCAACTGAGAATCGCCATCTTGAAGTTGGTTAACTGACATTTATTTTGATTTAATTCCAATCTATTTTCAATTTATTACTCCCCGGGTTTCGAACAGAGACATTTGCGTTCTTTAATACTATCGCCTTCACCAAAGGTTAAGAAAGTCGGTTAAAAAGTTTTAGCCGATTTTCTTAAAAAGGATATAAGCTATGTCTTTGAAAAATATATGGGAACACTTGCCCTTAACAGAAACAAGTCTAAACGATCCAACTTCCTTGAGTCGGGTTCGAGTATTAGCTGAACACACAAAATAAATAAATAAAAAACATAAATACAGACGAAATGAAAACCTCTTTCTTTTTTGAAGTCGGTTAGACATAAATTACTTTGAAGTTTGAATGAATGATGCAAGTTTGGTATCAAAATTTCAAATATGATAAATGAAATATAACAGTTTTCAGGATTCTATTATTGTATTGTATATTCAACAATCGCATGTAGCTTCAATTAAAGAGTTTTTACCAAAAAAGATTTTTTGTATAAGGTGTTGGACAACATTTTTGTCATATTTGAGTACCTTGTGAGTTAATACACTTAGTAACATAATTAAAGTAAATAATAGGAATTAAATTATTTTGATAGGCCAGTGAGAGGTTTTTTAAAAAGTAATCATCTCAAGTTACATAGCAAGTTTGGTGTTTCGAATTCACCCAGGCACAGGCAAGGTCGAGGGCAGCGAAGGGATCTAGATCAGCCCTGAAATATGGGATTGAAGGCTCAGTTTTATTTATTTATTTATTTATTTATTTATTTATTTATACAATAGGTCATCTTACAGGTTGTCCCTAAGGCAAACCCTTAATAAAGATGACACACAGTGACAAATAGAAAATTACAAATAGGTGAACTCGAAATAATTAATTAACAACAAAGTTCCAAACTTAACAATATCTAAAGAGAAAAAACATAAAAACTATTAAATTATATTGTGGATCATGTTTATATATCACTGTTTACGCCTGTATTATAAAACTCTTGTAACGATTTAGTTAAATTTTTCTTAAAATTATTAAAATTGGAGGAAAAGATATCTACGTTTAAATGACAAATTATATTATAAGCATTCATACTTCTTATTAACGGGGAGTTACCGTAGTAGTTGGTAGAATAGTAAGGAACGTAAAAAATCTGTTTGTGTCTTGTTCTAGGAAAACTGCAATTAATTGGTAAATTCTTCAGACACCATTCAGAACACAACATATTGTTAATAACTTTATAAATAAAACAAATATCGGCAATTTCTCTTCTGATAAACAGTGGCTGAAGGTTGTAGAATCTCAAGTTGTGACTATATTCTTGGTAATGCCGAAACCTAAAATACCTATAATTAAGTGCATTCACAAATTTTTTTTGTACATGTTCTAGGGATTTTATATACTTATCATACATAGGATTCCATGCCATACTGCAATATTCTAAAGAACATCTTACGTAAGAAATATACAACCTTATTACTGTACTATGGTCTTTAAAATCTTTTGTATTTCTTAGTATATAGCCCAGGAGCCTTAAGGCTTTTTGTACCATAAAGGAAATATGGTTATCAAAGCTTAACTTTTTGTCCATAATAACTCCTAAATCTTTAATTTGGGTTACTTGAGGAATAATATCATTATTGATGGTCATATCAACTAGTGGTGGATTAACTAATCTTGAAAATAGTATACAATTGCACTTCGTTACATTCAATATTAATCTGTGGACTTGACAGAAATTAAAAAAGCTACGAAGGTCGGCTTGCATTAATTGGTAATCATTAATTGTTGAGATTTTTCGATAGATTTTCATGTCATCAGCATATAAAAGTACATTACAAAAAGAAAAACAATAATAAGGGACCCAAGTGGGACCCTTGTGGAACACCCGAATTAATAGGAGTGACTCTAGACTTTACATTGTTTAGAGCAACATACTGGGTTCTGTTGGAGATATATGAACAAATAAGATCCAGTACCATGCCATGCACACCGAAATTTATAAGTTTGGCGACCAGTGTCGGATGATGTACCTTGTCGAATGCTTTGGAAAAATCGGTGTACACAGCACATACTGACTGACCGTTTTCCATCCCATTATATATATATATATTCTCAATGAAAGGCACTAAATTAGTAGCTACTGATTTTTTCTTAAAAAATCCGTGCTAAAATATGGTAAGACGATCTTTAACCAGAAAGAATAGCTCTTGAGTCAGAATTTTTTCAAAAATTTTACCCGTTAAATTTAATAAAGATACTGGCCTATAGTTATTTACAACATTCTTAACACCAGACTTAAATATGGGGACAACTTGGGCCATTTTTATAAATTATCAATTATTTTCGTAAAATATTTTTTTATTCTATAGATTTGTCATATAGCGGAAATACATACATGAAAAATAACATTTGAAATTCTAATAAATTCTTCCATCTTCAAAAAGAATTTTGCACCCATACTCTATGTTTTCACATCTCTTATAAATTCACTTGAAGTGAAAGCCCTTAAGAATTGTTTATTTTCGTAGTAGGTTTACTGTTAATCATTAAATCTAATGAACACATACTTTATTTGAAGCTTATCTGATCAAGGAAATCAATAATTCCTGAAACCGTATAACGATCAACAACAACAATATATTCTCAATAATTTATTACAGCAATGCAGGAGTACGATGAAACTTTCCCGCATAAAGAACTTTTTGAATTTTATTCGATGTGAATTAAAGATTAGAAGATACCGTATTGCATTCACGATTTTGTGCGTTTCAAATTTGTGCTCACAGATTTGGTTTCGATTGAATGTAAGAAAAATTGATAAAATCGAATCACTTTAATTTATCTGCAATCGAAATTAATATTGTCGAGAAACTAGTTTGTTTCTTTGCCAGGACTTTTGCCAATTAAGTTTTTTATTAACCGTGAAGAGAACGACGGATGCTTGCTTTCGTTTCGTCGATAATTTTAATGAATTATTCTTTTTTGTTTGAATAATTAAATTAGCAATATAACTGTTAAAAATTGTTTACTGTAATTTCGTAACTAACCTAATCTGAGATCATTAAACATTCATTTTTGTTGAATTAGTTTGCGTATATGTGAAACTTATAATATAAATCTATTTAATTCCACCGATTACAAATAAAATGCTATTTATTTATTTATTTTATCAAAGTATGTAGGCTTTCAAGGCCGGTGTGTATGGATGAAATGTGATTTTCCGGGCTATATTCCCGTGGTCTATTGGAATTAGTTCGGAACGTTTCATTTCATATACTACGTGGCAGACATCTAAGTTGATATCTCGTTGAGTGCTCGATGCGAATAGGACTCTCGAGCTTTGGAGCACTGGTATTTATAGGTCGCTGGGACGATATATTGATCTCTAATTGGTCGGGGATGAGTGCCGGGGGAGACTGTGCGTCTAGTGGGTGGCTTTTGGATCGGTGCTATAGTGCATGATACCAAACTCTGTACGGTTTAACACACACCCTCTTCCTTTCTGTTGAAATTGTTTGGATGTTTATATATTTCAATTGCCTCTCGGTGTAGACGACAAAATTAGTGGGATGAGGTGGACAATAAATCAGAATTTTCGTACAGTATCACGTGGTCAAATGAGTTTAATGCATGCTCAGCGACGGCCGATTTTTTATCTTGTAATAACCGACAATTCCACTTATGTTCAAATACCTGTGTGCTAATGCTACGCTGTGTATTAGTTTCAAAAAACTATTTATTTGTAAATAATTAAATTGCATTTTTATTTTATATTTGAATTCGTCCTTTTGTAATCTGGAAAGGTAGAGAGTAGCTTGTAGCTAAATTTCGCCTTTCTGGAGCAAATGTTGTAAACACTTGTATGGACTAAAGACATTTTATTATTTTATCACACGTATGAAGGGATAACATAAGAAACGGTAAGATATGCAAAAATGATCAAATGGAGAAAAAGTCGCGTATTTTAGAGCCCATTCGACTACTTTTACTAGCAAAACTCTCTCTTACCGTTCCCAAGTTATACGACGAAAACCAAAAATATTTTTTTACACAATAAGGCGTCATCAAATCTTCACTGCTACGTTTCGTTTCTTCAAGGCAATCATCAACTATTTTATTTTTAAATATGAACCTGTACGTTTTTGTTAGAATATCGGTAAAGTATTTAAAGACCAGTACATTGGTGTATAATATGTTAAGGTTTATACAACGTTTTGGGCCAAAAATAATATACAGGGTAACAAATTTTAGTAAGGTTCTGCTTATAGCCTATATAATATGTTATATAGGCTATAATAATAATAAAAAAGTATAATATATTATACGTTGGTATATAATATGTTAAGGTTTATACAACGTTTTCGGCCAAAAATAATATACAGGGTAAAAAATTTTAGTAAGGTCCTGCTTATAACTTTTTACTTGTTTTTCTTGAGTTGTAAAACGAAGTAAATTGAAAAATCAAAAATATTCAAAAACAAATCAGAATTTGTTTTTTGTAATTTAAGTTGCAACGGAAACAAGTTAATACAACAATTCTCGGTAATAGCAAGATCTATGGAATAAAATCGACAAATTTTCTTTTGTTGCTCAGATGTGACAAAACGACAAAGGAGAATATGGAAAAGCCATAAATAGCTCTTTACTTGTTAAATTAACGTAAAAAATTTAAATATTAAAATATTCCGTATTTTAGTAAAAATTCAATTTATAACAAAAATATGTATAATGTTGCATAACAATATTTTACAACTTTGACGCTGTTACTGTTATACCAGATACCTACAATTTTCATAAGCACATATTCCAACTATAATATACCTACATTTTAGAAATCATCAACGAGAAACTTTGATTTTCCGGATTTCACCAATTTTTACTAAATTTACAAAAAGGTAAAAGTTTTGATATTCTAGATTTTTCCAAAAACATTGTAATTGGACTATTTAGGCTATAAGCAGGGTAATATACTACATACTAATATATTGTTCTAGCAATGCTTTATCGATGTTCTAACAAAAGAGTACAGCTCCGTATTTAAAAAATAATAGTTGATAATGGCCCTGAAGAAACATAACATAAGTGAAAATTTGATGAAGTCTTATTTTGTAAAAGTATGTGTATTTTTCTTCATTTAATCTTGTTTCTAAGTTTTACCGATTCTTAGATAGCAATGTTATCCCTTCATATGTGAGACACCCTGTATACAGGGCCACATGACCAATGTATTTTGTACTGTCCTATCGTCAACAAAGGGTCACTAAAGTCTTTAGGAGATCAGAAAATATGTCGAAGTTGCTAAGTAGGTTTAAAAACAGTTTTAACTTGATGTTGTCTAAACAACTTCGATCCGATTTGTTGTGTTCTTTATTTACGTCAAGTGCGTTATCCCCAAATTTATTATTATGGTTTGGGTAAAGACGTGTCTTGTAGATCTTCGCTGATCCATGAGTGTCCTAATTATAGTCCTTTTTGTTTACCAAAAACCCAGCTACACAGACAGGCACCTCCAATCTCCAGCCTAAACAAAAGAGGACTGTAATTAAGACTCCTATAATCGTTCAACCAGGATTTGCAAACCATGCCATCTAAAAAATGAGTTACTCTGTTTAGACCGTTGAATCCAGGCTAATGGTTACGCGTGCCACGAGATCAGAAGGTGATAAAACTGAAATTATAAAATTGAAATCGAAAGCATAAGATGTACAACAACTAGGTATTTTATAAATAAACTAGTTGATCCACCCCAAGCTTCGCAAGGAGTAGACAAGACAGGGCATTTGACATTTTTACCTTGAATAATTTTTTAAATTTGATATTGCTCAATTTTATTTTGACATTTTTGACATATCTGATGTTTTGGATTTTCGACATATTTTGGATAATTGTGATATTTTTAACATTTTTATACCTTGATTGTTCCATTGATATCTTACTTCACAGAATGGTTTCTAAAAAATTATTATAATATTCAATAGGAATTATTATGATCAATTCCTTATTAAGATCATATAATTAAACACTATGTATACATAAAAATCTATAAAAAAAAATAATATAAAAAATATAAATTTTTCAATGTGAAAACATTTTAATAAGAATGTCAGTTCGATACGCCGTAGTAAGATTAGAGGAACAGATTTCTCTCCACCACTATACTTTACCTGACTCCGAACACCAAAATGCAGGCTTTCAAACTGAATTTACAAACAATAAAACTAAACCAAAAGAAAATTCATCTATCAAGAATTGTACTAAAAGATTTGATAATTAATATTTTTATTTCAGACGGTTGAAAAATGAATTTGTCGCAAAATGGGAGCATTGTAACCTTCATCTAAAATAATACGCCCTCGAAAGAAAATCACATTTGCGAGAAAACCTTTAAAGCTATGAAGATATCATTCTGATCAGTTATTTACCTCTTAAAACTGAAACTTTTTGCTAAGTTTCAGAGTTCCGACGTGTTTTAACCAATAACTATGAGCGATTGAAAAATGGGCACTTTTAATTATTTGCAAATAACTCAATAACTGATTATACAACCGGTTAGATGAACCTATCATTTAGTAGCTATTGAAAATGTGTATAAAACAGCCTTACATTTCATACTACAAATTTTCATTCAGCTGCTGAAATGGTACAAAAACTACCAAAATTGCCATTTTTGCAACTTTGAACACCCCGTATAAATAATTGAGGAATAAAAATTTGTTAACAACGGTTTTTATGTTGTATAATTGATCAAGAAAAACGAATAAAACGCCAGTGGATATTTTTTAGCAACTAAAAATACCAGCTTCCCCTGATTAGTTATAGATGTTTCAAACAATAACAAAACAAAACAAAAAGTCTATTGTGAGGTTTTCTTGATGCCACTGGTATTACAATTTATGACTATTTATAACCTTGCAACTAAAAAGTTTTTAATAAAATTTCAAAATTATGTCAGTGATAACTCTTCAAAAACACTTATTGGTTAAATAACCAAACTTTAAATGTTTAAATGGCTTTCTGTATTGAAAATTCATGTTTTTTTATTAAGTTTCCAAACGCCTCGTGAGATAAAAAAAATCTTATTATAAAGATTTAAATCGAGTATCTAATATTTTTTGCAAATTCTGAACGGTGAAAGGATTCCAATATTTACTTATCGTTGAAGACGCAAAGTGTACATGGGAATATTCACAGAGACAATATTTTTACATCATACAATGCGGTATTGTCTCTTCAAGTCAATATAATGAAAGTTCCTGATTTACTAATTGTAGGTATTAGTAAAACAACGATGAATAGATATTCGCAGTTTCTATACAGAACAAATATTAAAAAATTTCTTTTTGTAATTTACATATTGACATATTTACCTGATGAAAGAAAGTAATATAACTTTTATAGATTTGTTAAATAAAATATATAAAGTAAGACCTTATTATTTTTAAAGTGTCACCTTATCAATTTTGGTTGAATATTAAAGCATTCACTGCTAAACGTTAGTGTTATAATGATTAAATAATTGTTATCAGTAGTTAACAATTGTTGAAGCGTTTCCTTTCATGTACTTTAGTAATATCCCCGGGATAATGACACACAGATTATAAAATAAAAAGAACAATAATACCAAGCAAAAGTTAAGTGCAAAAAATATTTAATGATAATAATTTTTTAAAATTATTCTACATCAACACAATTAAAATTTCTTGAGGTTAATCTAGTACCGATTAATTAAATTAATTATGGGTATGTCAGAAGCAAGGGAAGAAACCAATTTTTGTTCGAAGAATATAAATCAAGTTTAATAACCGCAGGATCTAAAAGGAAAGGGAAAAGCTCCTTTCACATAAAAGTTGTTGCAATATTTCAGAGATACATATGTTCTTGTAAATATTTACTATAGCACCTTTCTTATTTATTAAGTATTATATGAAATTTATTTTCTTGAATGTTACCAGAATGGCAAATATTAAATAATACAAAACGTTTGGCTGTCAATGAGTTTTGAACTTTTCTTTAGGATTTTAAACACAGTTTTAAATATTGTCCGTTATTAGTAGCACACTCAGTCCACCGTTGGAGAAAACATACTTTGATGTTTTTCATTTTTTTCGATCTTGGGTAGCTAATCATCAATTTCGAGTGAGTCACTTAACATAATAGGTTGTCACTACATCAAGTGGGTGGCTGGCGGTTCCTCGCTTTTATGTGAAAAGATAAGAGAATTTGAATATTTTTCCATAAAAAGTGTTCATGTTACGGGATTTTGTACTAAGTAATAACTTTTGTAAAATGAACTTACATGGCTTAAACATATCTAATAAATTGTTATGTATTGTTAAAACTGGTTGATATTTGCTTGGTTATTTGGAACTCTACATACTTTTTTACAACAGTATATTTAAAAGCTTAAGATAATTTTGTAAATACTATTGTTTCTTTCCAATATTTTTTTACTCAAAAAATTTGTGGAATGGACAGAAAAAACTACAAATATATGGCAAAAAGTTTAATTGCAAAATTGTAGGTATAAAAATATCTACAACTTTTGTGTTTAAAATTTTTTCACATAACCTCAAAATTTATGTGACAGATTCAAAAAAAACAAGTTTCTGTTTTTTTTATTTTTATCTTTTAGATAAAAAAGTCGCAAAATTTGGTGAAAAACTTACCTTGTTACTGCTTTTTTAAAAGAGTCGATGGGCTTTTTGTTTGTTGAAATCTCTACTTACTGATGGTGTAAAAAATATATACATTACTATGATAACTGTTCTCAGAAAATTAAGTTAATAAAGATAATATTTGGTAAGACATCTACAATATTTTGAGGAATTTATAGAAATTTTAGCCGTAGGTATTTTATAGAGAACTGAGGAAGGGGCTAGAATGGCCTGGGCCCTACTACTTAATTTTCGGATTTGAGTTTCTTTTGTTTTTTGCATTTTCATTTTTATGTCATTATTTTTCTGTGACTATTCTCCAACATTTTTATATTGTTATATTAGCTGATCTGGAAAACATTAGGAGTTACAGTGTTGATAGGCCAAAGTGAGTTTTTTCACTGAACGAAAAATGCCAAAAAAAAACAGAAACACCAGCATTGTAATTAAGTTTTCTTGATAAATGACGGATGAATACCGGTCAACTTACTGAGATTTGTAACTAAGACTTCACAAACTGGATGAATAGAATTTTTCATTGATAATCATTAACCACAAATGTAACAAAGTAAATCTGGTAACAATTTACATTGATACTTCACTTGAAATTTAATCAACCTACCGAAAGTTGTTAGAAGTTAAATTCTATTTGTCGGTAAGATAGCTTAGGTTAGGTTTACCTTACTAATTAATATTTCTAATGTATCAAAATCATTGTCGCTGGTTATTTTTTATGGTGTCAACCAAACAATGACTGATAGCAAACAACACTTCTATAGTCTTTTTATGAGAAAACATGTAAATGAAACCATACGATTGTTATTTGTTTCAATTAGGCCGGGTAGTTGTTGGCAGTCTTTGGCGCTCGTGTTGTTTTGATGGCTTTTGAGGCCAAATCACCAGTTACACCATTGAGCACTATGTCCAAATGATAAATCTTTTTTATCAAACAGAGTGTTCGTTGGTGAAAACATTGCGGGTGTTACGTCCATTTTCCGGCAGATTCGGTAGCCGTCTATGATCGATTCTCCAATGTTTGGTGGTGAAATTCGTTTTTCAGTAAACAATCAACCAACACTTGCACGTTAAAGGAACACCAACTCGCCCTTTCAATTTGGCGAATTTTACATCGGGACTTGGGCCTACAGCCGTACAATATACACCTGACTCAGCAGTTCAAAGTTAATGACCATATACAAAGCCCTTTGTTCGCTAAGTGTGCTTCAGAGCATTAGGAAGAGGGCACCAATTTTGGCCAAAAAATCATCTTTAGCGACGAGGCACATTTTTGGATGAACGGCTTTACAAAATGTACCATATGGGACGATGTCACACACCAGGTTCACTAGGAGACAATGCAATGTGTGGATTTTGGACCAATGACATCATTGGTCCGTACTTTTTGAAATCGACGTTGGCAAGGCCATAACCGATTTCTTTGGTCCAAATTGTATGCTGAGTAGACGACATGTTGTTCCAAGAGAATGGCGTAAAGTGCCACACAATGGACGCAACAATGGAGATTCTAAATAAACGATTTGAGCCTGTGACTATCTCTAGCAGAAGTGACGTTAATTGGTCAACAAGATCGTACGATTTGACCCCGTAAAAGTTTTTATGGTGAGGTATTTTAAGTCACAGGTCTATGCCAATAACCCGATGCTTTATAAGTCATTATAACCAATGCTATAGCTAAAATACGGCCGGATATATGCAGCAGAGTGACAGTCTGAGAAGACGCCGTAAGCATTTGAACGATATTGTTACGAAATTTACCCAAAGCCGACCCTGTGTCATTTCAGCACGACAACAAACGCTTCAAGATAAAAAAATACGATTCTCGAAAAGGCTCGGCAGCGGAAGGAACGATGTTGATTTCTACTGGAGAATTCTACGCTGGTGATATAAAAGAAGAACGCCACGATCGAGGCAGTGATACCGCGTCGACTAGCTTATATGGATTGTTATTGTATTTGAATCAGATGTTTGAATGTAAATAAAGTTCTAGAAAAGTGACAGTGAATACTAGTTGTTATAATTTTTAAATTGAACCCACGAAGTATATTGCAATTTGGTGTTAGAAGTGAAGGATTAAGTGCAGTTAACATCCTAAATTGATTTATGGAAACTCGTAGTATGGAAAAGATAGACGAAAAAATTGCACAGATTCTAGAAAAACGTGACAAGAAGGAGAAACAACATCAAGAAGAAATTCAACAAAGGTTAGTGAAATCTTTTGATGATAAACTTAAAGTTGAGTTAGAAAATCTTGTCACTACGATGAAAAGCGAACAACAAAATCTTGTTTCCACGATGGAAGAAAAACAACAAAATCTTGTTTCTACGATGGAAGAAAAACAACAAAATCTAGTTTCTACAATGAAAGGCGAACAACAAAATTTAATGGAAGGATTATTCTCGAAATTTGTAGAAAAACTAGATCAAACTGAAGAAAAAAGACAAATGCAATTTGAACAACTAATGCAAATAGTAAGACAAGTTAATGAAACAGTTAATGAAAGGATGCAAATAGTTGAGTCTGATATAAAAGAGATAAATGATGACATTAAGACCATAAAAAATACCGTGGACACTCTTGAAACAAAAGTAGATGACCTCGATTCCATCCAAAGCCAGGTAAAAGTTGAAATCAGTTCAATTCAAAACTCAGTTCAAGACCAAATCAGTGCTATCCAAGACAAGGTAGAAACAGAAATTAAAAAAATGCAGCAGGACTTACAGCGAGGAAATACCAGAACACCGTGAGTACCAGAGGTTCCATTAGTAAACCACCCACATTTGATGGCAGTTCATCTTGGCCCATGTATAAACGGCAATTTGAGGCCGTGGCTACAGCTAATGGATGGGATAATCAAGAAAAATCCACTTCTCTGGTAATTTCGTTAAGAGGTCCGGCCCTAGAACTCCTCCAAAGCATTCCAGTCGATGAACAAGGCAATTTCGAGAAGATCATCGCTATCCTGGACAAACGATACGACGATCAATCCTTGAGCCAGGTATACCAAGTCCAACTGAGTGGAAAAACGCAAAAATCCGGTGAAAGCCTCCAAGAATTCGAAGCAGAAATTAGACGGTTAGTTCACTTGTCCTACCCAGACCTGCCAGAGGAAACGAAAGACCAGTTGGCCACACAGAGTTTCATAAACGGCATCAGAGATGTGGAAGTACAAAGAAATTTAAGACTGAGTGGTGTCAAGAAAAGTAGTGAAGCTCTACTTCGGGCTTTGGAAGTAGAGGCCGTCATGACCATGTCCAAGCCGAGGGCCCGAGCAGTTTCCTTCAACCAGGAAGAGTCAGAGTCACAATTTCAAGCGCTGCTGGCTGGTCTGAACAAATTATTAGACCGGTCACAAAGAACTGGCACCAGAGGGGCATGTTACGGCTGCGGACGGACAGGGCACTTCCAACGTAATTGTCGAGTGAGGCCACCTGAACGATCACCGACCAGGGGTAACCAAGAGAACAGCCACATGTCCAGGGACCGTCAGTCAGTCAGCATAGGGGGGCGAATGCTGACTGTCCCTCCACCAGCCCCCAAAACGTTATCCATCCGGGGATTTTGCCGAGATAGCGGCAGCCTAGTCATCAGAGGCACCATCAACGGGCGAGCAGTTACCATCACCATCGATACCGGCGCCGCTGTGTCCATTGCCAAGGCCAGGGTTTTGAGAGCATCAGAAATTCGGCCAGTTACCAATAACATCCAGCTCAGAACAGTCACCGGCGAGTCCATGTCAATACAGGGTGAGGCAGATGTCGTGCTACAGATAGGGGACAACATGATCCGGCATAGGGTCCTGGTAGCGAATATTGAGGACGATTTTATACTGGGAATGGACCTAATTAGCCAGCATGGATTTATGTTCGACCCGAGATATGATGTTCTTCGGTTCCTGAATGAGGAATTTGTATTGACACGGCCCGTCAACACATCAGTCACGCCCATAAAAATTGTGGCAAAGTCTTCAGCTAGAATTCCCGGTCGAACAGAACAGATTATTCATGGGCAGCTAGACAGCAATCCTGGGAGCTGCGTTGGAATGGTGGAGCCCGTACACTCAGCTCATGACTACTTGTTTGGACGGGCTATAGTTAAAACCGGACGAGATATACCAATCAGAGTCCTGAATTTGTCCAACAACGACATCAGAATTACCAATGGTCAAGAGATAGCTTGTTTCGAGCCAGTAGAGACCATCATCAATTGCGAAGAAGAGTACCAGACGTCGGTGAAGGAGACAGGCCCCGATAAAGAGTTCCTACAACAGTTTGCTGACTACTTAACACACTTGACACCAGAGAACCAGAAGAAAGCCAAGCAATTTATCACAAAACACTGGCAAATTTTTAACAGTAAAAATGGAACTGCCGGTCGCACCAACATCATCCAGCATCGAATAGATACCGGAAAGGCTCAACCCATCAGAATACCACCTAGACGACTACCATTGGGGCAACAACAGGCAGTCGAGGAAAACATCGAGTCCATGTTACAAAATGGAGTTATTGAGCCATCCATCAGTCCATGGTCTGCTCCCGTCGTGCTAGTTAAAAAGAAAGATGGAACCACCCGATTTTGCGTGGATTACAGAAAGCTGAATGATGTCACGAAGAAAGACAGCTATCCACTACCCCGAATCGATGACACTTTGACCACACTAGCAGGCTCCCGTTGGTTTTCCACACTAGACCTAAAAAGTGGATATTGGCAGGTTGGTCTACACGCAAACGACAGAGAAAAGACAGCGTTCTCCACCAGTAAAGGGCCAGACATTCGACGACCATCTGAAGAACCTGGGCGAAGTATTCTCCAGAATTAATAACGCCAACCTGAGACTCAATCCGAAGAAGTGTTCCTTGTTTCAAAAAGAAGTAGAGTTTTTGGGCCACGTAGTGTCCGAGTCAGGAATCCGCACCAACGAAGACAAGATAGAAGCCATCCGTGATTGGCCAGTTCCAAGAGACAAACATGAACTCCGAAGCTTCTTGGGCCTCTGTTCATACTACCGGCGTTTTGTTGAGGGATTTGCCACCATCGCCGCCCCTCTACATCGGCAGACCACTGATAAAGAGACCTTCCATTGGAATCAGGATTGCGAAACATCATTCAGGCGACTGAAGGCAGCACTATGTTCCAGCCCAATCCTAGCCTTTCCTACACAGTCCGGCAAGTTCATCTTAGACACAGACGCCAGCAACACAGGTTTGGGGGCCGTCCTATCCCAGGTGCAAGATGGTGAAGAGAGGGTGATCGAGTACTACAGCCGTGGATTCTCGAAGCCAGAAAGAAATTATTGCGTTAACAGAAAAGAACTTCTTGCAATAATAAGGGCTGTAGACCATTTCCACAAATACCTGTATGGTCGCCATTTCTTAATCCGAACAGATCATGCCGCACTCAAATGGCTGCTGGACATGAAGACACCGGAAGGACAACTGGCCAGATGGATGGAGAAATTACAGCAATACGACTTCAAGGTGGAACACCGTGCCGGCCGGTTGCACAATAATGCCGATGCCCTATCCAGAAGACCCTATAGAGCGGAATGCAAGCATTGTCTGAAGACGGAACAGCGTTAGGGTATCTCCATCAGGCAGATCCGAGTGCAGGCCAATGAAGACTGGACAACGGAACAGTGCATCCAGGACCAAATGGCTGATCCAGACATCGAACCAATCTTGTCACTCAAAATGAGAGGGGCACCCAGGCCACGATGGGACGAGGTAGCTAGATACTCCGGCGTGCTGAAATCGTTATGGGCTCAGTGGGACTCTCTACGAGTAGACAATGGAATGCTCAAGCGAGTTTGGGAAAGCGCTGATGGACGAGAAACCAAGTCCCAACTGGTAGTTCCGAAGAAAAAGGTACCAGCCATCCTGACCGAAGTACATGATGGAATTACCGGAGGCCACCTGGGCATGAATAAAACCCTAGACAAAGTTCGCCAGCGGTACTACTGGGTGAATTACTTCGAAGACGTCAGAGCTTGGTGCCGCAAATGTGCCACATGTGCCGCCAGTAAGGGCCCGAAGACCCGGACCAAGGGCAGAATGCAGCAGTACAATGTGGGCGTCCCATTTGAGAGAATTGCCATCGATGTCGCCGGTCCGTTTCCCGAGTCTGAGAGGGGGAACAAATACATTCTGGTCGCAATGGATTACTTCAGCAAATGGCCTGAGGCATATGCGATACCCAACCAAGAGGCAACCACGGTAGCGACGGTGCTAGTAGAACAACTATTCAGCAGGTTTGGCGTCTCGATGGAATTACATTCAGACCAGGGGCGTAACTTCGAATCGAATGTATTCCAGAAGGTCTGCACGATGTTGGGGATCAGGAAAACGAGAACAACACCATTACACCCACAGTCAGACGGAATGGTGGAAAGATTCAACCGGACCTTGGAACAACACCTATCCAAGGTCGTCAGCAATAACCAGCGTGATTGGGACGAGCATATTCCCCTATTCCTGTTGTCATATCGCTCTGCTGTACATAATAGTACAGGCCTGACCCCAGCCAGGGTCTTATTCGGAAAGGAGCTGCGATTACCATGCGACTTGGCATTTGGCTCCCCCGAAGAACCTCCCCAAGACATCGACGATTATGCCGACCAGCTCCGACATAACATGCTGGCAATACACGACTTAGCCCGAACACAGATGTTGGCCACCAGTGACCGGATGAAGACGCGATACGACCTCAAGGCCAATTCAGCCGGGTTCCAGGAGAGGGACAAAGTCTGGCTGTACAACCCCCAACGGAGCAAGGGTAAATCCCCAAAGCTTACACCCGCCTGGGATGGTCCATACGAAGTGGTCAAGAGGCTGAATGATGTCGTCTACCGGATCCGTCGAAACCCCAAGGCTAAATTGAAGGTGGTTCACTTAGATCGACTCGCTCCCTACCATGGAGGGGATGTTTCTGATCGGGACGATCAGAATTAAAGGGGGGCAGTGTTACGAAATTTACCCAAAGCCGACCCTGTGTCATTTCAGCACGACAACAAACGCTTCAAGATAAAAAAATACGATTCTCGAAAAGGCTCGGCAGCGGAAGGAACGATGTTGATTTCTACTGGAGAATTCTACGCTGGTGATATAAAAGAAGAACGCCACGATCGAGGCAGTGATACCGCGTCGACTAGCTTATATGGATTGTTATTGTATTTGAATCAGATGTTTGAATGTAAATAAAGTTCTAGAAAAGTGACAGTGAATACTAGTTGTTATAATTTTTAAATTGAACCCACGAAGTATATTGCAATATAATAGCACAGATAGGAATTTCTTGCACATTTATCAGAGCCCCATGTGTCATAATAAATTGCCTTAAATTTGTTTGTGTTTCAGAATTTCTTTAGACGACTGTTAACTCTATTACAATATAGAGGAAATTCGTAAGGACAAAAATATAATATACTGAATCCACAAACTGCAACATCTGATAAGTTTGTTAGTAGAAATAATTGCTGACACTAAATTCAATACTTTTACCACTGACTTTCTATTTCGTACTGCATTTTGTGGTAATTTAACGAAAATTCGAACTTTTATTATAATATTGAATGACATCTGTTTTAAATTATTCATCTATTATTAATATTTATGAGAATGTAATTCATTTCGATCGATTATTAATCTCAAATGGATAAACAAATTGCTTGCCTGATAGCCATTTAATTTTGATTATAAAAACAACAAGATTTTGTTAATCATGAAGATATTTGGCACACCATGCGTACCGTACAGTACGTACGTATTAAATATCATTGTGATCTGAGGCACATGCCGGGTTTGTGACTAAAATTCAATTTACAGTTAGGAATGCAATGTGTGTGTGTACATGGGTATCTACTAGTGTGGTTTTCAATGGTTCCGGATGGTCGGTCGTTTAGTTGATTGTAGCGCATTTCCGGTAACCACAGAGTTGGGCTTCTATTAAAATTAAAAATAAATGATTATTACATGTAAATCTTTATTTATACAATTTAAACCTTATTTTTTTTAACTAACCATAAACTGAAGACAAAAAAAAACGAATATTTTTTATTCCCGTCCGTTTTCAACTTGCAATTTTTTTATTTATAGGCGAAATTTGCAGGTGTATGCTATGTGTCTCAGGTAAAAACAACTACATGAGGATTTCCGAAACAGCAAGAGATACAGGGTGGTTCAAACGATAAAAAAGTTACGCTATTTCAAGTTAAATCAGGTGCTGTAAACAAAGTTGGTGAAATTTGGTAGTTTTGTGTTGGCAACTACGGCCAATCGAGTGACGTTAACGAATTTTTTCTAGACCCAGATTTTTTTCAACCATAGCCAACTTTGTTATTTCTTACGGCCGTCATATTAGATTTATACGTCATTGAATAGCACATAAAAGAGCTTTTCAAGCTTGTATAACATATGTGAATAGATTTAATTCCTGTATAAGGGGAGCTGGATTGAAACAGATGGTAATCCAACCAGAGTGACTAGAGATTGGTTTGCAGCTGAAATAAAAGGTAAAATGATTCAAAGGGATATTGTTTTCGGTAGATTTTATAATTGAAGAAAATTGATAAAAGAAAGGAGAAGGTAGGTTTGGCAAATTTATAGAAAATGCAGAATGAATCTTGGAAATGTTGGTGGGATTCGGAAAGAAAATTCTGTAGAGATAGTTTTGAAAGACTAAAAGATGAACAACATAAATTGTGGAAACAATTAAAATCAGTATATGGAGTAAGCAATGAAGTATAAAATTTGACGATGGAACTGTATCTAACCCAGAATAGACTTAATAATTATTTTGCAAATAGTGTAGTAGTTTGCAAATAGTGTATAAATTATTGAAAATATACCCCCGAGAAATGTAGTGTACCCATAGTGTATAGTAGAAAACATAATATTGGTCTAAATTCATTTCATGAAGTAACCCTGGAAGGTATTGAAAAAATAGGAAAAAAATTGAAAGATACAAAAATATTTGATATGAGAGTGAGATGTTAAAACTATTATGGGTAGTCATTGGGAGTAAAGTTACTAAAATCCTTAAAGAGTCACTTTTCTAGAAAAAATTCCCAAAAATGCCAAAAACATCAGTGGTCGTACCTATTGCTATATTAAATATAAATTGAAGGAATTTTATGATATTAATTGTGGTGTATGAATGGTTAGAACATTACCTAGAGGGCAGATATCACAAGGTTAGATTCAATAGCATGCATCAGCGGAGAAGCAAGTTCTGCACACTGTATATAATTGATTTACCAGAAGTAGTAAAAAATATAAAATTCATTTATTTGCAGATGATATGATTATTTAAATAGAAGCAGTGTACAATGATGTAATTGTGACTATGAACTTAGAACTGGCTACAATGTGGGAATGACTGAGTAAAAACTCTCTATATGTGGTATTGTTGGTAACACTAAATGTATGGTGATAGGAAAGACAACATTTAGAGAGGAGGCAGAGTTGAGGCAATAGATTAAACTTACGGATTTACCACTGGAATGGGTTAACAGATAAAAATACCTAGGTGTGTTTATACGTAGCAAGCTGTACTTCAAGTCTCATGTTGAACATGTAAATAGAAAAATAGCTAAAAAAGTGAATTTGTTGTACAAGCTCAAAGTTCTTTCAAGATCCGGAAAAGAACATATATTTAAGCTAATTGTGTTATCTCAGTTTAGATACTGCTTAGTGATCTTAAATATGACAAATAAATAAGAAGTTGCAAAGTTACAAAAAAACTTCAACAAGGGAAAGCGTGCAATACTAAACAAAGAAAGAACTAAAAATATTAACATGGATTACTTACCACTAGAAAAAGAAATAAATAGATATGTACTAATCTTCTTTTATAGACCAGAAAATAGACTATTGCCAGGGAATGGATTGGTTACATAGAAAAAAAAAGTTGTCCATCAGTATTCTACAAGGCAAATTGACCATTTACATATTGGCAGAATTAGTAATAGCAACGGGCTAAAGTCACTATTCATTAGAGGGCTTACCTTGTATAATAGCGTGCCACAAGATATAAAAGAAGTTCAATGTATAGGGAAAATATTTTGGATTTGAATGTGCATCCGTGAAAATAGGAAGAGTTTTCAATACTTCAATTGTTCAATTTCATTCTGCTGCTAAGTTGTTTATTAAAAATTATTTTACATAGACATTTTTATTTAACATTACGGAGTGTCCCATCATTTTTAAATTCAAATATGTAAACGATACAGAATATCGAACTTTATAAAAAGGACCTTTTTTGGTGTAAAATTGAAAGGAAACCATAACCTCTGAAAAGTTACATTTACTCTATTAATCATGTACCTAGTGCCTTCTTTCAGTGCCAGATGTAACAATGGAGTGTTCGGATATGCCAGCTTTAAACCCTTAAAAACGAAGGCAGTTGGAAATAATTTTTACTGAGTAAATCTCACTTATTTTTTACTATTCTACCTATCCTAGCAACACCCTGTTCAGAACACAGAACGGTATCTGTAATTATAGTAACGTAATTCCTAATATATTTGCCAATTCATAAATGTTTCATTTTTGTCTATATTTGTTGCAGGAATTATTTCATAATTTATTAACAGATATTTCAAAATTAATTATAAGTTGAGCGTTTAAATACAAATGACAGACTTCCGCCAAATTTGATGAAAGTGTACGCTGTCAATTTTTTCTTGACAGTGATGAAAGTAAACGTACGAATGAAGTTTTAAAGACATTCTTCCACATTGGGCGTGGAATAACTGAGACATTTAGAAATCTTAATTTAATGAAAGTCTAATCAACGATATTAAAATTAAAATACATGTTATTGGGAATATTTGAATTTAAGTAACAAAACAGTCCTAGTCAACACTAGCGAATATTTAATGATACATAATATACCAAATACTATAATTTTTACATTAGTTATTATATAATTATTTATTTTGCAACTAATTTATATGGTTTCACATACATTTCAAGAGTCCAACTCTGCTTGCTGATCATACGAATCGGTACCTACATGATAATTTACTCACATCAAATGGCAGGTAGTACGGTTTTATCTGTGTTTTCAGATTAACAAAATTCTAATGAGACTTTTCTCCCCGTGAAAAACAAATAGAAAGTGTCTGTGTCATCACATTTGGTAGTGTGTGCGAATTGAAATAGGTGCGTTCGTATTTTTTAAGTTCACTGTGCTGTGAAAAATGTAATCCTCGGAAATTCGACCATGTTTTAATCGGTATGTATTCATCGATTTAAGACAATTTTACTACATGATGAAATATATAGTTTAAGCAATCAGATCGTCACTAAACGGTTGATATATATATATATATATATATATATATATATATATATATATATATATATATATATAGGCTGTTCCTAAATTGGAGGTACAAACGAAAAGGTGAGATTCCTTGAATAGTTTTTGGAAGAAAAAGTCCCATAAACATGGGTCCGCAAACGTTTCGTTTTCAAGATACAGAGTGTTAAAGTTTCAATTTTTTTCAAGTTTTTTTCTCATAGTATCTGCACTTCACAAGATATTCAAATGAAATTTGGCATAGTTATTACAATTAAGAGTTTACACCTTGTGACATGCCATTTCGATTGCAAATCTACAGGGTGATATTTTTTCGGGAACACTGTCCACTGTTGTCCTTCAGAACTTTTTTTTGGTGAGCCACTGGTACTTTCAAAATTGTAAAGAAAGCTTTGTTGTTATAGCAAACTTTATGTTCTCTTGTAGTATTGTCGTATCTACTACCGATTTCGAGAAAAAAAAATTTAATTATTAAACTAGCAATGATTCTTAAAGATTCGATAAACTGGTATAATCATCAAAAAAATGTATTACTGCAAGAAACGTACAACTAAAAATTAATCATAATAAGAAAACTAAATAACAACAAAGGAACTAAACTACAGCAATTGTTGAAAATGTCCTCCCCCAACCCTTATACAAGCTTCTGTTCTTCTTCTCATAGACGATCGAACTCTTTCAAACACTCCTGGAGTATTTCTAATTGTATCAAACGCGCCTATTATACGACTTCTCAGTTCGTCTATGGTATTCACTGGCGTTATGTACACTAGAGATTTTATATGGCCCCATAGATAGAAATATAAACTATTTAAATCTGGGGATCTGGCGGGCCATGGCTGATGTCACCTCGTCCAATCCACCTGTTTACATAATTTTCGTTCAAATACTCACTAGCCAAAAGTGAAAAATGAGCAGGAGCACCGTCGTGCATGAACCACATTTTACGTCGCATTATAAGAGGTATATTATCCAATAACAAGGGCAAATCGTTCTCTAAAAAATGTCTGTATGATTGACCAGTAAGTCGCCCTGGCAAGAAGAAAGGACCAATCAAATAATCGCCAATATTACCACCCCACACATTTAAAGAAAATTCCTCTTGAAAATAAGCTTCTGCAATTTCATGTGTTCATTATGAAAATTTATGATTGAAGTCCTTGAGAAACAGGCTTCATCAGTGAATAGGATTTGGCAAACAAATCCTACGAGGATTGTTCAATAGTCTGTTGAGGTACCACTGACAAAAAATAATTCTTGGATGACAATCTCGAGGCAAGAGCGCCTGCACCCTCTGAATGTGATAAGGATAGAGCAAAGAATCCCGCAAGATCCGCTAAACAACTTGATGACTTGTATTTAAGGTAACATTAATTTTTCTTGTACTGGTTCCTGGATGTTCTTCTATTTCGTTCAGCACTGCCTCTTCGAGTCGTGGTGTTCTCATACTTCGTGGTCTACATAGATTAATTAATATTTTTGGCAGAAAAAGATGCAGTTTCTGAAAGACGCCTGTGAATATTAGAGAACATCCGATGACCAGGCATCACTCTATTGGGATAGCGTTCCATGTAAAGACGCTTAGCTTCTCCTGAATTATCATTTGCAAGACCATACATGAAATGCATGTCAGCCATTTCGGAATTCGTAAAATTCGGCATGTTTTGATATTAAAATGCAACCATCTTTAATTTTTAAAACACAGGAGTTTAATTTGATGTGTCAAAACTAACAATAAATTTATTCATTCACCACAACCTACTAGGTAGGTAACTAGATTTCTATGACAATTCGGAATTTTCTGAGGATTTCAAGAAATCATTCAAAATTTTTTTCTCGAAACCGGTAGTAGATACGACAAAACTACAAGAGAACATAAAGTTTGGTATAACAACAAAGCTTTTCTTTACAATTTTTGAAAGTACCAGTGGCTCACCAAAAAAAAAAAGTTCTGAAGGACAACAGTGGACAGTGTTCCCGAAAAAATATCACCATGTAAATTTGCAATCGAAATTGGCATGTCACAAGGTGTAAACTCTTAATTGTAATATCTATGCCAAATTTCATTTGTATATCTTGTGAAGTGCAGATATTATAAGAAAAAAAAACTTGAAAAAAATTCAAACTTTAACACTCTGTATCTTGAAAACGAAACGTTTGCGGACCCATGTTTATGGGACTTTTTCTTCCTAAAACTATTCAAGGAATCTCCCCTTTTCGTTTGTACCTCCAATTTAGGAACACCGTGTATATACATATATAATTATTTCTGGGGATTCATCTATGTACTTGGTAACTTACCCCTGAGATCATTGGTAAAATGACGACGTTTCGGCAAAGTCACATCAACCCTTTTCAGGTTCGTACGCATTGCTCTCGTATCTCCCCACTTTCACGCTTGAGTTTACACAAAAAAGCGTGGAAGGAAAATTATAAAGAATGTAAAAATGTCGATATATTTTGGGTAAATATACAGTAATTAACAAATTGCTCACTAATAGTCTTATATGAGCAACATAAAAATATGTGATAAATTAAAAGTTATCTCAGAAAAGTATAGTCTTGATGTAGGAGTGCCCTATTGATTTGTTGTAGGGCCCATATTATATTTGATTTATGTAAAGAACTACCGAAATGTACCTTATGATGCCGAAAAAATTGTAACGTTTGCAGATTATATATCGATGGTCTTAGCACCTACCACTGAGAACTTATAACAGACAGAGAAAAAATGTTTTTGAACAATTTCAAAGCTGGTGTAAAACTACCTCTTTAATTACAAATATTAATAAAACTTGTCATTATTAAGTTCTAAATGAAAAATAATATAAAATATCAATTTGTTTTATCCCAACATCGCTGGGTATTTATGTTAAACAATACCTTAAATTTGAGTTATTTTGCCCTTGCTCGGATAAAAAAATCTAATGAACAAAAAACCTTGTTAATCTTTATTTCTCTCTTGTATACGACATGACACAGCACAGCACGATGTTTTGTAACCTATGGGACCCGCGTCTGCAGACAGTCGCGTCGCGCTGTAGTTGAGATACAGTTTCTCGTGCTGCGCGTTTGTACAGATTGCCAAGTGTCTGAAAAACGGCAAGATAAGACGACGGTAAGGTATCAAAAGAAGTTCTACTATACAAAAGATGCTAATTATAGGAAGTAATTACCTACGACCGGCGTCTCAATATGCGGATCACCACGCGGCGTGTGTGACACGTGCACGCGCCACTCGTGTCATGTCACCTCATAAGAGCTATACGCATCTCAATTTGCGCCTTGCCTAATTGGTTACAAATTGCGTCCGAAACTGTCATATTCACGAACGAATAAGTTTGATATTTCAGTTTTGTCTTCATATAATTAGTATCTTTTGTATCGGAGTACTCTTTTTGATACCCTACCGCCTCTATTAAGGTCTCACCTTGTCATTTTTTAAAATACTTGACAATCTGTTCACACGGACGGCACTAGAAACTGTGTCTCAACTACAGCTCGACTCGCCTGTCAGTAGACGTGAGTCGTGCCTCGCAGCACTTTTTTGCCAATTTGCGCTGTTCCATTCAATACTATACGTTACAAAAGTTCGCGCTGTGCTGTGTCATGTCACGAGTCACGGGTCTCAATTTGCGCCTAACCTAGTAAACCGTTCTTTCTATTACAGCATATGACGCTACTAAGTACATATATATACAGAGTGTCCCGATAAACGTACGGAGCGACTGGTAGAACCTAGAGGTTTGGGAAAAGAATAAAGTGGATAAAAGAAATGTCTGAAACTTATTATGCAGTTATCTCGGAAAGTTGCACGATGAACTATTTTTTTCAAAAACATCATTTGATAGCTTGGGTCATACCGCATTATTTCGCTTAGCGAGATTTTTTAGTAGGTATCTGTCATAATAAGGGAGGGGGGCGTCAATGTATATTTCAATATTAAAATTAATGAATATCTCTTGAACCAAATAACCGATTTTAATATTTAAGGTCTTGTTTGAAAGATTATTTTATGATATTTTGATAGAATGTTTTGTTTGCACTGTTAAGTTCTAAACAAATAACCTAGAGGGCGCTGCCTGCAACAAAAACACACTTTTGTTAGTTTTGGAAAAAGTTAAATGGAACGGTACTATTTTTTTGACATAACCTTATTCACCATAAATTTACCTAAATTTCAGTGAAAATTGCATCGCAAAAATGAGAGAAAATGTTTAAAATTCGAACACGTTTACAGGCTAACTGCTATTGGAACAAAACAATTAATCTATAACAGTTGTAACAATAACACAACAAAGCAAAAAACAAGAATGACTCAAGATTTAGTTATAATAGCTCACAAATGTTCAAAATCATTCTAATTTCGGTAAAAAAACCACTTCCGCAATTTTAGCACTAAACAAGTTTCTAATGGCATTTCGTATGATTTACATCATATTTTCCCCATTCTCCATCGGCTCTTGATTTATGGAAGAAAATGTTAAAAATTGAAGGTAAAGCGTTTGACAACTACTGTCCAAAGTGAGTTCTGACAATTTCGTGAGTTACGTTAGCTTTGAATCAACGAATTTTTTTTGTAAAAATTTTCCATGTACTAACGCGGAAGCGCATAAACGTTAAATATTTATTTTGAATTTTTCAAAATGATGCAATTGCATCGCGACAATATGCAATGGAATTTGCACAAAGAAGACATTTTTCTCGAGAAGTATCTCTAAGAATACGTAGAAAACGCACCGAGGAAAACACTATTAACGTTTTGGCCTACGTGGTATGCGATCATACCATAAGCATCAGAAAAATATCCAACGACTTGGGAGTCCCAAAAATTGTCCACCGGATTCTTCAGGAGAATAATATGCATCCCTACCACATTATTTTGCACAAGGCATTCAAAAGATGCTAATTATGATAATAGACTGAACCATTGTCACTAGATGTTAAATATGACTTGAGAAAATCCAAATTTTCTGGCACAAATATTATAGACAGATGAAGCAGTGGTGAAGGTGGTGTAAATTTGCATAATATGCATTATTGGTTCAAAACCTACATTGAATGAGGGAAGTAGAACATCAAAATCGTTGGAAAGTAAATGTATTGTGCGGAGTTGTAGAAGAAAAAATTATAGGCCCACAATTTTTTGACGAAAACCTTAATGGGGACAGGATTTTTTTAGCATTTTCGAACAATTTTCTTCCACCACTTTTAGAAGACGTCTACTTGGAAACAAGAAGGAACCAGCTGGATGGTTATCCCGCCCAATATAATAAAAACGTCCCTACGTCAGCATTTAGACGAGACACCCGGATCGATTTATAAGAAGAGGAAGTCTGTTTTCCTGGCAGGCGCGTTCACTGGATCTAACTTCAAGATTTTAAGACTTTTACCTGTGGAGTAGAGTAGGAAATTAACAACCAGGGAAAACATGATGGAGAGAATACGAAATGTTATTAGAAGCTAATCCAGTACTGAAATTGAAGCGTTTTTTCTGCCGAAATTAGAATAAATAAATAAATGCGCTTGAGAATGATGTAGTACATTTTGAACATTTGTGATCTTTTTGTGATTAAATCTTGAGTAATTCTTGTTTTTTTGTGTTATTGTTACAACTGTTATTAACTAAGTATTTTGTTCCAATGGCCCGTTGGCCTGTAAATATGTGTTGAAATTTTTAACATTTTCTCCCCTAAATGTAGGTTAATTTTATGGTGATTAGGGTTACATCACAACAAAATAGTACCGTGCCTTTTTTCCTAAAATCAAAAAATGTGTAATCGTTGCAGATAGCTCCCTCTAGTTTATTTGATTTGAACTTAACAGTGCAAAAAAATTCTCTCAAAAGACCATAAAATGATCTTTCAAACGAGGCAAAAAATATAAATATCTGGATCCGAGCTTGAATAAGTGGGAAGTCAAGCTAGTTTATAAAAAGGTTTTTGTGCATAAAGACGGAAAACAAATAATTAGTAAAGGCTAAGGCAAGGGACAGAGGCGTAGCGAGCTTAATTCGCGCCAGGGTACAATACCTGTTTAACCATTGTTTTGGGGACCATTTAGCGCCACTTTGTGAGTGGCGCCCGGGGCATGATGCCCCCTTGCTACGCCACCTCGCTACGCCACTGGCAAGGGGTAGGCTTTTGTAGATAATTGGTGGATGAAATAACCAAAAGATATAGAGATAAAGTAATAAAGAATTCAGTAAAAATCTGATGATGATAGCACCTTGTACAAAGTTGTACACCAATCAAAAGAAAGAAGGTGAAGTCTCGTAAGAAAAGCGTAGGTTGACTATAACGTTAATTTTTCATTAACATTTTTTTGATATTTTATAAACATTGTGTATTCTACTAGAAGTTAATATAACAGTGTGCATAAGAAATTATCTTTAAAAATCTAGGTCGAGTAAAGATCACAATACTGAAAACGATACGCTAATACGTAAGCAATAAGTCAAACGTATTTACCGACAATAACTTAAATGGAACAGTGATCATGATTGTTTTCTTTACTTTTATGGAAAGCGGATGACCTTCATATATAAAAAGCTTTTTGAAGCATATGGTATATCGTCCAAGATTTATTTTACTGTGTTCTCAGTACGTATCACGGATGAAATTTAAACGCATATGCTATTATTTTCTTATTGTTTTTAAAACACAATTTGCTTTATGTAGAATTAATGTAATTTATCCAGATCCAGCAGTTCTGTGATTTGTAGTATTGGTTTTTATGGTACATGTTCTAGATAAATACATTGATTAGTGGGGTCTGAGAAATTATTAGAAAATATATATTAATCTGAGCAGTGGTTTATCTTAAGAAGATGAAAACCCAGCTTTGAGACTATAAATAATGGTTTGTTGTCAGAGTCCAAAAAATTTAAATACTTAAATAAATTAATTACTTTGTGTCATTTTGACATATTTAACAAAAAACAACTAAATTTAATTACATGTGCCAGTCAAAAGTCTCCCCTCTCCCCTCATATCTTTTGGACGGGGTTATACTTATACTAATGAAATTGGAGGGTAAAAATCAAGGGTTATAAACTTCTCAACTAACAACAGTCGATGTAACAGTAATACATTACGTCACAGGGCTACTGTTGTCACTAATTTTAAATAGGACCTCATGACAAGTGATAGCTCATTTGAAAAAATTGACAATATCTACGTAGCCATATTAATTTTGTTTGGGTTTAGCCCAATTTTGATGGATAAATTAAATAGTAGAATTATTATTAAACATTTAATTAATGAAGATTATTTAGCCCGCCTCTGGTTAGATGTAAAAAAAGTTGACGTTTTTAAATGTTCTAGTAATTGCTATTTTGTAAGAAAACTTTATACCTTAAATGTTTAGTTTTATTATAGTTTAACAAGATATTTAGGAGTTTTATAGGCAAAATGATAAGTACTACTTAAGCCGACAAAGTGTCAGCTGTCTTATGAATTCGGTATTTGACTGTTTTTTGTAAACCGTAATAAATTGTTCATAATGTTGTAATAAGCTCGTAGTACGTTTTTTCTTTAAAATTTCTAATATTTTATAAAAAAATTGGGAATTAAATTCAAATAAAAATAAAGACCGCGAAATAGCTTCATTTTTTATTTGTGACGTAACTAGCGAGTCCTTCCATTCGAATTTGACTACTGCTTAGAGCATACACTTTTAGAGCCTGAAATGTACAAATATCTTGACAAAACTAAAAAGAGAGGGCCTTAGAGACACTTAGATCATGTACCTTCTAGATATAGCCTGTCATGCACAAATGTCGTGGTAAGACTAAAGAGAGCAAGGGCAATAGAGAGGGCAAGGGGCTATTGCACTCGGTTGGGAGCTGCTTCCAATCAAATACGTTCAGCATGTTGTTCATTGGCTGCTTCCACCCACTAAGTGAAATAGCCTGTTACTGTCTCTATAGCCCTCTCTTTCTAGTGTTGCCAAGATTTTGTGCTTGATAAGCTATATCTAGGAGGTACATGATCTAAGTAAACACAGTAACCGGCGGTTTCACTCCAGAAGTATATACTCTAAGCTGGGGGCCCATTCATGAGCACAGAACCTCATACATAACTTACTTTAGGTCATTTTTCAAAGTACAGATAATGCAATTGAAGAGTTTGATGTCACAACGGATTTCAACTCGTTTTTGATCACTTTACTATTTAAAATGTTAATTCTCTATTGCCTTTTTTTCAAAATTAATTAGTATTTCTTAAGCAAATGTACATAGAATGATGGTGAATAATAACTATCTTCTAGGATTTCACCAGCCCTATCCATATTTATGATACAGTCAAATACCCAATTGGTGAATGTAGATGGAATCTCCATGAAGCGATCCCAGATTGTACTATGTCGAGGACTTAGTTGAGGGAGTTTCTTTAGAAGTTTGAAGCAACAGGTAGTGTTAAAGATGAGAAGCGATCTAGTCGATCAACAGTTAGTGATGACAAATTGACATAATCGTACGAATGATAGTAAACCTTACTTCCTCTGCAGCTAAAGTTGCGACTATCTGTGAAGTTAGTCAAAGCACCGTACTTAATTTCATCCATACAAGTTAAAAATGGTTCACTACCTATCAGATGACGACCCCGACAGAAGACCGGAATTCTGTGAAATTATGACAAATAAAATTAATGGAAACCAACACTTCATAAAAATATGAACACACAAAATGTATGCTATTGGACTGACACGAATCTGCATATCTTTCGTGACAAAAAGTCAATGTTTGGGCAGGCACTTTGGGAAACCACGTAATTGGACCTGTTTTTTCAATACAAACTTAACCGCTCAGGTCTATTCGGAGATGTTACAAATGCAATGGAGTCGCAAATTCTTGTGATTCTAGAAGATAATCGAAATGTATTCGGCAATTTGGAAATAACATTTCAACAAGTTGGGGCTCCTGGGCATTAAGGTGGTCCAGTAACAAGTTAAAAATATGGTGATTGGACAGCGAGGTCCCATAGAATGATCAGCTTGGTCAACGGACCTGACAATTTTAGATTTTTCTGTGTGGATACTTGAAATTCAAGGTTTAATCTACGGAACCTAACAACATTATTTTCGTTTTAAAACAATGA
Source organism: Octodonta nipae (assembly GCA_034190945.1). Lineage (NCBI taxonomy): Eukaryota > Metazoa > Arthropoda > Insecta > Coleoptera > Chrysomelidae > Octodonta > Octodonta nipae. The sequence goes on along the minus strand of CM067218.1, from coordinate 30,703,667 downwards.
ATTATTGCAGAATGCAATGCAACTGACATATTCGAACGAATGAAACAATAATTTACTGACAGTCAGTAAGTGGACCCTTCCCGTAAGAATTCTATTAATTAATTAAGTGTAAATGTGAAATAAGAATTTTAGTATTTATTTAATTTATTGTTCAAACTTGGTCTAAACCCGAACAAAATTAATATAGTCGAGTAGGTAATGCTAATATCTTATAAATCAGCAATTACTTGCAGTTTGAAGATCCTATTTCAAATTAGTGGCCACAGGGGCAGTTTGACGTCATCTATTACTTTTACGTCATCTGTTACCAGTAGTGGGCTCGTTTACAACAGTTTATTTTCGCTCTCCAAATTTTGATAGTGTACGTTCAGAAGATTCGAGGAGGAAGGGACATTTGACTGACACTGTATATAATTTTGTAATTCGTTCTATTGACAATCAGAAACGCCTGAGGTGAAATTTCTTATATCACAAATTATTCATAGACATCTTAAATTATTCCAATAAACTAGTGAATAACAAGAATCAAATTTAATTGCAAGGCTTACAGGAAATTCCCCATGGCATCTAATTAACAACGCATATCATCATGTAGACCAGGCCATTATCAATCATCTAGCATTGATCTTCAAGTTCTATTTCCTAGTTATGCACTCGACTTGTCTATTAAACTGTTACATATAAGTGATAATTTTTGTTTAATATTTTCTCGGATTAAATTACCTATGAAATTGTTATAAGGCAAACGATAATGAGTACTCCGGTTATTATCAATTATTTATAAATTGTTATTTTTGTTGTCGGTTTGTGTTAACTGTTTCGAAAATTCTCGTTAATTTATCAATACCGTTAGGAGCAATTAGTGAATATCAAGGAAATAAATGGATAAAAACGGTGATCGAGATAATAACAATTGTTGAAATTAATAACAATACATAACTCAATTACACATCTTTATATAAATGATTTCTTTTATGTGTTTTGGGGCAATAACACCACAATCGAAATAAAACTACGTATATTGCAGGAATACCAAACGTTTCAAAGTCTATTCTGACTTCGTTGTCAATGGCTATATATTTATTGATGTAAATTGCAATTTACATCAATAAATATAAAGCCATTGCAATTTACATCAATAAATATAAAGTCATTGACAACGAAGTCAGAATAGACTTTGAAATGTTTGGTATTCCTGCAATATACGTAGTTTTATTTCGATTGTGGTGTTATTGCCCAAAAAGAAACATAAAAGAAATCAAGAATATGCCACAAACAACGTTTAGAAGACAATTTATATAAATGGTTCAAAAATTTTTTGAACATATTGTAGACTATGGTTATGTGAGATAGTTTGTGCCATTGTACATTGAAAACACTTTTGAAATACCTTAATGCTAAGTAAGAACAGGGCAGGATTGAAATCTTCAGCCCATGAGGTCGAATGACGTCATGACCTATAAAAGCATCGGAGGAGTTAGATTTACTAACTTCACAACCCTAAAAGATGGAGGACTGAGGTCTGTCTAGACTGCTGCCTTTATTACTATTTCAGTACCGAAAGTACTCAGATAATGTTGTTACCAGTGTTGCCAACAGTTACACTCGCTCGCCACTTGAATCAACTTCTAAAACCAACAAAAAACCACTAACAAAAAACCGCTCTATTCTCATAATCGCTAAACTTTCCACTAAGTGAATTTTTTTTCGAAAGAAAACAGTAAGTATATAAGTAATTAGTTTGCGTTATTATTACATAATTTGAAATAAAATTACGATTTTTTGAAAACTAACAATTAACAATTTATTAAACGGATTAGGGATGCAAGATTTAAGAATTAAGTAGTGAACTTGCGTCTTGGAACTTTTTACCTTAACTTAAAATAAAAATATACAAATTGATATAATTACGATAGGGAGAATGGGAGTTGCCCAATCACAATAATAATTTGGGTACACGGCGGTAACAATATTAAATTTTACCCTTAAAGTACAATTAATATTTAGGTAAATATAACGAACTGAAAGAACAATAGTCCCTATAGGTCCAGCTTGAGTTTTCCCCATACTTTATCAAAGTGATGATATCGACATAATTCCCAAATTACAAGCTTAAAGGAAGTTGTACCTAACTAAATAAATTTTATAACAGAGTTTAGAAATATAATAAAAACTATTTAATAAATCTTTTCTAATACTCATTACAAAACATGCAAATATTGTGTTTATCAAAGCCTAAAAGCATTATTAAATAGCCTATCCAATAAATGTAAATACTCTTGATTTAAGTGTGAAGTAAAAAATATATGTTTTCGAACCGTGTAAGTCGCTTAGTGGTTAAGTGTGATCGCTCGCCTTTTCAGTACTTAAAATGAATTATAGTAAACCACTAGAAAAATCCACTAGCCGCTAAAAGCAATATTTTGCCACTAAAAGGAGGGTCGAAACCACCAGTTTTAGTGGAAATTCCACTAAGTTGGCAACACTAGTTGTTACATAACCCCAAAGTTCTTCTTCTTCGTCTCTCTATTGGCCATTGCGGACGCATTCAGCCAGCTTCAAGTTAGAAGAGGTGCATAATTAAATGCGTCTGGGAAAACCCATCCTCCTCTGCATTAGCAATTTCAATAGAACCAATTTTTAATCTGCCCAGTTTATCTAAAGACAAAATATGAATCTTCACTTATCCAATCTTATGTATACTCGATTAATGCTTAATTAAATATTGTTGCAAAACTGTGTACAGGATCGGGGGCAGCCTTTGACTTCCTAAACACGCACTACACTAATTATAACTATTCACTTTTAGAGCGTCTTCAATCACTTCCTAAGCGTCTATATAAGTATGAAAAGAATTAACGAAAAGGGAAAAATCGAGTCGGGGGAATTTCAAGAATCTTTACTAACTAAAACTATTTTTTAAACCTAGGACAAACACACACATGCAGCCACTCCGAATTTTTTACCGGAATTCCACCCCAAAGTTCTTAAAAATATATTAAATCGCCTTGGAAATAAAATTGCGCCCACAGAATCTTAGTATCGCACACCTAAAATTATTCACTTTGCATTGAGGCGATAATTAGCATCGAATAAACAATCCTAAAGGTGTAGTAAAGGGAGTAGTCGTATTAATATTACTTTTTAAAAAGCTGTCTTCTAGCAGAACTTAACAATAACATTAGCAATATGTTTTCTGTCTTCAGTAGCTCTTATTAGTGTAGAGAAGTCCATATTTGTCTATTGCACAATGTTTAGTAGCTAGGAAATTAGTCTTTTCCCGGACCTATAGTGCCTTCGACTTTACTGTTCATTATGAGCTGTAACTGCTGTAGTAGTTTATATTCATTACCCCGAAGCAACTGCTCTAGATAGTCGTCGTCTATAACTAACTTGCAGCGTCGAAACATGTATTCTCTAAAGCGGTGTGCTGTAGACTTTTTATTTTGCTATTCAGTACCTCAAATATTAGACTTAAGTCTCGAGAAGACAAGGAAGGTCTTAATTTTAAGAGAACTCTAGAGCATATCTAGTTATCCGGATCCCCACATCATGTCTCCTTTATCCATGCTTGCAGCATTTCCTAGATGTGGTCTATGACGACGGTGGTTTCGGCATTTTTAATATTGTTTAGCACGTCCCTGTTGACTTAATTTCTTTGGTGTTAAGTTAGTCCTAGCACCACCAGTCCCACATGTGGGACTAGAAAGTAGCTTGGCAGAGTAGAAACTAGAAAATATTCAAAAATTTCGATAAATCAAGAAAAAGTTATTCAGTTGTACGGAACACACAAATAAAACGTACATCTACGTAAAGAATCTGACACACTACCCAAATGCATTTTTGAATTATGGCGAAGGCAGAGGCAGAATAGTGGAAGGCTCAAAGTAGATGAAAAGGTGGTGGGTGACGGAAGCGAAATAGCAGAGGATTCCTGGGGAAGGTGGACAAACTGATAGAAAATGGAAAATAAAATGCGAAAAACGATTTTGAGATTCATAATTCACATTTAATGTATTCAGTCATTAAGAACATGAACTAAACGAATCAGTCATACGTTTTCAATGTTACAAAGAAACAAAAACAATTAAATGGATTGTACGTAAGGGAAAATTACTATTTCATTTTACAAATAAATTAATTAGTCTATTAGGAAAATTACTAAGCCTTTTAAACAACATTTCCTTTATTGTCCATTGCAAATGATTCATTGTATTATTCTTTACCCTATTTAAATTTATAATCTTTTTTGACCTTACGCTTTAGGTTTTTTATTTAGTTCAACGTCTCATTTGTAATTTTCCTTTGAATGAATAACTTGAATAAAAAAAATCAGTATTTAAAAATCTAGTTAGTTTTCGATCACTTAGTACCATACCGTTCCGTGATTCAACGTACCGTTTCATATTTTAAATAGTCGGTGTTTTGCTCATCCATACAGAAAACAAAACACTGCCGATAAAATATTATTACATAACGTTCCATAACAGCGATCTAGTGAATAAGCGCGTTATATCAGCGGCGACCTACTAATCACTCTGAGAAAGTGGGTAACACCACATGTACCACTTTTACTTTTAACTCGCACGGTACTGCAGTATCTTGCAAGAGTTCATCTTAAACAATTGTCGGTGTAAAAAGTGCAGTACAAGCCCCCAAGATCGGCAGATGTTCTCCACGAAAAACCATCCCAAACTGAGTATGTGTAAAAGTGATAGAAGACAGTACCATAGATAGTACCAGTGATAATAATGTTTTCGTTATTGATGTTAAGCGGGGTAGACGGTTTAGCATTAAGGGATGATTACCCCGGCGGCACTTACTACAGGACCGACACCACCCATCTAGATGTGTTCATGGCTTTATTCATGATGTGCACCCTAGAAATCGTTGTGTTGAAAATCATGATTTTTGATGAAGCAACATCGGACGTTGAAGAAAACGAAATTAATGTATCGCAAACTACTACTCTTGCGAGAGAAATCTCCTAGTTTTTGAAATAATTCTGATAAATGTTGTGATATATGTTAATGTGAATAAATATTTTTAGTGGTACTGATTTATTTTAACCCCAAAGGTAAACTATGTTTCATTTATTGCACACCAAAAAATCATTTTCATATAATTTATTAACTATACGCAGTTAAATCAAAAAAAACTTATAAGAAAAACTAAGGGGCTGTTCACCTTTATATTCTTTCAAACTCCTCATTTTCGTCTTCCAAGCTGTATCTACCCGAGTAAGATTTGGAAAAAGACATTAAGAGTGAAAATTTGAAAAAATCGAAACAACCTTAAAAAAGTGTTATTCTAAAGCTTAACTAATCATTTAAAACGTATATTTCTCTTAAAAAAGTACAAACCTGGCTGACCGAGCTTCTCTTAAATTAAGAAAACGAAAATGTTATGTTAACAATATAATTTAGCCATCCTGCACATGTAATGAAGCAGTCATTATAACATTTTTAATAATATTTTTGTGGGCTCCTGTATAAAACAGCTCATTTTATAATATTTTTCTACCACCCTCTATAACTATAATTCCACTTCACCCTGTATTGGATCCTATATATGCAACTGCTTATGTGCACCCAATATAACATTTTGTGAGCCAGCCTGTATAACTATAATTTTATTCCACCCTGTATTACTACCCAATAAAACATTTAGCATCAAACATATTTTGGGCCAACCTGTTTAATTATAATTCGACAGCTCCTTATATCTCAAATAATTTGTGTAAGCAACTGCTTATGAGCTACTATAACATTTTTAACCTTCCTGTATGTCTACAACGAAATGTATCGGTACGAGATGATAACGATACAAGTACTCAGCTTCAGTGTGTGCCTGCAGTTAACATTCAAACTCATAAAATTTTACCCATCCAAAAATCGCCTAATTTGTCAATTTTTCAGTGTAAAAACTTCTGGATGCTTAATTTTCTTGAGAATCTGATGTTTATGTTTATTCTTATTGCTATGCATGATTTTTTTATTCTATTCTTTTTTTGATATTGTTCATTGTTTTGTTTTCAGGCAAATTCATTTTTGATAATGTTGCACTTGTGTGTCGGTATGAAGTTGATATCATTAATGAGCCATTTATTTGGAGCCATAAGATTTATTTTTTGTCTAATTTTTATTGAAAGAATTTTTGAAACTTGAACATATTGGAACAATGTACGAATTGCTCTAATTTCGATAAGTAAAGGGTAATACAAAATATATATTAGAGAATTAATAACTGCCTGTTAAGATATTGGAAGTGAATGAAAATGAAAATAGGATTTCTAAAGAAAATTTATTAAAATATTGTTTGACCAGATTTTCGACAATTCGAAATTATTTCCCGTTCTGTTCTTATTAGAAAGACATTAACAAAATTTAAAAACATACCCATTCCCCTTTATTTCCGATACCATAAGACATAAAATTTGGAAAAACAAATTTGGTGTATAGGGCCTCACTTTAACTTTACAGGAAAAATAAGGAGAAAATCCTAAAATTAATTTGGGGGGGGGGGCAAATTCCAGAATTAAACGGAAAATATAGAATTAAAATTGTTTCAAATGCATCATGTAATATATCAAGTCAAAGGAAGTACACGTATATTTCTTCCATATTTTAAAAATAAATTGTTTAAAATATATTAACAAAAATATATCAAATCAAAGGGCTCATTATGAGGAATACAAATTTATTTTTTCACATTTTTTAAAAAAATAGTTTAAAAGATATTAACAAAATTAAAAATAAACTCATTTCCCCTTTTATTTCCGTAACTATAATACCTAAAACTTTGAAAAAAATCAAGACATATATCCTCACTTGAACTTTGCAGAAAAAAAATAAGTACAACCCCCTAATATTAATTTTTTGGGGGCAAATTACAGAAATAAATGGAAAATATAAAATTAACGCATCATGAAATGTATCAAACCAAAGGGCTCATAAGGGATACAACTATTATTATTAAAATAAAATGTTAACAAAAATAGAAAAAAATTACGCCTTCCCCTACTTTATTTCCGAAATTGTAAAACCTAAAATTTAAAGAAAAATCGAGACATGGGTTCTCACCTGAGCAGGGCAGTAAAAATAAGGAGAACCCCCAAATATTAATTTTAGGGGACAAACTATAGAATTAAACGGAAAATATAAAATTAAATTTGTTTCCAACTCACCATGTAATATATCAAGCCAGAGGAATACAAGTATATTTTTTTCATATTTTTAAAATAAATTGTATAAAAGATATTAACAAAAATATAAAAAAATACCCATACCATGGTATAAGGCCCCACTTGAACTTTATAGGAAAAATAAGGCGATAACCATAATATTTATGTTGGGGTAAATTATAGAATTAAACGAACAATAAAAAATCAAACTTTTTTCAAACTCATCATTATGAGAAATACAAATATATTTTCTTCATATTTTAAAAATAATTTGTTTAAAAGTTATTAATAAAAATAAATCGACTTATTCTCACTTTATCTCAGAAATTATAAGACCTAAAATTTTCAGAAAAATAGAGACATCATTGAACTTTATCAGAAAATAAGGAGAAACCTTAGTTTTGGGGAAAATCACATAATTAAATGAAAAATAAAAAATAAAAAACTTTTATCAAATGCATCATGTAATATATCAAGTGCAAGGGCTCATTATGAGGAATACAAGTATATTTTTTTCATATTATCAAAAAAATAATTTGTTAAAAAGTTAATAAAAAATATTACAAAATTCGACCCATTATATATCTGAGAACTCGGGGCCTAAACTTTGGAAAAATAAATGAGAATATAGGGTCTCACTCAAAATGAACAAGAAAAGGAAAACACAAATTTTAACATCGCGTAATTACTGTAACCGAAGAAATTTATTTAAAAATATTAGATTCTCAGCATTTATTTTATAAACTTAAATGGAGAATATTTTTAATAGTGCACCCGTAATGTAATGTATCAAATTAAAGGAATCGTCATGCAAATATAAATATATTTTATTTGAATTTTTCAAATAATTTGTTTAAAAAAATAATAATTTATTATTTAAAATTTTACCCATTCTCCCCCGTATCTTCCAAACTTTTGAGCCTAATATTCAGAAAAATGAGTTGAAAGCTTTTTGGCAAAATAAAGCAAAAATTCTAATATTAATTTTGAAGGCCAAATTAGAAAATTAAAAGAACATTTTTATAAAAAAATCAAGCGCATCATGTAGCAGATATAATAAAAAATGTAAAAAATAAAAGTGTAAAGTTTTTATAACTTTAAAACGTTTAGTTTAAAAGATATTGAGCAAAATATAAGAAAATCCACTCATCCCTTGCTTGTCTGAAACTGAAAATTAGAAAAATATATACTTTGATCTAGCTATAATGTATTAAGTTTCAAAGGTGGTACGGAACTCTTAGTATGCGAGTCCAACTCGCACTTGACCAAATTTTTAAAATTATGTCCTCTAAATTTAACTTTAGAAACAACACATAAATGTTCGAACTAATAAATGAAATCCTCAGTATCAACAATATGACTCTGGTACCCCCTAATATACCTATTTATACTTCTGAGGCAAGAGTAACAGTCTTAGAAGGTGTTGGTCCTTTTAAGGTGAAATTCTCCGAAAAACCGTAAAAGCCTGAATAAGTATCTGAATTACATTTAAAGTAGATGATTATTTTACGAATTTTAAAACAATATTTGCTGAATTGCATAAATTATTGTTTATTGTTTCTCAAATTTTTGCTTACAGTAGTAACCTTGAATTTTGTTTTGCTAAACATTTTCTTATTTATTTGGTATTACATACTCAGCTGTAGTCATACGAGAAGTACAATGAATTTGTTAAATGCATTATACGATCGTAAACAATCAAAAGCACACGACATAATAATAAGTTTTTTTGATTACCTTGGCAATCATAAAAGCCAAATGGTGACTTTTAAACTTGATTGATTTTTTTGGGCAATAACTCCACAATAGAAATAAAACGACAATTAAAGAAGAAATTATTAATGGTAACCTCCTTTTGAACAACCCAATATCGGGATAGTTCATAAGGTTTTTCCTAGGTTTTCCCTTATGACGTTAATGGCATGGATCACTGAAACAATAGAATTCTTTGATCGCATTTTTGGCGAATGCGCTATCTTATAACAAAGTCGTACCTAGGAACGCCACTTATAAATTCTAAAGACAACTCTTTCAAATTCTTCTAATTTGAAAACTGTTCAACTATAATAAATGATCTTTAGAATTTTTTGTGCTACCTGTATATCTAAAAACAACAAATTTTCTAATGTCAATTTTAAATTTCAAATCAAATTTTCATTTTGCAATTTAAATCAATAAATATAAAGCCATTGACAACGAAGTCAGAATAGACTTTGAAACGTTTGGTATTCCTGCGATATACGTCGTTTTATTTCTATTGTGGAGTTATTGCCCAAAAACAATCATAAAAATAATCAAGAATATGCCACAAACAATGTTTAGAAGACAATTGATTGATTATATTTCAATGAATTTAATTCAATGAAAACTTGAACTCAATTTATATCATTATTATTTGGTTTGATTAAAAACACATAACATTTTTAAAACGCTTCTGTTGACGGTTTGTAGGCTTGAGTTAGAAGTTTTAACTGTACATGATTTTCTAACTTCAATTTGTGAATTGAATTAAAAGGGGGTTAAAATAGATTTTTTACACAAAATTAGTTGGCCTGGGATATAACAGCACTAAAAGACGAACTTGGGTATAGAATGATTTTCTAGATTTTGAGAAGATGCAATATAAATAATACTTAATTTATATTTATAAAAAGCAAAATAGGATAATACTGACTTAAATTGAAACATATGCAAATAATTGTATGATTGAATAGAAAATTATATTACAAAATCTGCATAAGTCTGTACAATTTCTACAAATCAAGTAAAATGAAGATTTAAGTAATAATTTGGTTCTTGGTGATATTAAATATAAGCTGTCCGAGAGTAATTAATTAATTTGGACAAATATTTGAGCGAAAAAATGTAAAAATGTTGAGTTATTCTCAAGTATATAGACTAAGAGTGTAAAAACTTAAGTGTAGAACAGAGATATGGGACATAGTTTGCTTTTTTAAATTATTCAATAGCTATTTGTTTATAACAGAATTACAGGTTATCGACAGTCAAAAAATTGAACTTTTGCGATCAAAATATAAAAACTGATGTGAGTCATCTAGGCAATTGGGACTCTGCCTGTGCCTAATTTATTGTGCTTCTTTCATTGATTTTGTTTTTGATTATTTTTTGCAAATGGAATACAAATCATCCACAATAATAATAATGTAGTTGTTAGAGAAAACAGATTCCTGCTTTCTACGATTCACATAAGGAAAAAACAAAATCCAATTTACACCAATATTTTTACATTCCATTAGTGAACATGCCGTAATCATGATCGTAGCCTACTTTGCTGCTAATGCAACTATTCATTATTAACAGTGTTACTAGACTGATTGTTAACATTTCAAACGTGCGAACAATAATGGTTACACCAAACAAACGTGTCAGTGATCTTATGCCATACTTGTTGTTTTTTTTGTGTATAAAATACAATATCAGATGATAGTAAGATGTAGAGAGTAACGTAATTTGAATTAGATAGTTTTATTAAATCACTTAATAATTTTAATTAACAGTTTACAAAAACTAAAAATTTGGTGAAAAAAATATGTTTAAAGTTTCTCCACCACCTATGAAACATGTGTCATTATATATGGTTATTTCTGTATTTAGTTCTCTAAATCAAGGTTTGAAGATGTCTTCATTGGAAAATGTCTCCACTGTTTACAGCTAGGGATTTCGCGGATGGTTGGGATCTACTATATCGTATTTACCGACTATGAAGGGTACGAGAAAATTATTGTCTTACTTGTATGCTGATATGAAGTGTACAACTAAAATGAACTGCGCTTCAAGCAATATGAGACGATTCTCAACAATTCCAGCCATACTTTAACACCTAAAATCAGTCAGAGGTAAACCTTGGATATGGGCATAAGTGGAACCAAGTAACAAAGAGGTTACTAAGAATTCCCAGTCAATTGCTCATTTTGAAATGGATGAATGATTTAGCTGTGAAGAAAAAAAGAGCAAAAACTGGTCAAAATAATGCAGAATAACATATTAAAACAATATTTATTTGTCATATTTGAAGCAAAGGCACCTTAATGGAGGCCCATACTTACACATACGAAGATAGCTGGGTATGGTAGTGAAATGTAAATATAGCATTTGTTTTTAGACTTTGTTGACACTCCCGACAGATACGACACTTCTTTGAGCTTGCAGTACCTACCCTTACAACTCAGTTCTCTGTATAAGAAACAGGGACCACGGAGGATGACTTCGAATAACGTTAACTTGACCGATGAACAAAGCATTGCAGATGCCTTTGCACAATATTTTCATTCTCTGTTTGAACCAAGTACGATCGATCAGCAAGATCTTTATTATAGAGGGGTTTTAGTTTTCCTGAAATAACTGATAGTGACATTCTTTCCAGCATAAAAAGTTTGAAGCCCAAAAAAACAACTGGCTCTGATGATATACCACCATATATCTATAAGGGGTGTGCCGATCTGTTGGATACTCCTCTAAAATATATCTTTAATCTAGCTCTAAAGCAGCGGTGGTTTCCTGATAAGTTTAAAGAAGCAATTGAAACCCCAATCTTCAAAAAGGGGCGGAAGGAAAATATTCATGACTATCGACCTATCAGCTTATTAAACAGCTTAGCTAAAATATTGGAAAAAATTATATATAACTTCATACTTACCCACATAGCTGACAAAATTTCAAAATACCAACATGGTTTTTTTCCTAACAAGTCAACAGTTACTAATCTCTGTATCTTCTCTGAATATGTATCGGAGGCAATTCTAAACAAACAACAGCTGGATGTCATATACACAGATTGAGCGAATGCATATGATAAGGTGGATTTCAGTGTCTTGATAAAAAAACTGTCGGTTCTTGGTTTTTCAAGTGAAGTTTTGTCATTCATAACTTCATACTTACTCACACGAACCCAAAGGGTAAAGATAGGTACTGTCTTCTCCCATCATTATATTGCCATCTCAGGAGTACCCCAGGGTAGCATCTTGGGTCCTCTCTTGTTTTTGATTTTTATCAATGACTTACCCGATAGCCTGAAGACCTGCGTTGGGTTGTTGTTTGCTGATTTCAAACTATTTAAAACCATTAATGGCATAAATGATGTTGTTGCACGTCCAAACGATTTGAATTTGGCGCTTAATTGGTTTAGAGAAAACAAAATGTTTGTTAATACCCAAAAATGTTGTGTTGTTTCCTTCTCCCGAAAAGTCAATATATCTATGGAAGACTATTACATTGGAAATTGTAAGGTTAAGAGGTGTAAAGAGGTTAAAGATCTGGGGGTAGTCTTTCAAGATAACTTCAAATTCAATACCCATTTCAGCTACCTCATAAGCAAAGCATACAAAGTTCTTGGATTTGTCATACGTAATAGCCAAAATTTGAGTGTAAAAACAACCATAAGACTTTATACATCTATGGTGAGGCCTCACCTTGAGTATGCCTCTAACATTTGGTCACCAAATTGTTACACCCACAGTAACGAAATTGAAAAAGTTCAAAAACGTTTTCTGCGCTATCTCTATATCAAAAAGAATGGCATATATCCCTTGATGGTATCTTATAGATCAATGTTGGCAGCCTTCCATCTCTGTTCTTTGAGTACGAGGAGAAAGACCCATGCTGTTATCTTTATATATAACATCCTAAATAATTGAAAATATTTCGATTGTGGCTTGATCAATAGCGTTAAGTTTAGGATCCCCAAAATTAGCTTAAGACTACTCTCATCTAATCTCTTCTACATTAACAACGGAAGCCCTTCGCCCTTCACTTATCTACTCAGTGTCTGCAATGATATGCTGTCCAATAACATAGTTTCTGACCTATTTAACATCAAATTTGGTGAGCTTAGGCGCATATTATTGCTGCATCAGGATGCAATCCCTTCATGATATTGGCATGTCTGTGACATTGTCAAATACTTGTGTACTGTTTAACCCTTCACATGTAAGTACCTATTTGGTGTTTGTAAAGAGAATAAATAAATAAATAAATATTAAGAGTTTATAGAACATCAATAAACAAATATAATTTCTAATTAATATACAATACATCACAGAATTTTCGTTTCGTTCTAATAACATTCCAATTTTCTATTTGCTATATTTTAAATTAGGGACTTGTCATCCGTCAGAAGTCAGAACAACACAAAGAAGAGCAAAGTTACTAAGTTAGTGGATGGTAAAGACAACAATGACAAAACTTATATGGGAATTAAACTGAAAAAGTTTCTAGGTGATAGCATTAAGTTTGCTAAATATAATAATAATATTGATGTTAAGCCACCGGTTTTGACTTTTATTCAGTCAAAGATATGTAAAATATATATTGTTGCTAAATATCTATGAGATATTCAAAAACTTTTTGGAGTACTGGTTAAAAGCCCCCTTGCTATCTCAGCGTCGCCTAAATTTAATCCATTTTTACCGCCACTTTTTTATATATATATATATATATATATATATATATATATATATATATATATATTATATATATATATATTTTATATCTTCACAAACACAAATGCTTTTTTAAAAAAAATTATTTTTATTTAAAACACAAATTAAATATTTTACTTCAAAATTACGTTAAACATATAAATGAGATAATTGAATGCGATACACTTAATGACGCTCACAGCCATCGCATGTGCATTTATAAGCTACGTCTTGCATTGTCAGCATCAGCAGTTTTACACGTGCGATGGGCATTTGCGTATTTCCTGGGAATTGCTATATCGTGTAATATGACACCATGTGAACGACTCATTTGACCGGTTACACGGTGTTGTCATATTATTATTCTAAGTATTGTTTACGACGTATATAACAACTCCCCTCACAAAGAAAAAGTTGCTGTTTTACAGGAACTTTTCTGAAAATAGAATTTGAAAAATAATAAAATATAAAGGTTGTATACATATGAAATTTGTAGAAAGCAAAAGTGTATAAAACAGCGTAAATTGTATAAATGTATAAAATAAAAATATAATTAGCATTAAGGTCCTTAAGAATAAAACCTAAAACAATACTTTTTAGCAATAAATGGGTTTTACAAAACAATTTTTGAAATTATTTTGGGGTACTTAGCTCGATGTCTTCAGTTTCGTTCTGTCGGAGGTTCGGTCTCAATCTTGGCAACAATTTTGAAATTCTGGTTGTGGGTGATGGACTTTCGCTGGTTGTATTGCGTTTACGCCAAAGCGTTTGGAGGACAAATACAGCGACAGTTATTATTATATAAAATATTGTCACGTAGGTGAACCAAGAAATGTTCTTTTTGACGAATGGCTGATTTATTAATTCGTCTAGGTCCTTTGAATAGTCGTTGAGTTTGTGGTTTGCGACGTTTAACTCCTCGAAATTCAATTCATGGAGTTTCAAAGGTTTAAGTTCGGGAACGACAATTTTTTCTGGTATGGTATCGCAGCAGTTGAAAGGGATAAGAACTGGTTGATAGTTGTCAAGGGTGTTGCTGCTTTTTGTTTCGAGTTTTCGAACGTGGTACCCTTGAGCAGAGATCACGGCACTGTGACAATTGTCCGGCACTTTTTTAAAATTTCTTAAAAGTTGGGCCTCGCACAAAGCATTTGAGTCTATCGGATATGCATAGAGTTCGGAACACAATTTATTTTGATTGTTCAACGGTTTGCACGCACTAAGGTCTTTTATCGGAATATACAGTAAGGAATCGTCGTTTTTTGCTATATATTTATGAGTGAATGAGAGTACATGGTATAACCCAGTTCTATCATCATAGATGGGGATTGGGTATAAGCGGAGAGCAGTAAATGATTGCTGTTCAATAAGTGGAATTCTGAGTATAAATACAAGGTCGGAATCTGTTTGAAAAGCTTCTAATTCTGTAATTTCCAAGTATCGTGCAATACTTGAATATTTGACGGGCAAAGGTAAATTATTTTTCACGAGATTCTGTGATATTTCCTGTAAGGCGGCAATGAAATGTTCGGGAGTTAAAATTGAAGTATGGATAATTTTTAGACGGGCAAAAGTTATGGAATTAAGAACATCATTTAAGTTGTCTTCTAGAAAGAGATAATTTTCCATCAGTTTTTCCGTCATTTCTAGAAATGAGAGTTTTGTTTCCACGTACGCCATTTTGTCGTTTACTTTACGAATCATATTTTCCATTTTTCGAATATTTTCGTTAAATATTTTCTCGTCGACCTGAATGCGTTGAATAGTTTCGTTAAAGTTCTTTATAACTGAGGTGGTTACGCTGATTTGGTTTTTCAAAAGTTTTCGATCTGCAGTTGTCCTTTGTTTAAACTATTTATACTGTTGGTGAAGTACTCGCCGTCGGCGGCGTCTAAGTTACCAGTTATGGCTTTGAAAATTGATCCGGCGCCATCGATTAGTCCACGTTTGTACCTTCGAGTGTCCATGTGGATTTCAGTGAATTTGTTTTTGACAGAGTTTGAGATTTGGTTAAGTAAGTTGATGTGTGATTGAACGTCAGCACGGAATACGTTGGTTGGGTGGACGTTAGTTTTTAGTGATAAAGTTAGTGCATCGAGAATTCTGTCGTTGGTAGCGAAAGTTTGTTCTAGAGCGGAGAGATTTCTATGAACTAGAAGAGTCCATTTGTGATTTGACACGGCTATACGTGATTCTTCATGATAATAAATCCCTAGGGTGTTATTGATTGGCTTTATTTCAAATTGGGATGCTGCCGATCCGAACAGCAGGATGACCCTGTAAAGAAATCAGTCTTCTGTGAAAGGTTTCATACGGTCAAAGTTTACTTTGGTTTTTTGGTTAGTACGAGAATTAAGTAAAGTAGCTGAGTTTGTATGTAGTTCTACTATTTGAAATGGTCCGTTAAATTTGTTTTGTAGTTTATCTTTGAACTGAGATTCGCGTACGTAAACCTTGTCACCTACTTGATAATTTGGGGTTTTGTCCGAAACATGTTTATCGAATCGAATTTTGGCTTTTTGTTTTTGAGTATCGGTTCTTTCGCGTGCTATTTTGTAGTACTGTGAAATGCGGTTATTTAAGTCTCTGATGTATTTAGAAATCAAGTCCTTTTCGTTATAGAGGGTTTCAGGGGGTCGGCTAGATGTGTGCCCGAAAACGAGTTCATAGGGTGTGAACCCATGGGTTTTGTTAGCGGAGTTGTTGTAGGTAATAATTGCGTATGGCAGAATATTGAAGGGGTGTTCGTCAGGGTGCTCGGCCTTATGAATACGGATCATATCTAACAAAGTTGAATGAAAACGCTCTAATGAGCCGTTAGATTGGGGGTGTCCTACACTAGAGTAGGAAAGTTTAATATCGAACAATTTGCAAAGGTCTTTGAGGAGTGCATTGTCGAATTCACGACCGTAGTCGCAGTGTATTCTCAGAGGCGTTCCGAAGTGTTGGAAAAACACCAAGAGTGTACTAACGACGGTTTTGGCGGACTTGTCGCTAATCGGGTAGGCCTGGGAATATTTAGTTAATTCGTCTCGGATAGTGAGGGCGTAATTTCTTCTAGAAACTTCGAGAATGTCGATGTTTATTCTTTCGAAAGGGGTTCTTGGAGTTTCTGTTACTACTAATGGGTTGTCAACGTTTTTACGGAAAGCTTTAGTTGTCTGACAGATTTGACAGTTTCTAATGAAGTTTTCTACGTCTTTTGTAATACCTTGCCAGTTATACTTTTCTTTAATTCGTCTAATAGTTTCGTTGATCCCTCTGTGTATGTTGTTTTTACCGTTATGGAATTGATCTAGTATTATTGGCACTTGATCTCTTCCTACTGTTTTTGTTATGTTCTGACAGACTTTCCACTTTATGTCTGTTTCTGCAAATATAAACGAAAGCATTTCGAGTATAGGTAGGTCTAAGTTATTTTCAACGCAGTATAGTTCAGAGTCAGTTAGAAGGTCTTTGCTCTTGTAAATTGAGGCAAATAATACCTCGTTCACAGTGTCGAAATCAGTTGGTAGGGGAATAATGTAATATCGTCTTTTTCGAACGCTTTTACTATTGAAAATGTTAATTTTGAATTGCTCGAAGTCGGCGTTTTCTTCGAAGATATCCTCAAGAATTTGGTTATGAAAATCTTTTAAATTGCCGGATTGAAAGAAAACTAAGATATTTTTGTTTTCTCTACCAAGGAGTTGACAGTTGGAGTACTGAATTTTACTATAGTCGATAAGTGAGACGGTCTTATACCGTTCTACGAATGTCCGAAATTCTGTAAAAATTGAGTTGTCTTCGTCGTCAGTTTCAAGTTGTTCTGTCTCACTGTTTTCGTTTTCGTTTAAGGGAGTTATCGTGTAGTGTTGGAGTTTGGTGTTCGATTGGAAAGTCATACATTCATCAAAATGGTTGATTCGAATGCGTGAAAGGGCGTCTGCGTTCTTATTTACTTTTCCCGGTTTGTAATAATTTCATAATCGTACTCCTCGAGTTTGAGGCGCCATCTGGCAAGTCGACTACCTGGATCTTTAATAGAAAAGAGCCACGTTAACGGGCGGTGGTCGGTCAGGAGTTTAAACTTTCGTCCAAAAATTATTGGCCTGAAGTGTTTAACGGCCCAAACAATAGCCAGAAGTTCACGCTCTATTGTGGAGTATCGGGTCTCAGCCTTGCAGAGGGTCCTAGATGCGTATCCAATTGGCAGATCTTTGCCTATTGGTCCCTGTGAAAGCACAGCGCCGATTGCAAATGCGCTAGCGTCAGTTGTCAAAATAAAGGGCTCATTGAAGTCGGGGTAAATTAAAATTGGGGTCGAAGTGACGGCTTGCTTTAATTCATTGAAAGAATTAACGCATTCAGAACTGAAATAGAATGAAACATCTTTTTGCAGCAATTTTGTGAGTGGTTTTGAAATTTTAGCAAAATTGGGTATGAATCGACGATAATACCCGGCTAATCCCAGAAAGGATTTGATATCTTTTTGATTTTGGGGCTGAGGAAATTTCAATATACATTCTACCTTTGATGGATTGGGTTTAACTCCATCTTTGGTAATCAGATGTCCGAGATAGGCAACTTCTTTGCGAAGAAATTCGCACTTGTCGGGTTGAATCTTGAGGTTTGCCTTTCGGAGGCGTTTAAAAACATCAGTAAGACGAGACAAATGGTCGTTGATAGTGGGAGAGTATACGATTATGTCGTCCATATAGACGAGACAACGTTCGATTTGAATACCTAAAAGAATGTTGTCCATAACCCTCTGGAATGTTGAAGGGGCATTCTTTAGACCAAAGGGCATCCTTACGAATTCGTAGTGCCCATTCTCAACGGTAAACGCGGTTTTGGAAATGTCTTTTGGGTCAATCTCAATCTGATGGAATCCTGAGGCGAGGTCAAGTGTTGTGAAATATTGGCATTTGCCAAGTTGATCTAATAAGTCCGAAATGTTAGGGAGAGGATATTTGTCATCAACCGTTATTTCGTTGAGTTTTCGATAATCAACTACAACGCGCCATTTTTGCTTTCCTGAAGCATCCAGTTTTTTCGGTACTACCCATACAGGGGAGGACCAGGGTGAGTTTGAATGGCGTATAATACCTTCGTCTAGCATTTTCGTTACTTGGGATTTAACTTCCTCTTTATGAATCTGAGGGTAGCGATAAGATTTCGTGAAAACTGGTCTAGAGTTGTTAGTCTCGATGGTATGTTTAGTTTCGTTGGTAAATGACAGATGGTCTCCTTCGAGATAAAATATGTCAGAGTAGTCAAGACATAGTTGCGATATTAAGTCTGATTCTTCTTCGTTTAAGTGGTCAAGTCGGAGTTGATTGAAAATTTGCTCTTGTCGTTCTAGTATGTTGTTGTCTGTTGGTTGGGTTTGTGAGATAGAATTCACACTGAAATGTTGTAAAGGCTCAAGTTTAATGTCAGTGAAATTTATAGTTTTAGGGATGGCATTTGCATTTAATACGGATGTCAGAAATTGGCCATTACTATCGACTTTTACTATAGCATTCGGAAGATGGACTTTTTCAACTTCTATGCCTGTTAATAAGGCATCCGTATCTCTAAGGTTGCAAGTAAGTTTACAGATTTGCTCTGTACGTGGTTGAATGGAAATTGAGTTGACGGGGTTACATGAAAAGTTTTTAGGGGTATCTTTACTGATTAAATCGTCTGTTACTTTATACAAGGGAAGTGTTTTGAAATTGGTTACTAGTTGCTTCTTTTCGAAATCAATGATGCAATTATAATGTTTCAGGAAATCGGAACCTAACAATCCATATCGATATTGCAAATGTAAACCTTATGGGGATCATTGATATTAAACGGGACGAGAGTCGATTCGTTGATATGAATTTTCTCGTTAGTTATTCCCTGGATGACCACATTTTCTTGGAACCTTTCCCTGAAGCGTTTGCAAGTTTCTGGCTTAAAAATAGAGAGTCCTGCACCGGTATCCACAAGAAGTTTGTAAGTGTTGGATGCATCGGTGATGTAATATAAGTTCTTAGAGTTTACGGACAAGAGGGGTCTTACAGAAATTTCTGTTCGGGGATATTCAGGTTGGGGTCGAAGCTGTCTAAATTCAAGGTTTGAATGTGGGTTTGAAGGTCTGACATATCCGGGGGCTCTGGTTGAGGGGTAGTGTCCTGAAAATTTGTAGGAGAAAGTTCTTCGTAGTTTTGAGAGTAATTTTCGCTCTCGAAGTCTGTTTTAAAGTAATCGTTAAAGTCGTTCTGGTAATTGTCGTAGGAACAATAATCGTTATAGTCGAAATCTGTGTATTGATACTCGTTGGGTGTTGGGTTCGAATAAGTCTGTTCACTTCTAGGATTTTCGAACTCATGATTATTTAGGTGATGAGTACGTTGTTGGCGGTAAAAATTAGGGTTCGGTTTAAATTGGTCCGTATTTGGGGGTTGATTGCTTGTTGATGGGCGTTGTTGTTGGAAACTCCTATTGGGAGGAAAGTTTGTTTGGCGGGGTTGTTGATAATTTTGTTGATTAGAATTTTGGGCGAATGGATTAGGGCGAGGTCTTTGAAAGTTTTGCCCAAAACCTTGATTTTGTCCAAAGCTTTGATTCTGTTGGAATTGCCTCGATCTAGTGATGCATTCATTAACTGAATGGCCCATTCTCTTACAGAATGTACAGTGTTTTGGGGGTGGCAATTGATTGGGTCTTCTAAAGGTCGGAGTTGTATTTTTGAAGTTAGAGAATTTTTGAGTTTCGAGATGATTTAATTGAATTTCTCTTTTAATTCTAGAGATCGCGGTTAAGATATCTTTTGGGTCGCTTGCACGAATTAATTGTCCCATTTTTGGCTCTAGGCCTGTAAGAAGGCTGTTTAGTGCCATGGGTTCAATGAGATCTATTTGGGCTTGTTTTTCCTTGGAAGTTATATTTTGTTTTGTGACTGCGGCCAACATTTTTGCCTGGTGAGTCTGAATTCTAGTCGAGAAAGTCAAGGGTGACTCGGATGATAATTGTTTCATTCGTTGGAGATCTTGAATGAGTGCCGATAGGTCTCGGGGGTCTCCGAAGTGGTTTTCGAGAAGAGTAATGATTTCAGTTAACAGGCTAGGGTTTCGTGAATTTACTAATTCCGCTGCCCTGCCAAGGAGTTTATTTTTTATGTGGAGTATAAGTAAGACCTGTTGGTTATCGGTCGCCATACTGTGGGCGGTGTTACATAATGTGATAAAGGTATTTAGAAAGATAGGGTTACCGTCGTACTCCGGTACTATCGCAAAAATCTCGGAAATTTTATAGGGCTCCACAGTTGGAGTGGCTGCACCTTGCCTTGTAGTGGTCATAGTCAAAGTATTTGCACAATATTAAAATTTAAATCAGATTATATTGTCGAATTGACAATGGTAAAACGTATAAATCAATGTTTAAATAAATAAATGTGAAAATAGATAGATATTAAAATAATTAGATCAAGTTATTATAAATTGTCGTTCAAAATAATGGTATGAATTTAATGTGTAATTATCAATATGTACCAAAATTGGTCAAAAATATTTCTTACCTTGCAATTTTACTCAAAATAAATGAACTGAATATATCAAGGGTAGTGATGTAATATGTTTAAAATATTTAAGGAATATTAAAGGATTTATCTTTGATGATAGAAATGGTGATTAAGTGTATCAATAAATGGAAATAATAAAATAATAATAACGTAATCCTTACAATATAATTCCTGGCATGGACTGTTCTGTAAGTTGACTGCACTGGTTAGCCGTTGCGTGTTCCTGGTGCTAGCTCGCTTCCAGTTGTGTCTCCAGCAAGAGGTTGATTGTCCCACGAAGGTTTGGAAACCACCACGACTAGTTAGAATTCTCGTGTTCTAGTCGTTTTGGAACAATCCTACTGACTGCGCCAATTTTATATCTTCACAAACACAAATGCTTTTTTAAAAAAAAATATTTTTATTTAAAACACAAATTAAATATTTTACTTCAAAATTACGTTAAACAATATAAATGAGATAATTGAATGCGATACACTTAATGACGCTCACAGCCATCGCATGTGCATTTATAAGCTACGTCTTGCATTGTCAGCATCAGCAGTTTTACACGTGCGATGGGCATTTGCGTATTTCCTGGGAATTGCTATATCGTGTAATATGACACCATCTGAACGACTCATTTGACCGGTTACACGGTGTTGTCATATTATTATTCTAAGTATTGTTTACGACGTCTATAACATATATATATATATAACAAATATTTGTTTAATAGTCTCATATACTAAAGTAATTATGGAGATAAGGGATATTGACTACTACTTTTTGGTGAACTCTTTATTCAAAAATCCGAGCTTTCGGAACTGTTTGTTCCTTCTTCAGGGTCTAATGCTACAAGTTATATCAAACATTAATTTATATAATTTCTATACCTGATAGTTGTTAACTTACAATGTGAGGTTTAAAAGGTAATTTCAGGGGCTTGTTAAACATTACAAAACATACTCTATTTACAGCAAGGATTACATTAGTAATAAAAAATTTTATTTGTGTTGTTATTAATAGTTCATTGTTCGTATGACATTTGGGCTGTCAACGTTCATTCATCCATCTGTCCATCATAGAACTCATGGAACCGCTTTGAGAGTAAGAAGGCATAGACAACACTCAATTGTTGTACATCTGATTTTTTATTGATTGGATTATTTTGATCATTAATATGGATCATTTCTAGTAATAAGCGTTTGTTATATTTGTTTTCCCTATCTAAGATCTTTATATTTTCAAAATCAATTGTGTGCCCTTGGATGTTAGCATGATTAGTCAGTGCACATCTTGGCTTGTTGTCATTTATGTCACATTGTGACAGCACATACATAGGCCAGACCACGCAATGGCTCAAGAGTAGATTAGCACTTCATAAGAGTGACATAAATGACAACAAACCAAGATGTGCACTGACTAATCATGCTAACATCCAAGGGCACACAATTGATTTTGAAAATATAAAGATCTTAGATAGGGAAAACAAATATAACAAACGCTTATTACTAGAAATGATCCATATTAATGATCAAAATAATCCAATCAATAAAAAATCAGATGTACAACAATTGAGTGTTGTCTATGCCTTCTTACTCTCAAAGCGGTTCCATGAGTTCTATGATGGACAGATGGATGAATGAACGTTGACAGCCCAAATGTCATACGAACAATGAACTATTAATAACAACACAAATAAAATTTTATTACTAATGTAATCCTTGCTGTAAATAGAGTATGTTTTGTAATGTTTAACAAGCCCCTGAAATTACCTTTTAAACCTCACATTGTAAGTTAACAACTATCAGGTATAGAAATTATATAAATTAATGTTTGATATAACTTGTAGCATTAGACCCTGAAGAAGGAACAAACAGTTCCGAAAGCTCGGATTTTTGAATAAAGAGTTCACCAAAAAGTAGTAGTCAATATCCCTTATCTCCATAATTACTATATATATATATATATATATATATATATATATATATATATATATATATATGTTAGGCGTAAATATCATGCACGTGTATGATACGAAGTATCATATTTCGCTGACCAGTTTCCTGCTTCATAATGTAAACGTGGGAACGCATCAACTTGACCGTTCTTTTGATTAGTCAGCTTTCTTAATGTTATAAATCAGAGCGACGCGGTCCCACGGTCGTCATTTATCGTTAGTATACTTGTACCATTTAGTTAGTTAATTTTAATTTTCAATTTAATGTTTTATTCAAAGTTTTAATTTTTATATTTCAATAAATAATTTTTTTTAAAAACTCAAAAGTGATTTACAAGATATAAAATTGGCGCAGTCAGTAGGATTGTCCAACACAGCTAGAACACGTGTACACTCACTAGTTGTGTCGATTTCCAAATCTTGTGGACAACAACTTCCAGACCGAGACAACAACTGTAGCAGCGAGAACCCGGAACACGCAACCTTACAGCTAACCAGTCCTCAGCTTCTCCAGAACAGTCTCATGCCAGGAGTATTAACGTATGTACTATTACAATCATTACGTTATTGATTTTTAATATTTTATTGATTTATTCGATACGAGTTTTATGTATCTTGAACATACAGTTCTATCATTTAATATTCACCTACTTTCATCTCTATTATTTTAAAAACAATTCTTGAAACACATAGAGGCCTTCTGTGCTTTTGTGTTCGATATTATTTTAATTGTTTCTAATACTGCAATTATTTACTTTATTGCATTTACCTTACCTTCATGTTTTTACATTTATATTGACCTGTTTATTAATTGCTGTAACAAATTTACCTACAAAAATACCCCTACATTGATTTTTTCCTTTTAATATTTAATTTGATATATTTGTTTTTATAAACTATTTCATAATATTTCTAAATATGGTTGAAACACGCCAAGGTACGGTAGAACCTTACAAACTTGCGGAAATTTTCGCTATCATCCCTGAATACGACGGCAATCCAATTTTCTTAAATACTTTCATCAGCTCCTGTTCGACAGCACAAAGTATGGCTGTCGCAAATCAAATAACTCTTTTAGTTTTGCACATTAAAAACAAGCTAAGAGGCCGTGCAGCCGAGCTTGTTAATTCAAGAAATGCGTCGACTTGGGATGAAATAAAAACACTGTTAGAAAACCATTTCGGTGACTCACGCGACTTGTCCGCTTTAATTCAGGATTTACAAAGAATGCGACAACTACCAACTGAATCCCCACTAACTTTCTCAGCGAGACTACAAAGCCACGAGGCAAAAATGCACGCGGCTGTTAACAAACAGAATCTAACAACCAAAGAAAAAGACGCGCAAATTTGTCTTATAGATTCCATGGCTCTAAATAGTCTTTTGACCGGACTTGAACCAAAAATAGGCCAAATTATTCGCGCTAGTAACCCTCCCGATATAATTACCGCGGTTTCCCGAATAAAAAGAGAACTCCAACTTTGTCACTTGGAAAATCAAAAATTCTCAAATGTACGGAACCCTCAACAACATCAACCACAAAGACGACCACCTCCTCAAACTTTTGTAAAACAGTGTTCGTTTTGCAAACGCACCGGGCATTTGTATAACGAATGTCTAACACGACAACGACAACAACAACAAAACCAACAACCACACCAAAACTTCAACAATAACAACCCGCAACAATTTAGACGGAATCCTCCTTATCAATCGGCTAATCAAACTAGGCCCAATACTGATCCCAATAGGTATCCCGCACAACAAAACCGACCTTCTGCCAGTGGACAATATCAAAGTCCTAATCAATCTCGACCAAATCCCAATTTTTACAGAAACCAACAACAAAGAACCCACCACTTCAACCAAGATGAGTTCTACAACCCTTTAAACAATTTAACAAACGATGACCCTTATACAAATTCATACTACCAAGACGATTGTTCTTATTCAGACCCCCAAAATACAGATTTCGAATACTCTCAAAATGACTATACTGAAACTTTTGAAAGCAATTACCCAGAATTCCCTTCTGAATTACCCGAAGACCGACGACAAAATTTTCAAGAGGTACTTACAGTGGACAAACCACCCGATACACAGATCTGCAATCTTCAAACCCAGTTCGAAACAATGAGTTTACTCGACGACTTCAACCCCAACCTGAATTTTCCGGAACAAGCTTTCCTATAAGCCCCTCACTTTCAGTAAATTCTAAGAACCTTTTCTACATCAACGACGCCACTAATACGTATAAACTGTTAATAGACACAGGTGCCGGTTTATCAATTTTTAAACCAAACACTTGTAAACAATTTCGACACCGATACCCAGAAAACGTTGTGATACAAGGTATCACTAATCAAAAAATCCTGATTAACGAATCGACCTTAGTCCCATTTAATCTTAACGATCCACACAAAGTTTACATCTGTAACTTAGACATCGAATTCGATGGTCTACTAGGTTCTGACTTTTTAGAACATTATAATTGTGTGATTGACTTTAACAAAAAACTTCTTATAACCAACTTCAAAACTATTCCGCTTATGAAAGTAACAGACGAAACAATATCTTCAAACAGGCAATCTCCAACAATTAACCCAACAATTTCAAACACGATTACTATTGAGCCGCGAACAGAAAGGATTTGCAAACTCAAATGTGACTTACGTAACACAGAAGCTATACTAACCACTACCGTCCTAGAAAATGTGAGACTTCCGAATGCTTTAGTCCAAGTCAACGACAAAGGCAAATTTTTGACATCCATCTTAAACGCTAACGCCTGCCCAAAAACTGTGAATTTCGACACTATCAAATTAGAACCCATTCAAAATTACTCTGTAAATCACTGTGAAGAAATTTCGTTTGCAACTAATCCTAACTTCGACAGACAAACGGAGATTAACAATCAACTCCGACTCGAACACCTTAACGAGGAAGAGGCCGAACTAATACAACAACTTTGTCTTGACTTTTCCGACATTTTCTACTTAGAAGGTGACCATCTTAGTTTCACGAATGAAATTAAACATTCCATCGACACAAACAACGCCAAACCCATATACACTAAATCGTACCGCTATCCCCAAATTCACAAAGAGGAAGTCCGTAACCAAGTTTCGAAAATGTTAGAACAGGGCATCATTCGTCCCTCAAATTCTCCCTGGTCTTCCCCTGTATGGGTTGTCCCGAAAAAACTCGACGCCTCCGGGAAACAGAAATGGCGCGTAGTCGTGGACTATAGAAAACTAAACGAACTGACAATAAATGACAAATATCCGTTACCCAACATATCCGATCTGTTAGACCAACTTGGCAAGTGCCAGTATTTTACCACCCTAGATCTAGCTTCTGGTTTCCACCAGATTGAAATTGAGTCCAAGGACATTCAAAAAACCGCTTTCACTGTAGAGAACGGTCATTTTGAATTTGTTCGCATGCCTTTCGGGTTGAAAAATGCCCCTTCAACATTCCAAAGGGTGATGGACAATATTCTGATAGGAATCCAGAACGAAAGATGTTTGGTGTACATGGACGATATAATCGTTTATTCGCCCACCATTCACGAACACTTAGCAAGACTAACTGACGTTTTTAAAAGACTTAGGAAGGCAAACCTCAAAATACAGCCTGACAAATGCGAGTTTCTCCGCAAGGAGGTCGCTTATTTGGGACACTTAATAACTAAAGACGGTGTAAAACCCAACCCGTCGAAAGTCGACTGTATCTTAAACTTTCCTCAACCGCAGAACCCCAAAGATATTAAGTCATTTTTGGGACTTGCTGGTTATTATCGGAGGTTTATTCCAAACTTCGCGAGAATATCGAAACCCCTAACTAAACTTTTACAAAAGGATGAACCGTTTAATTTCAACGCTGAATGCGTCACGTCCTTTAACGAACTCAAACGTGCTTTAACTTCGACACCAATACTGATCTATCCGAACTTCGAGGAACCTTTCATACTAACCACTGACGCCAGTGCCTTTGCAATCAGCGCTGTACTATCTCAAGGGCCAATAGGTAAAGATTTACCCATTGGATATGCTTCCAGGACACTTTGTCAAGCCGAGACAAGGTATTCGACTATTGAGAGAGAACTGTTGGCTATTGTTTGGGCAGTGAAACACTGGAGACCGATAATCTATGGCCGAAAGTTCCAACTTTGTACCGATCACCGCCCGTTGACGTGGCTGTTCTCGATAAAAGACCCCGGAAGTCGATTAGCCCGATGGAGACTTAAACTCGAAGAATATGACTACGAGATCATTTACAAAGCGGGTAAAATTAACAAAAACGCCGACGCCTTATCACGCATTAAAATCAACCACCTTGATGAGTGCGTACTATTCCAGGCTAAAACTAAACTAACACCCCACAAAATCTTACCCCTAAATGACGAAGACGATGACAATACCTCCGAACCTGAACAAAACGAAATAACTACCGAAACGATATCCCAAGAATTCAAAACTTTTGTTGAACGTTACAAAACTGTTTCCTTAATTGACTATAGTAAGATCGAATTTTCTAATTGCCAACTCCTAGACAAGGCAAATAAAAATATCGTAATCTTTCCCCAATCATCCAACTTTCAGGAATTCCATCACGACATATTCGAAGATATTTTCGAAGAAGTCGCTGATTTTGAAACATTTAAAATCAACGTATTCGCTAGCAAAACTGTTAGCAGCAGACAATACTTCATAGTCCCGCTTCCAAACGATCCCGAAATCGTAAATGAAGTCCTTTTCGCATCTATTTTCAAAAATCAAGACGTTCTCTCCCCATCGAAAACATATTGTGTAGAAAACAACCTTGATCTTCCAACTCTGGAAATGCTATCCTTTATTTTCTCTGAAAAAGACATTAAGTGGAAGATTTGACAAAACATCACAAAAACTCCTAACAAAGACGAAATTCCACTAATACTCGAGCAATATCATAACGGAAAAAACAACTTGCATCGCGGCATCAACGAAACCATACGCCGTGTCAAAGAGAGGTTCAACTGGCCGGGATTTACTAAAGACATTGAGAACTTCATAAAGAACTGCGTAATCTGTCAACAACCAAAGCTTGTCGAAAAAACTTAGATAATCCCCTCGTCATAACTGAGACACCTAAACACCCTTTGAAAGAATTAACATCGACATCTTAGAAATTCCTAATAGAAATCACATTTTGACGATAAGAGACGAACTGACTAAATTCTCACAAGCCTATGCTTTGGCAGATAAATCCGCCAAATCTGTCGTTAGTACTATTATGTTGTACTTTCAACATTTCGGTACACCATTACGTATCCACTGCGACTATGGCAGAGAATTTGACAATGCCATACTAAACGATCTATGCAAACTTTATGACATCAAACTTACCTACTCTAGCGTGGGACACCCGCAAACAAACGGCTCCGTGGAACGATTTCATTCTACTCTACTAGAAATGATTCGCATTCACAAAGCTGAAAATCCCGACGAACACCCCTTAAACGTACTTCCGTATGCTATTATTGCCTATAACAATTCAACCAATAAGACCCATGGCTTCACCCCGTTCGAACTCGTTTTCGGACATACCTCCAGCAGACCCCCAGAGACTCTCTATAATCAAAAAGAACTAATTAGCAAATATGTACGAGACCTAAATAACCGAATTTCTTACTATTACAAAATTGCACGTGAAAAGACTAACTTACAGAAACAAAAAGCGAAAGAAAGATTTGACCAACACGTTTCGAAAAACCCACCTGATTACAAAATCGGTGACAAGGTATACGTAAAAGAGTCACAAATAAAAGACAAACTCCAGAACAAATTTAATGGCCCATTCCAAATTATTGAGATTCACAATAACTCTGCTACACTTCTAAACCTAAGAACTAACCAACGAACGAAAGTGAACTTTGACAGAATGAAACCATATTCTGAAAACTAACTTTCTTTTCAGGTTTCTTCTGCTGCTCGGATCAGCAGTTTCACAGTACGACGTCAAACCGATTAACAACACTCTCGGTATCTACTACCATGACGAAAGTCGAATAATTGTATCAAACTATAAATGGACTCTATTAGTTCACCGGAACTTGACAACCCTTAATCAACTATTTGAAAATAATAACAGAATCCTCAATACTTTAGAACGAACCGTCGATCCTATACCTGGCTTCAAATTTCACGATACAGGTGCCTTTCGTGTGGACAACCAAACACACATTAGCCTTTTAACACAAATCTCCGACTCCATCAAAACAAAATTTTCAGAAGTATTTCTAGTCACTAAAAGACCAAAACGCGGATTAATAGACGGTGCTGGAACCATCTTTAAAGCAATAACCGGTAACCTAGACGCATCCGATGGCGAATTTTATACTAGCAGCATAAACAGACTTACCAAGGACAACTGCAAGTCGAAAATCTTTTAAAGAATCAAATGAGCGTTACAACCACAAAACTTTAATGAAACTATTCAGAAACTTCAAATAGACGAGAAAATCTTTAACGAAGACATTACGAAATCAACCTCACGATACATGAACTAAATGACCGGATAGCCACTATTCAAGCCAAACAATCATTTCTTGAAATTTGTGAAAAACTAATGGCTAGTTATTTGTTTCTTGAAGATAACCTTAACGATATTTTAAATTCAATAACTTTTGCACGTTTGAAAATTATTCACTCATCTATTATTACACCGGATCATTTGATTGCCGCATTACAGGAGATTTCTCAAAACCTTGTTAAAAATAATTTACCGTTACCAGTCAGATTTTCAAGTGTTGCACAGTATTTAGAAGTAATTGAACTACAAGCTTTTCAAACTCACTCAGATCTAGTATTCATCTTAAAAATCCCTCTAGTAGAGCAACAGCTTTATACAGCTTACCATTTATACCCTATTCCGATTTTAGATGATAGAACTGGTTTTCATCACATCCTTTCTTTTACTCAAAAATACGTAGCGCGAAATGATGATTCTCTTATGTACATACCAATCAAGGACTCGAGTGCGTGCAAACAGCTGACTCCACTCCGAAAACTGTGCTCCGATTTATACGCGTATCCCATAGACTCAAATGCACCCTGTGAGGCGCAGCTCCTGAAAAACATTCGTAGTGTCCCCGAAACTTGTAAAAGTGCCATCGTTTTCAGTGAAGGGTACAATGTTCAAAAACTTGAAACAAATGCGTGGATTGTAATCATATCGGAACCCATACATGTGACCATTAATTGTCCAGGAATTGACGCTAAAACTTTAGTGCTAACGAACAATTCTATCATTCGGTTACAAACGGAATGTAGTGCTTTTGTTGGTATTACGAAAATCCAGACCGAACCACAAAAATTCATGAACATTTCGGACAATTCTCATCCAGTTTTAATTCCATTCAATTGCTGCAATTCTCATCCTGAGAAACTTGCAATTCCGGACCTTAAGCCCCTGAAGCTGGACGACTTAAACATGGAAGAACTGTCCATAGCCAACCACAAGCTGGACCAGTATTCAAGGGATCTCGACGATCTCATCAACCAACCCTTTGTTAATAAAAACATTTCCTGGTTCACGTATGCTACAATAATTATCATTGTAACAATTGTTGTTGTATACAGCTCATTGAAAATCATAAGGCACGTTAAGAGACCTCCGAAAAACGACAGCTCCAATCCAGAGAGTCTGAGTACCCTGACAAAACCGTTCTCCAGGCTGATACCAAAACTGAGGCCCCAAATCGAAGAGGAACCTGAACATCCAGACTTATAGAATTGAGAACCTTTTTGATACATTTCTATTCTTATTTGACTTTTGTATATTTTTCATATTTTATGTAACCTATTTAAACTTAATCATTATGTCCACTTTAACTTTATTTCATTTCCATATTTGTATTGTTTTTGCTTATTTAGCTAGCATCCAGTAAATTCCAAAAGTTGATGTTACAGCATTAGTCAGCTTTCTTAATGTTATAAATCAGAGCGAAGCGGTCCCACGGTCGTCATTTATCGTTAGTATACTTGTACCATTTAGTTAGTTAATTTTAATTTTCAATTTAATGTTTTATTCAAAGTTTTAATTTTTATATTTCAATAAATAATTTTTTTTTAAAAACTCAAAATGATTTACAAGATATAATATATATATATATATATATATATATATATATATATATATATTATATATATACACTAAATTTCAACATCTATTTTGAAGACTAGACTGGAGATCCCTTGATATTTAACAAATATATATAATGTTCCCATAATTTAAACTGATATAATTTAAGTAACCTCGTATATATTGCCAGAATATTAAATAGGTGAAGTAGGTTTGAATTATTAAAATTCAACAAACTTTACATTTTAATTAAAGAGTATTCTAACACCTCATATGTTCTTTTGCAATTATATTTAAACTAAGAACCAAATTAGACGTTAGGATTAATACTTGAATCCTAACAAAATATTGACAATTATTTTAATTCTTCTGAAATTTATATTCATTACTAAGAATGACACAAAGAAATAGAAACAAACACAGGGATTTTTTATTTTTCTGAGTTCTTTGGGAATAACACCACATAAACATGAAAGTCTTTATATTTCAAAAAGTCCAAACGTTTCAAGGTCTAAATCAAATCCCGTTTTCAATGGCAATTAACATAAACGAAAATTAAAAGGATTCGTAATGACAAATTTAGTAATTCCCAATTTTACATTATTTTTTGACAATCAAACTGATGTAACTAAGGGAGTTTTACTGCAAATTTGATATATACAGGGCTTGTCGAATTGTATCTTTATATATTTAAAAAAAAAATGTGATCATGCCTGTAACCTTGGTCATAACATACAATATCAAAATTCAACCATATTACACAAAGAAGAAAACAATACAAAAAGAAAGCTGAAAGAGTCTGCTTTAATTTTATTAAATGAAAGCGATTGTATAGCTAGTACTTCTATAGAATTCAGCCGTTCCTGGTTACTAATAATCAAGGATGAAATTAATAATGGAATTAATAATGGTAATGTCCTATTGAACAACTCCCAATTTGAAAGAAGCTTTGTTATTTCACATGATCTTTAGAATTTTTAGTGCAAGTGGGAGGCAAATTACAGAATTAAATGGAAAATTAAAATTAAAATTGTTTCTAACCCATCATGTTATATATCAAAGGAAATTGCTCATTATGACGAAAACAAATATATTTTTTTCATATTTTTAAAAAATAATTATTAAAAGATATTTACAA
Source organism: Octodonta nipae (assembly GCA_034190945.1). NCBI lineage: Eukaryota > Metazoa > Arthropoda > Insecta > Coleoptera > Chrysomelidae > Octodonta > Octodonta nipae. The sequence continues at coordinate 30,671,312 of CM067218.1, read as the reverse complement.
AAATATACAAAAATTTGCCTATCCCCCCCTATCTCAGAAACTATAAGCTGGATAATTTTGAAAAAACAATGGAGGTATAGCCCTTCATTTGAATTTTATTGGAAAAATAAGAAAAAACTCAAATCACAGGGCTCATTATGACGAATACAAATTTTTTTTTTAATTTTTTTAAAATGAATATTTTAAATATATTAAAAAAATATTTAAAAAAATTACCCATTCTCCCCGTTATTCCCCAAACTCGAAGACCTCAATTTTTTTGTTTATAGGAAAAATATGAAAAAAATCCCTAATTCTATTATTTGGAGGCCAAATAACGGAAAATAAATTATTAGAAAACCCCCATAGTAATTTTAGGGACAAATTATACAATTAAATGGAAAATTCAATTTTCAACCACATCATGTAATATATCAGATAAAAGGCTCATTATGTGAATTACAAATATCTCATATTTTTAAATCATTTGTATAAAAGATATTGACAAAAATATTAAACATCGACTTAATTCCCACTATAGAAACTACACTATTTAAATTTTGAAAAATATATTTTTTATGTATTTTTAAATAATTGGAATAACAGATTTAATAATTTATAATTTAAACTTTCACCTATTTTGCCCTTTTCTTCCAATCTACAGTAGATTATAAAAGGCATCTCTGAAAGTTTATTAGTAAAATAAAATTCTAATGTTACTTTTTGGGGGCTAAATTAGAAAATTAAATACATATGTATTCTGATAAAAATCAAGCGAATCCTAAAGCAGATAAAATAAAAAGTCTATGTGTGGAAAATCAAAGTGTGTATTTTTTATAAATTTAAAACGCTTCCTTTAAAAGATATTAGGGTAAATATAAGAAAATGCACTCATTCCCTGCTTGTCTGAAACTGGAATATTCGAATCTTCAAGGTGGTACGGAACCCTAAGTATGCGAGTCCAACTCGCACTTGACCAAATTATTATTTTCTTGTTGTTTTATCAGACCCATTTCCCGAATAAATCAGTCCTCCAAACTACCCTTGGCTCTGGGTATCTTAGTTAATTGACCCCCCCACGCATTTAAACATATTGGTTTGTATTTATCTAATTTGGAGTGATCTCCCGATTTATACAGGGTGGACCAGTCAAAACCAAACACGCCAGCATATAGAAATAGAGTAAAGTTTAATCCAATTTTCGATTTAAAAGTAGAAGCTTATCCCTGAGGGTGGTTGAAGTAACAAGATTTGCCATTCTACAAAATTGCTTTTATTTTCTTTTTTTTCATTATTTTCACAAAAACGATTGCAACAAATAAGCAAAACTTCGATGCGTTGAACATCGATTTTGATTACCTTTAAAATAAGTTAACAATCTACTTCTATTCCCATTCAAGATTTTGGCATTGGAATAGACCCCAGCGAGGGGTTAAAGTGTCGAAGCTGATGATCTGAGCACATTCTTTCCCACAGGAGATAAAAATCGACAGGTCAGAGTGGTTTTTTAAAACGAACGATATCTGAAATATCGACTGTGTTTCGTTTTGATCGACCCACCCTTTATATTTGTTTAATGTGTGATTCTTTACATTGTTTGAAGAGATGGGATTGACAGGTTTTATTGTTTTAACTGTAATATTCTCAACTCTTGATAAACAGAAGTTTTTTTCTCAGATTGAACTTATATTGGCTACTTCTTTATTTAGATGCAGAAATAGTGTCTACCAGTAATTATTTTTTTATTATATAGAATATAGTTGGCGTCATTTCTTTAGTTCCCTTATGTTATATTTTGATTTTAGAAGCCGCAAAAATCGACGTGAATGGTACTGTGATGTCTGCGGTACGTACCTTCGATCTATCGATGGCATTCTCGAAGGAGATAGAGTTGTAACTTGTGCGAAATGTCAAGCACGAGTATGCAAGAATCGATGCTCCCATTTAAGCGAGGACACGGAATGGGTATGCAGAAACTGCCTCAATACACCAGAGTCTTGGTACCAGGGAATACTGAGCGCTCTACAGTTGCATAAAACAGGTAAGTTACAGTATATATTGAAGATTACGAAATTTACGGTACCACATCTCAGAGTAATTATTAGTGATTCTTATATTCGATTTTCGGGGTCGTAAATAGTATAATCGTTATTCGGTTACGGTGTCATTAGGCTAAGGCCAGACTGGCGGGATTTCACGCTGCGTTTTCGACGATTTTTTTCGAGCTCTCACATAGTATGCCACACCAGCAGTTTTTCACGCGCTTGAAATTCAGCTCTACCCTGGTAACACACGCCGGTTGCAGTCATTCGCGTGCCTTCAGTTTGGTCGAGCTCCATGACGAAATGAATACCGCGTTTATTCCTGCCAGTGTGGCCACTCAACACAGCGTGAAATAACGCAGAAAATGGAACCGATCCTATCTTTCGGCGACTGACCTTGAAGATGCGCCCGATACTGAACCGTTGGATGGAAATTCACGCCTCGTCTGGCCTCGCCGATTTGAAATAGTACGGCCTATTGTGTTTGCGTTTTTTCCTGCCGAAACGTGGCCTTAGCCTTAATGGTTTTAATTGCTTTACTTGTTAATACCCTTTCGTAATCTCTGCTTCTCTCGTTGTTTAAGGCTCCTGTTGAGTGTTTTTGATGACCGTTCTGAGGCATATTTATGCGGTGATTATTATTACCAAGTTTACTGCAGGATTTTTCCAGAAGTATCTAATGTGTTTGGCAAGATAAATGCAGGACATAAAATAGACTTTAATACCTTTAAACAATTTATCAGCGTCGACAATCACATAAATAGGCTAATATTAGAAGCTAATTAAGTTCGTATTAATAATCTCCTCATCATTAAAAATAAGCAATACAAAAATTAATGACATTGTACCCGACCAATGATTATAGGACCCCGAAAATCGAATATGAAAGATACAGGAACTGTCTAATTTTTTTGTTTTCAGTTTCAAAAATTCACCTTTTTCCTCTTCATGTCTCAATCAAGAATGTGATTTAAAATCAATAAATATCTGTTCTGAGTTTATATGAACGATAATATTTATCATAGCGTGTTATAAATTCCTTGTAGGCATTACTACAAAGAAACATAATTTACTAAATATTATCTTTAATGTTAAGAATACGTTGTTTTGGATTTGAAAGTGGGTTTGAAATTTTGAAACTTCTCTAAGCATGTCATTGAGGCATAATTAAGTGAATCCATTGCTGTTCTTCATGAAGTGTCAATTAGTTAGTAAAGTTTGTTTAAATGCCGTTATTTATAACTTTAGAACGGACAATAGTTAATTCAATGAATACCTACTTTTGACACCGGAAATGAAAAGCGAGAAAATTTTACGTCCAGGTATGACGTTGATTTTTTGAAATATTTGTCCCTGGCCGGCCTAGTCAAGGTCAAACAGTGACGAGCAGGGTATCTTGCAAAGTGGGTGTCGCTCAAAAAATAGTTGAAGGAAATTTTCCTGGCAACCATGATGGTGACCTACAAGGTCTTTTGAAGGTCAAGGTCAAAAAGCACGGAAAATCCTTGACCTTTTGAAAATTTTATCTAGGAAGGTATAGTGAAGATCAAGCAATGACCCACAGGTTATCATAAACGGTTGGTATCGGTAAAAAATGTCAAGATATTAGTTTTACAAAATATCCCCTCTTATTTGTCGGTCTCCACGGTCCTGAGCTTAACTTTCACCTTGACCTTCAATTTTTCCGTCTGCCTTGCTGGATCGACCATTTCAAAATTTAATTGTTAAATTCTGACCTCAGATTCGAAGTAAGCGATCTCAAGAATCCATGTGCAAAGTTATTTCAGTTCACTTTTAACCAACTTTAAAACTGTCCATCCGCTATATTGGATCCACCATCTTGAAATTTTAAATTATCGTATTCTAACCTGAATTTCTTAATTGGCGACCTCAAAAATTCATGTGGAGTATTTTATCGGTGTACTTTGGACTACTTCTAAAATTTTCCTTCCGCTATATAGGATCTGTCCTCATATAATTCCCAATGTTTTAAATATCACCTTAAAGTCTTAATCAGTGAAAAGTAATAATTAGTTGAGCGAAAAAATAAAATCATAATATTTAGTTAAATTCTTTATCAAATATTGATTTGTTGAACTGAAAAATTTCTTCAAATACATTGCCCTCGTTTTTTTAACTAAATATTAATAGTCCCTCATTTCTAATAGTCTTCATTAATTTAATATTCATCAGTTTTTCCCTTGCTTTAGTTTTTTAGTTATTTTTAAGCACTGTATGCCATTTTTTCTTCGATAATTTTAAGTGATGTCTATAATTTTTCATGCATTTTTTTCAACTTCATTTTTTTCACATTAATCTTTAATACTACTACTTTAATTAATGCAACATGGCTCCTCTCACAGAACGAGAGCGAATAAATATTCTTATGATGAAAGCAAACAGTGACAGGACGAGATCTAATGAAGCAGTACAGATTCTACTCAACGACACTTTCAGGGTCGGAGTGGAACCGATATCCCAGTCGACAGTCCAACGAAGAGTTGGGTGTTTCAATTTAAGTGAAGATATAAGAGATCTTTAAAGTCGAGGTCGGCCAGTTACAGCAACTACAGAAGAAAAACAGCTGGATGTTGCTCTTTCAGTTAATCTGGACAATCACAGTATAGTTAGAGTTGTTGATGAGCCCAATAACCGCTGATGGGCTTTTTTGAATAGACAAAGCTACCTTTGAGGTTAATGGCAATGTCAATAGACTTTAGGTACTGGACTGATATAAACCCAAGATGGATGTCCGATACCCGTACTACTAAATACCCTCAGAAACTAAATGTATGGGCTAGAGTGATAAACAACAGCATTGTGGGGCCTTTCTTTAATGAGGGAAATCTTACTGCCGTTAAGTACGAAGATATGCTTCGAGATGAAATCATCCCAGCGATTGAAGCAATTGTGGGCGATGACTTTGATCAAACGTTCTTTCACCAACATGGAGCGCCCTTTCTTTATGGGCGAGATGCTTATTTAGATTCCTGGAAGGTCGATTGAAAAAGAGAAGCGATAGAGCGGCTAGTTAGATCTCCTGACCCTACCCCGCTAGATTATTTTTTGTAGTTATTGTAAAGATAGGGGTTTATCAAATGAAACCAGTGTACTTCAACTAACTCAAGCAAAGAATACGAAATAAAATTGTTAAAATTGATGAAGGCATTTTACTATCGCACCACTGCCAAACACTAATGGAGAAAACTTTGAACATTTGCTAAAATAAAAAAACAATGTTTTCTAGCATACTTTTAACTGCGGGGGTATCGTACTACCTTACATAAAGTTGGTCAGGATAAACTTTTGCCTTGCCTTAACTGACCGTGATAACCATCTTGCTTTTTATTTCCGGTAAGTAGTTGCCATTTAACAAAATCGACTTGACTTAAAGGTCAAGGTCAAGTGCACCATTTTCCCAATTTTTTTTTTCAAAATGTCAAACTCCTATCTGGACGTAACATTTTCCGCGATTTTCATTTCCAGTGACAAAACTAACCATCTTGCTTCTCATTTCCGGTAAGTGGTTGCCATTTCACAAAATCGACTTGACTTTAAAGGTCAAGGTCAAGTGCACCATTTTCCTACATTTTTTGTTTTTTTTCAAAATGTCAAACTCCTATCATTTTCATTTCCAGTGACAAAACTAGGGGTTGTCATTTAAGAAAATCGACTTTGACCTTGACCTTGGTCACAATCAAGATCGCTATCGCATAGACAGTGAAATTTCCTACAACTTTTGTCTTGACCATTTTTTTCAGCGACGCCCACTTTGTAAGATACACTACTGGTCACTGCTTGACCTTGACTAGGCCTTCAAAGGCAAATTTTTCAAAAATTTTAAGGTCCCATCTGGACGTAAAATTGTTAGCGCTTTTCAAAATGTGACATAATTAGGGTTGTCTTTTAAGAAAATCGACGTGATCTTGAAGGTCAAGGTCGACATCCCAAAGCCAGTAAAATTTCCTACAACTTTTGGCTTGGCCAATTTTTTTGAGTGACGTCTAGGTACTTCTCAAGATATTTAACCAGTCCCCGACTTTTTGATCACCCTGTAGAAATTGTGAACAATGGTACTGAATACGCTCTATGAATCGTAGTTCAGCATGCGGTAGTTTATGATTCAATGCAGTACTAGAGTATCGATGAATAACGAAATCCGCGGAAGTAGATTTACATTTGCTATGATAATATTAATTAACACCTAATTTTATTTTTAGTTGATTTGCCAGACACGATGAATAAGGCTTCCTTAAATGAACTAGACGAAGATATCGAAGCACTTAGAAAGAAAGAGAAAGAACGAATAAGGGATTTCATCGAGCAGTTGGTGAATACGTTGATTGGAGGCAACGTCGACGATGCTAGTGTGTCAAAAATTTACAACGACAGACAATGTGAGTAGAAGTTTATTTCATATTGGTGAAGGCGCAAAGTAACTTTACTAAATTTTAAAGCTAAAGGGTTTTCAATTTTACAATATTTTGCCTCCTTCGCTTACTGGTAATAAAAAGTTTTTACGTGGTGTATTGTTATGCTGATATATTTTGGATAAAGAATGAGTTATTATTGGCAGAATTCGTTATCGTTATTGTGAAATGTATGTAATAATTTCAACCTTAACTTGCAGATAACAATATATTTTCAAGGTATCATCAAGATCTCAGTAATGTACTTACCGATTTGGGTTCAGCATTACATATTTCTAGAACTAGTAAGTGATGAATGTTGGTGTTGCTGAATTTGCACATTGCACGTGTGTTTGTTTTTTCACATATGTGTTGTAAAGCACTTGTTTTGTTTCCTATTGTCGCCGAGAAATATATATACAGGGTACCCCATCTCAAACGAGTCACTTTGAAGATCTTAGTTATATTCAAAAATATTGCAATAAAAAAAACAGGTCACATTCAACATAAACAAGTCAATTCAGTGACCTTGAGATTTGAGACAAGGGAAATGGGTATATCATTTGAAATCCCTTTTTAGGGACTATTCCGTCATAAAAACATAGTAAAACAGGATTATTAACTTAAAAGTTTTTACTGCATGGAAAAGTATTAAAAAGGGGTTCTGGTATAGTACGCTCTTAAACCATCCTGTTTCACTGCCACACCTTGTAATGACACACAATACAAGAAAAATATTAAATGTAAACATTCATTTATTTTACATTATTTTTTGCTGATATTTACAGTAAGTTTGTTTATCTGTTCTGATCTGTATTCGATTATTTGAAGCATTGTACATTTATCTGTCAAGTTATTACTTTACTGATTTGTTGAAAATTAAAAGATAATTTATGGTATACACATTGCAAGAAGCTGGTAAGTCTTTATTACCAAAATCAAAATTGTGCTCGATCTTCTGCAAGGGTTTTTAACCAAAACCATCCCGAACGTAACGTTAGTCATAAATACGTATTGGAGTTGATTTCAGAATTTGTTGAGACGGGCTCAGTATTGAATAATAATTTGGTCATTCATTTTAAAAAAAATTAAAAAAATATTTTTGTATTCGTCATAATGAGCCCTGTGATTTGATATATTACATGACTCGTTAGAAACAATTATAATTTTTTATTTTCCATAATGAGCCCTTTCATTTGATATATAACATGATCGGTTAGAAAAAATTTTAATTTTATATTTTCCATTTAATTTTATAATTTGCCCCCCAAAATAAATATTAGGGGTTTCTCCTTATTTTTCCACTAAAGTTCAGGTGAGGGGCTATATCTCCATTTTTCAAAATTTTCCAGCTTATGGTTTCGGAGATAAGTGGGGGGAGGGGGAATGAGTATTTTTTTTATATTTTTGTTAATATCTTTTAATTAATTTATGCTAAAAATATGAAAAAATATATTTGTTTTCGTCGTAATGAGCCCTTTCATTTGATATATAACATGATGGGTTAGAAACAATTTTAATTTTATATTTTCCATTTAATTCTGTAATTTGCCACACAAAATTAAAAGTAGAGGTTTCTCCTTATTTTTCCAGTAAAGTTCAGGTCAGAACCTATACCTCTAATTTTTTCTAAACTTTACGTTCTATAGTTTCGGAGATAAAGGGGGAGGGAATGGATAAATTTTGGTATATTTTTGTTAATATCTTTTTAAATATGTTTTTTTTTAATATTAAAAAATATATATATTTGTGTTCCTCAGAATGAGACCTTTCATTTGATATATGACATGATGAGTTTTTATTATTTTTTATAATTTGCCCCCCAAATTAATATTAATGCTTTCTCCTTATTTTTCCTGTAAAGTTCGGGCAACGTTCTATATTTCCTATTTTTTTCAAAATTTTAGGGTCAATAGTTTCGGAGATCAGGGGGGAGACAGTCGATTTTTTTAGATTTTCCCCCAGAAGTACCCCTAAAATCTTTTTTTTTCTTTTACGATATGTACTCCTGATCGGGTCACCAAACTATATATTGATACCAAATTTCAACCTCTTCCTTCCAGTAGTTTTGGAGAAAATTACTGTGATGTGACAGAGACAGAAATCCGGAGTGATATTAAAAGGGTATCCGTATATTGTATATACGGAGCCCTAAAAATGAGGGTCCATTGGAATTGTAAATGATGAAGGGGTAGCTCTGGCTACATTGGACCATGTCCAACTTATACAAAACACGCAGTCTGTCCAGCAAATCTCTGCAGCTTCCGGTATTAGCAAAACTAACGTTTTTAGAATTTTGCATAAGTACAAATTCCATCCGTTCAAAATTAAATTACTTCATGAATTAAATGAGGATGATTGGGATCGAAGACAAATCAAATACAAACCCTCTTTTATTTCGAGAAGCTCAAAGTCAACATCCGGGAAAACTAAACGTTTGGGCAGGGATTTTGGGAAATCATCTAATTGGACTCCTGTTTATTTCTGGTAATTTAAATGGTGAAATTTATCACAATATATTTGAAAATGAAATTAATGCAATGATAATAGAAAAAATAGAAAATGATCCTCTACTACACGAAGAGCAATTGCATTTCCTCCTCACTACGCCTCACCAGTTCGTCAATACCTCGATTTGGAATACCCTAGTGGCTGGATTGGAAGAAGAGGTCCTATAGAAGGCCCTGCCCGATCACCTGATCTGAACCCTTTGAATTTTTTTGAGGGGACATGTTGATTTCAAAATTTTTATGGCTCAGCCTGAGAATTTGGACGAACTACGCCAACGAATTATAGTAGAGTGTCGTCAGATAACACCGACTATGCTGAACTATGTTAGAGAAGGCTTTCAGTCAAGGTTGTACTATTATTTGGAAGTCAATGGGAGACACTTTGAATATTTGCTTTAGAGGTATTGTATTGTAATGTAAATTCGTTTTTTTAATACTCTTTTATTATTACATGTACAGAAATTGCAATAAAAAAATTTATTACGACTGTATAGTCCGTAAAAAAGGGCTTTCAAATGATATACGACAACACCTATTTTCCATATCTCAAATCTCAAGGTCACTGAATTGGCTTATTTATGTTGAATGCGCGCAAGCGCTAATTCACCTCAAAAAAATGTCCCCTCGAAACAAAAATCGACCTGTTTTTTCTTATTGCAATAGTTTTGAAAATAACCAAGATATTCAAGGGTTCGCTGGTAAAATGACCACGTTTCGGCAGAATCACATCTGCCCTCTTCAGGTCAGTTCGCATAATTCTCGTAGCCTTCTGCTTACACTGCTAGTTACTCGAGTATTCGACCTGAAGAGGGCTTCTTTACACTGTAATTAATTAAACGAATTCTTATACCAAGTATTCACAAGGTGTTCCGTGTATTTGCTGACATAAATTCATCCTATCAGTAAATCCTTGTCGTACCCGTTAGAATGTGTCAGCTGAAATGGCCATGTATTCTTCAATAATTCGTTGTTTCAAAACGTTAACATTATGAGTTCCGTAGTGTAAACGTTGGATTTCAAGTACTCTCTCAGAAAAAAACTAATGGTGTGAGGTCCGGTGACCGAGGTGGCGTTTCTCTTGGACCTGGTCGTCCAATCCATCTATCACGATATTCTTAATCCAGAGTTTTCCAGAGTACATTCTGTATTCTGAAGTAGCCAGTAAGCTGGTGAAACAATATTGTCAATAGCAAATAAATATAGGTGAAAATTACCCAAGTGTGTTTATTTTAATAAAAAATTAAATATTAGAGGTATAAAGTTTTTTACGATAACGTCAACTTTTTTGACAACTAACCAGGGGACTAAAAAAACTTTATTAATTAAATGTGAAATAATAATTTCAGTATTTATTTAATTTATCCTTTAAAATTGGGCTAAACCTAAACAAAATTAATATGACTGAGGAGGTATTGTTAATATAGACCGGGAGATCTGAATTAGAAGTTCAACTACGATTTTCTTTCTTTCTGAGTACTGCCATGTTAAGAAAACGATAGGTTATCATCGAATTTTACCAAGAAAATTTTTAGGCAGGCGGGTAGTAATGGGTATAAGGGTTGAAATCGATATATATATATATATATATATATATATATATATATATATATATATATATATATATATATATATATATAATATCTAAATATGTAAGAAAATATTTTTTTTGAATGATGTGATTCCTGCCAACTATTTAATCAAACATATTATATCTAAATTACCAACGAGAATTGGCATGACTCCTCTAAGGGAATTAATGAATTTTCACTTGGAAAATTGTGCGGAAAATTTTAATCTTTATTCTGTTTTTCCAGAAATATCTCTAGCAGGCGTAATGCCAAATTTTTTTGATCATTAAGATTAAGTTTAAAATTTTTTATTATTATAGTTGGCAGGACTCATAAAATCATTCAAGAAATAAACAATTTCCCTGCATGTTCATATATCGATTTCAACCCTTAGACCCATTACTACTTTTCTACAAAAAAAAAATCGTGATAAAATCGATAGTAATCTATCGTTTTATTAACAAGGCATTACTCAGAAAGTCGTCGCAGTACCTGTTTTTTTTTGTTTGGAAAATCATATTTCACAGGAAAATCCCCTGAGAAACCCAATGATTTTTTTACGAATTGTAAGTTCCTCATATAACCTCCAGTATTCCAGAAGGCAGGACTCAGAAAATCGTAGTTGAACTTGTAATTCAGATCTCTCGGTCTAATACCTTTCAAATGAGCTCTCACTTTCCTGTTTTACGGAAAGCTGATTGTATCGTTGTTACTTTAAACGGAAAGGTATATTTGTGAGGATGAACCCAAATTATAAAAAAATATGACTTCCAAATAGCATAGAACTTTAATTTGTACAGGGCATTCTGGAAATGATACGAAATTAAAATACTTTAAGATATATCAACTCTTTACAAAAACACACATCTGGAAATAATGTTTTGGAGCTAGGGTACAGAACAATGGTACCCATCGTCTACAATAAATGAAAACTTGACTTTCTTTTGAAGTCACTTTCAGCTGCCATCTAGCGGTACTGGACATTTTGTTTCATGTACATATAGTCGTTGAAATTTGAATGTAGGACATGCCAGAAGCAATTCTGGAAAAAATTGAAACCAGTAAGGAATAGCAAGTATATATCTGAATCATGAGGTTGAAATTTTAAGGCCCAGGAAATAGGCTTTTTGTATTTTGTAGTACTACTAATCAGCTACTCTTATTTCAGTTTTCAGATTCAATTTAAGAGTTCAGCAAAATTACGTCGTCGATAAAATATTTAGGTTAATTTACCGCAGGACGTTTTGTCACGATTTAGTAATGAATACATTTTTTACAGTTATTTTAATTGTTATTTTGAACCTCAATAAATAAATGCCATTTAAGTACCAATGTAGAATACTGATTATCACTATGTCACGAGTGGGTGATGACATGCTGATTACGAATAGTTATTTGATTATATGTATCACATGGTCAAGACTTCATTTAATATTGTTTATATGCCTACGTTGCAAATAAGGCAAATAACGTTTATTTGCCACAAAAAATATACAAGTTTTTTTGGTGTTAATAGTTACGTTTTATCTTGTCAGGCTTATTATTGGTAGTCTAAAAAATATTATAATGGAAATGCTGTGGAACCTTTGGTGTGTCATAAATGTAAAAACACAGTTTTGCACCCTAACATCAAATCTGTATTTTAAGCACTCAACGCCAAATATTGGTTTACTCCTTGATGATAACAACTTAGAGGTGTTGAAGGGGCGTTGAGTCTTTAAAATAAAGGATGGAGTTACGGTGCAAAACTGTGTTTTTACATTTAAAAATATAATGTCAGTTGACTATTAACAAGATAAATGCGTCCTTAAAATCTGTTGTTCATAGCTGGGTTTTTGAATCAGAAACACTCAGTGTGTGTTCAACTGCTTTTTAGCAAGGCGAGTGGGATTAGATTGTTACAAAGCTTGGATATAAGCCTACAAACCAACTTAGCGCTTTTCCTGAATGCTAGGACATATATGTGCGTTTTTAAATAAAAAACCTAAGTTCATTATATTTCGAAACTCAACGATATTTATGAGTCATTTTTCATATCCTGAAATCTTGATCGAATTATAAGTCTTTTTAAATAAATAAAATATAGATGGCATAATAAGTTTATATTTTGACATTTAAAAATTGTCATAAAAAGGATAACTTCTAAATAAAACGCAGAGTATTTAGGAAATTTTATTTTTTTATGACAGTATAGTTTATGGCAATTATGTGTGAAACAAAATATGGGCCAAATGATAGCCACAGCTTCGGCGGCACACCTCCATTCAATGGTCTATATTTTCGATAACGCTGAGGCATAATTGAGGCTCAATATCGTTAACATGCGGAGTTGTCTCATCCTTTAGCTCTTAAATTGTTGTAGGCTTATCGGCGTACAACTATTCTTTCAAATAATCCAAAAGAAAGAAGTCCATCGGTGTGAAATCGCAAATTCTGGCGGTAAATTGACATCAACAGCTCATGAGATAATACGACCAGTGAATTTTTCGCACAAAAGAGTCAACATTTCATTAGCTGTGTGGCAAGTGGCACCGTCTTGTTGGAACAACATATTGTCCAGATTCATATCTTACAATTCTGGCTACACTAAGTTTGTTTTCATTTTCCAAAAAGTACGGCCCGATGATGCCCCAGCCCAGAAACCTCACCAAACAGTCACTCTTTACAGATTCCAGCGGCTTTTCAAAAACAAATGCGGCAATTCTGCTTGTAGACGAATCCACCGAGATGAAAGTGTGCCCCATCGCTAAAGATGATTTTCTTCATAGAGTCAACATCCACTTCAGAGTGTTCGAATAACAAATAAGCATAATGACGAGGCTTCAAATTATCCGTAGGCTTTAATTCTTGAGACAAGTGAAAATTATGCGCGTGTAAATTCTTTTCTTGAAATTCGCATCAGCGAGGTTTGTGAGACATGCAATTGTTGAGCACGACGGCGAGTCTAGGTTCGACGGTTCTTCTGCCACACTTTCACGAACAGCAGCAGTGTTTTCCGCAGTACGAACCCTACGAACACGAACATATGTTTCCACATCTTCTGCAGACCTGGTGGGCAGAAATTTAGGCACAATTTTCCCGTTCGTAAGTACCTTTGGTCAATTATGCAGACGAAAAGGTGCACGATATGCATTTTGATTTGAACGCCCATTTTCGTAAAATGCTTAAATCACATTAACGTTCTGCTCTATGCTGTACCTATCCATTCTTGCATTTGCCAATGACTAAATGTTTTAAACGTCACAAGAAATCTCTAACCAAATTGACATTTAAGTGTGGTTCGCAATTAACATCGGTCCTTAAGGCCGATTCATTCCTTATAAGTCATTTATAAAATTGGCTTCGAATACTATACAAAAACGCGTTCAAATAATTTAATTTTTTTAATGAAAACAAATTTTCAGCGACGACAATCAGCTTTGAAGGCTACAGGAGAAAGGCTACCCTTGGAGGAAGACAATTATAGTGGTCAGAGGTCATTTACACACAATATTAATTTGATTCATGAATCTACGTACCTATTTTACGAAAAGATCTCATTTTTAGGACACAGGGGTATTGCTTAATGGGACAATATTCCGGACGTGATGCTAGCATAAAAGATGCAGAATGCATTAGGGAAAACTAAGAATTGTTTATTTGCTGATTGATAATTTTTACGGGGAGAGTTTGCATTTTTTTAATGTTAGATCTCGTTTTAAGAAATGCAATCACGTCGTCCTGAGAACTTGTGGCAGACCCTGTATGTTTAACGTAAAACTGAAAAACATGCCTGACGAAAAATCCTAATTAGATATATTTCGAAAAAAACTGGAGTTATTACATCTAATTTTAGTACGTACTAAATTTCTTGGTTAGTTAAGAATAGTTTCCCAACTGTGATATTGAAATTATAAATGGAAACCTCGAAATTGGCTAAATACGAAGTGCAAGGTCAATATGTTGCTATAATAGAAATACTAATTATAATGTTTTCAGGCAAATTATTGATAATTATTTATAATCATCTGAATTACGTCAGTCATCCTTAGAACTGTCAGGTTGATTGTGAGGGAGTTTTGCAAGCTCAGTGTTACTAATATAGCTACTTCCTAGGAACTCATTAAATATATATATTTTTTTAGATGTAATTGGTTCTGTTTCATGTATGCACTCTCCGCTTTGGAGATAGTAGAAATGTTTAAAATATTCTCAAGAACTGCTAAAGCAAAATGAACAACTAAATTTGTATAGCTTTTTTATGAGTGGTCAATTTTATGGTGCTTTATTAACAAATAAAAACAACAAATGATAGAGGTGTCAATAGAAAATATGAACTTGTTTAAAATATTAGTATAGTAGAATCGGTTTAAGGGCATAAATGTACTGTTTTCCTGGCTTTTTTTTGTAGGTTACTAATCATTTACTCAACACACTGACTAGTAGGAGACTTATTCCCTGGTCCCGGTTTCTCATTTTTAGGCTTTGGGAAGTTAATAATTTCATTAATAGATACTATTTAGCTTTTAGAGCACTCACTTTATCGGCATTGGAAAGGAATTGACGATTTTACATACAAAGAAAGTGTCTACTTACTGTTGAGCATTTTCCTTAAGGAGTTTGATATGTAGATAATCTCTCTTACTTTGGTTCATCACATCCAATCCTTGTTCTTAGATTTTCCAACTGTTTCACTGACATCTCTCATTATCCACAAAAAATGGCGAGCCTAAGAATTAGCGACTTACAAAATTTTTTGGAAATACCAACAGCATTTTTAGGACGTGACAGGATCTGATAATTTTTAGGTAATATGATAATGAGGCCGAGTTGTCAGACCTGTCCGGTGTCCACTATAAATGTCAAAATAATTCCTGATTTTCCCCTAACTTTCCCTGACCATTTTTTCTAATTTCTCTGACCATTTATGACAATCACATATGATGCTTTTGTTTCTGGTAATGAGAAATTTAAGGGGAACAGTCGTTTAAATGCAGGAGTGATAATGTCACTTGAATTTGGTGAGTTTTTGTCGTATATAATTTATAATGCCCAAAGTACCTCGGGGGATGTAACATAATCGTCATTGTATGAAAAATGTTGTATAGGTATGTCCTTTTTCTTCGATTTTGGCTGCCCATATTATTGAGTTTTAATGACTTGTAGCACACTTGACAGTTTCTAATCCTGGATTACCGGGGATATAATTCAACGATTTAGAATAATCAGAACTGAGTTTGATATGACTCCAAATCTGAAAAAAATGCTTCAATACTGTGGAGTAAGTGTCACATTAGAACACGACTTAAATATATCCCTCATTTTACAATCACTGGAAAAGAATTCCGCAGAACTCTTTTGAAGAATAACTTTTGGCTATTTTTTTGAAACACTGATATAATTTGATAGTTCTTAATGTCTGGATTAAAAGTCTACATTAGCACAGAAACTGAAAGTCCTTAGGTTAAGATTTGAAAGTTCTCAAAGTTGATACTTTTAACTTGCACTGCATAGTAACAAAATGGCTTTTAACTGATTTTACTGAAACTGGTGTTTGATAGTTGTGAAAGTCCATTTTTCACTTTACAGGTTCTCGGTTAATTTTTCTTTCAAACCTGCCATTGTATTTTAGTTAACCTGTTGATCAAAAATTATGATGATAAAGCCTGAAAACCTTTATTTTCAATCCATAGTCTCCCAAAGATGAATTTCGTACCTCTTTGTACCCACTAAGCCCTTTAACCCACAGGTTGAGAACTATCAAACACTAGAATTTGCATAAAAACAGCTGATACCCATTTTACTGTTAAGTAACACTATGGGTAAAAAAATCACCTTTGAGAGTCCATACACTGAAAACCAAAGACTGTCAGAGTTTTTTGCCCGCCTTCTCGATTTTACTGACTTTTCCCGACTTTCCAGAATGTGGACACTCTGACCTAAAGAGAAATATCAAGTTATAAGACAAAAACGAAAGGTCTACGTATTTGAAAGGAATAAACGCAAGCATACATTAGTAGCTTAAATAAAAGCATCAAAAGAAACAGAAAATTGTACAAGGAGATAAGAAATCATTCCAAGCTGGGGCTGTGATAAGCACATGAACAGTCATGGCATAGATTTATAAACAACCTAGTGACAAACATCTATCGTGGATCACTTGTATATAAGGTAATAAAAATCCTAAACAAATACAAAAACGATGTAACAAAAATTAGTAACAAAAGAAGAATTGTGACTTAAGAAAGAGTTAGAAAATAAATCAGTGAATTAAAAATTGTCAAATACGGAGGGGTTAGTCAAAAATTATTTTAGTTCTTCGCAACTATTTTAGGAACAGTATAAAATGATAAAGTGTAATCACAGTTCTGAAATCGTAATAAAATCGTTAAAGAGATTGATCTAACTAGTTTTGTAGTTTATACAGTGATGGGCAAATGTGTGGAACCAAGCAAATATCTCTAGAATTATTAGAGATATCAAAATGAAATTTGGAAGGTGGATACTGCAGTAGATTGCCTATTTGTTTCAAATTTTTTTTACAATTTTGAAATCCTGTTTTACCGAAAGTAAAGTTGATTTAAAATTTTAGTTTCTCATGAAACATTTTATTGCGAATACAAAAATATCGGGTTTGATATTGTTTACTTCAATACCTACCGAGATATTAACAGAAAAGTAACTAAGGAAAGGAAAAATCTAATATCCATTAAAGAAATACATAATCATAATTATTAACTAAATCTAAGTGATTTTCGAAACATTGAAATTTAACTTAACTAAACTTAATGTATTAGATGTTCAAACTGAGCACCGTTTACTTCTTGGCAAAAAGCAAGTCGGTTTTAAATTCTCTAGTAACATTAGCAATTACTTCTGGTGTAATTCTCTGGATGTCTTGAGTTATTCTTGCAGCTAATTATTGTAAATTATTTGGTTTATCAACATAAACTTTAGACTTTAAGTAACCCCACAGAAAATAGTCTAGTGGATTAAGGTCGGGACTTCGTGCAGGCCATTCATAAGTACCCCTTCTTCCAATCCATCTGTGATGAAATGTCCTATCTAAATGATCTCGAACAATGCGAGCGTAATGCGGTGCGGTGCTCCATCCTGCTGAAACCAGATATTATTTGGTAATTGTCCATTTACCTCCAATGCCGGAGGCTCCAAGAGCTGTAAATACCTATCTCCGTTTAAAGTTTCTTGTAGGAAGAAAGGTCACACGATTCTGTTATTATAAATGCCGGCCCAAACGTTCAATTTTTGGGGATATTGTGCATGAGCCTCTTGTACCCAATTAGGATTACTTTGCGACCAGTAGCGGCTATTATGTCGATTAACCGTACCATTTAAACAAAATGTAGCCTCGTCTGAAAACACCACATTTCCTATAAAATTATTATCACGGTTACAAATATCGATCATCGTTTCACAAAATTGCAAACGTCTCTCGAAATCGTCTTCGGAGACTTCTTGAACGAGGCGAATTTTGTATGGATGATATGTTTCTCGCCTTAATATCCTTCCTACTGAACGACGGCTAATTCCATGCATATTGGCGAGGTCGGTAGTGGATAAGTGAGAAGTTTCTTCCAAAGGTATAGCAACATTTTGAGCTACACCTTCATTACTTGCACTTTTTAACCGTCCACTTTTTGGTAAATTTGTAACTGTTCCACTTGTGTCGTACCTTCGCAAACTTTTCGTCACTACTGAACGGGATATTTGTGTATTCGGATGAACAATGTTAAAAAGGTCACAAACTTCTTGATGCGTCCTTTTCCTCTCCCCATACCCAATCATCATTAATATATCTATTCTTTCTCTTTCACTTAATTCGGCCATTTTACGATCAAATTAAAACAATACAATTTTTTACGTTCAAATAAAAAAACTAATAACCAATTTTGACAACTACTGTCACTTCTGCAATGAGTTTCATGGACTACTAAACTTGATTCAGATTTAATTTACACCAGATTTAAACAAACGCACGTGTATTTGACTATGGAACAAGCAGTCCTGTTGGCTGTGATGGTATAATGCCACCGATTGGCCAATAGAAGTACAAATCCTTTCCTAGCGGTTTGTTTATATCGGGCGTAAATGAAATCTGAACCGAGTTTAGCTACCATCGAATTTTTCTTTTCCTTAGTTACTTTTCTGTTAATATCTCGGTAGGTATTGAAGTAAACAATATCAAACCCGATATTTTTGTATTCGCAATAAAATGTTTCATCAGACACTAAAATAGAATACAGGGTGTTTCATTGCAAATTTTAAAACCGACATTACTTCCGGTAAAACAGGAAGTTCTAAATTGTAAAAAAATTTGGAGACAAATAGGCAATCTACTGCAGTATCCACCTTCCAAATTTCATTTTGATATCTCTAATAATTCCAGAGATATTTACTTGGTTCCACACATTTGCCCATCACTGTATAGTTTGGGACTAATTGCAAATAATTAGATATAAGATATCTAATATATTGAAATTTGCTAAACAGTATTTCTCAAAAACTTATATTGTGAAAATTCAGTTCAATATACTGTTGGTTGATTTCTTTTATTTAATTTGTTACTTTCACTCTTATTGAAAAAAATACGTTGTTTTTACCACTAGTGTTAATATGCACACATTAGGATCGTAAAATCATTCGTGCTTAAACGGTAGATAACAAAATCAGATAAGACTATACAGAAAACGACAATAAATTATTATGTGTTAAATTTCTTGAAAAAATTGCCAATTCAGAATTTAATTTAAAACGCAATCGTCAACTTTTACCAATTTTCATTATAATATTTTATTTTTATGTCCGTCATATGTGATCGTTTTTACAAAACACACACAACTGATATGGTAATTTTACAACATTCAACCTTCACGTTTGTGTCTATACTATCGTCAATCTTATTGTAGAAGGTGACGTACTTTGATCATCTTTTCATTCAGTTTAGTCGTTTCAAACGAGTTCAGGGTACACGATGCGGTTTGCCCGTTTGGAATTATCGAACGTGAAAATTCGGTGCGATTTGGTTTGAGAAAAGTGCCAAGTGTGGGTGAGAGTTTGTTGGTTGCGGTGGATTAGAGGTTACTAGTGATTTTTTCGGATACGATTTTACTGTAAAGTATAAGCATTAGAATAGGTGATTTCAATTCAAAATTCATTGTTTTTTATTATGAAAGTTATAATAATAGTAATAGTAAATAGTCGTATAACAAGCGGTATATGATAAAAAAAACCGTTTTATTGCAAAGTTTTAATGTTGATTCAAGTGAGAGTTACAAGTTGTTCCTTATCAGTTAAAAATTATTTACAGTTTTTAAGCAATGATTTTTTCAACCTTAATACATTTGACTCTTGTTAAATCGAAACTTGAAGGACTCTTAAAATATTACGAATTATTGAATATTTGAAATATAAAATGGTTCGAAATTTGAGAGAAAAGAAATAAAACTTCGAATTATTGAGTTATATTAATTACATATGTATGTACTATGTATATACGTCGTTTGTATTGTCCTTTTCATCAATAATAAAAATGTCTCGGGCATCATAGTTTTTAATCAAAGTCTTCAATTTACCATGCCAATCTAACCAAATTGCATCATTAACACTTCCACTTTCCCTACAAACTTTTTAAACACAGCTTCATTTCTCTTTTTGAAATTTATAAGCCACCCTCCACTTGCCGCAAAGTTTTTTATGCTTAGAGTAGACGCGAATTCTTTTGCTTTTTTCTTTAATAAGTTTCCGCTAATAGATACTTTTTGTCCTCTACACTGTCTTAGTCAAATGACGAGCTTTTCTTCCAGACAAGGAAATTCACCTGTAGTAGTTCTTTTCCGAACTCCAGCAGGTTGAGCAGCATAAATCTTCTTCTTGTTCTTTATTATGGTAGAGAGAGTACTTAGAGGAATCTTAAATTCTTTTGCAGCATGACTTTTCTTCTGACCTTGCTCTTTTTCGATTAACTTCTTCTTGTTCTTTATTATGGTAGAGTACTCAGAGGAATCTTAAATTCTTTTGCAGCATGACTTTTCTTCTGACCTTGCTCTACTTTTTCGATTAACTTCTTCTTTTCAGCAGTCGTCAAGCATTTATGCTTTTTTGGACTCATAACTAACACATACTGTTATTTAATCTGTATACAATCAACGAAAGAGTAACAGTAACTGAAACTTAACTAAACAAACCAATCGTGCAGAAGCGTGTTTCAAACTAATCATTTCAAAAACAAAGGCTCTCGAAGTGTAGTTCAAACTTGTATCATTGTACACGAGCAACTTTGAATTGTCGAGTGTTTGACGCCGATGAGTTAGAATTAACCCGTCGTTTTGTTATGTAGCTATGATTTTTTCGTTGGAATTACCGAGTGCATAAAAATGTATTGGTTTTGTTCGAAATATAAAGAGATTTTCTAGGGAACTCGTGAAAACTTTGAATTATAGAGGTTCGATTTATCGCAGGTTTAAATCAACCAGAGTCGACTGTATTTTCATATCATACTGAGAGACAGTAATTTGCTATTGTCTATGGCGAATAAAATGAATCTTCGTGGTTATAACTATTGGACTATGACAGAGTGTAGATGTTTTGGAGTTTTAATAAATAAATAAATTCTTTATTTATACGTTGTCATTTAAAAATGGATGTACATCATGGATGTCAAGGACTAAAAATAACTTAGTTCACAAACTCACATAAAAAAATAATAAAATATACATATTAACAAAAAACATAAGACAACACAGACTATTAAAACCAGTGGATTATCACAGATTGTACTAAATAAGATTTGCATCGCTAAGGAACTCTCCTATATTATAGTATGCACCCTATATGGTTCTGCTTTAAAATGTTCAGTGAGCCTATTAAATAGTTTTACACCCATATATGACGGTGAGTTTTCATATTTACTAGTCCTGTGGGCTACAGTTTTTAACAGGGTACCTGTTCCTGTGCTGTATGTGTGGGTGGACATATTTGTTTTGATTTTCCTTTATATTCATCCATTGCAGTTTCCATTAGATTTCGACTGGAAAAACTATTCGAGTCTAACACCTTTTGGTCTTGTACTTATCAAAAACGCATGGTATGACAATTTAAAGGAAAGAGTAAATATCTTTGTACAGTATTTAAAGTTTGTATTCCGCATTCAGCATTGATATGGCTAGCAACATGCCTAACCTATTGGCGTATTTTATATTAGGTATATTAAATATAATCATAAAAACAGGATCTTTTTCTACGACCACCAACTTATCTCTCTTCACCCAGTTCACAGCGGCAGTCATGATTCAAAAATTCAGATGGATGTAATATATGCTGTTTAAGCAAAACTTTTGATAAACTCCAACAATTAATTTTAATCCAATCCCTGGTTTCAAAAACTCGCTGATATATCTATTTAAATGGATTTAAATCAAACAATTTGTCTGGCAGTTTTGGAATACCGCAGGGTTCCAACTTTGGTCCTATACTGTTGCTGATAATCACTCGCGTTATACCAAGTACAATTATTTCTAAATCTGTCTTTTTCACAGATGATCAGAAAATCCATCGCAAAGTTGAGCGACGACAGCTTACAGCTGCAACATGATCTCGATTATACCGTGGCGTACTAAAAGTAAAATTTATTTGAAAGTGTAAAGTATGTTGTTTCCTGAATGATATTTGTGGCATATTTTGGTCTAAGTACTTCTTGGGAAATAACACCACAGTTAAGAAAATTGCTGTATATTCCTAGACCCCGTAACCTTTGGAATATACAGCAATTTTCTTAACTGTGGTGTTATTTCCAAAAAGCACCTAGACTTAGACAGTGTAAAGTATGTGTTTATAAATTAAAGAGAAAACCAGTCCTACTAAATTTGATAAGCATACTACTGAGAGATGCACTCTTTGTGTTATTTGATTAGAGTAATCTTATTTAGAAAAGTTCTAGATGGAGTACAAAGAAAATTCTTAAAATTGCTGGCATTCTTGTTCTGGGTTCTTATTCTATCAGAACTTTTGATCACAAACCTCAACTAAATGGTTTCCATATAATGTTTGTAATTAAAAAATAATCGACTCCTTGAAATGATATAGATCCTATAAAATTCAACAATACTCAAAAATGTGTTTACAAAATTCAACAGTCTTGATAAATATATAAATGTGGGAATCCTTTTGGCTTTTAAATTTACCTACCAACAAATTAATATGAAAATTAAACAAAAAAAACAGAAATAGGTAATTTGAAAATTTCTAAATACGTATGATACCAAGGCCATGAAAAATGCAAAAACAGTTAGTTTTGCTAGATTAGGTTTTTAACGATAGTTTTTATGTATGTCCCTACGAAACCTACGAAACAAATTAAATAATGCAAATTAAACAAAAAAACAAATGAGTATGCTACAAAGTCCAAAAAAAATGCAAAAAAGTAAGGCTGCTAGGTTAGGTTAGGTTTTTAAAGATTTTTATGTCCCTAATGGGATCACTGAAACAAAAACTCTTTTACCGAGTTTTTTTGCACCGTATTTTAAGTTCGGCACAGAAAATAGTATTTATTTTATATTCGATCTTTAGACTATTTTTGTGTTATTTGGTGAATATAAAGAAAGGAATGTAAAATAGGTTGTTTTCATTCATTTTCCATTGACAACGGGGTTCGATTTACACCTTGAAATATTTAATATTTAGAAATATACACTTTCGGTATGGGTGAGGATGTTATTTTCAGAAAAAATAAATGTAATCTAGAGGAATGGTTATTTAGAATTAACTAACGTCCTTAATAATTTGGAAATGTTTAAATTATAATGGGTATTATTTGACGCTAGCAGATTTATTAATTTTGAAGGTCGTCCACTTTAGTGGCAGTGATTATTTGACCGTCTGGGTCATAAGATTTGTTGTTGATTTTTTTTAAAGATGTCTAATTTTATTAATG
The DNA here is from genome assembly GCA_034190945.1 of Octodonta nipae. Classification (NCBI taxonomy): domain Eukaryota; kingdom Metazoa; phylum Arthropoda; class Insecta; order Coleoptera; family Chrysomelidae; genus Octodonta; species Octodonta nipae. Next base: position 30,647,876 of record CM067218.1, on the reverse strand, counting down.
AAGGTCACATGTTTTATTTACGATAAAATAGTGGTCAATAGCACCGGGGTTTTTTAAAATTCCAGAAACACACGTTTCAGCTTTATACCTGTAGCTTGGGCAATGATTTGTGTTACTGGAATTTTGAATAAGTGATTATTTAACATCATAAATGCTCAGTATTTGCCATAGCAACATTATTTTGTGGTACTTTCACTGTGAGCCAGCTATCTTACCAACAATTTAAGATTTTTGTAGTAAGAAAAAAATAATGCTGTCTTTCAACGGCCGTAAAATCTAATCAAAACCGTTGTAGCAAATGACCCCCGCCCTCTCGTATCTTTTGAATGTTTATACTTACACTAATGAAATTTGGAGGTGAAATTAAACTTCTCTACTAGTGATAACACTAGTATTACAGTAATAAATGACATCACAGGGTTACTGTGACCACTAATTTTCAATAAGACCCCAAGGCAAGTGATAACTTATTTGAAATGTATTGACAATAACTACCCAGCCGTATTAATTTTGTTTGTGTCTAGGCCAATTTTGGTGGATAAATTAAATAAATACTAAAATTATTATTTCATTTTTATACTGTAATTAATTGAAAGAGTGCTTACAAGAAGTGTTCAAAATGTGTTTCGTCTACTTACTAACATAAATGCATTTCACCAGTAAATTCCTGTCGTACGCCTTCGAAAGTTTCAGCTGAAACTGCCCTACATTCTGAAGTAAATCGTTGATTTACAACGTTTATATTGTTAGGTTTCGTATCGTAAACTTTGGATTTCAAGTTCTCTCTCAGAAAAAATCTAATGGTTTCACGTTTGGTGACCGAGTTGGCTATTCTATGGAATCTCACCGTCCAGTCCATCTCTCACGATATTCTTCATCCGGGTAACATCTTACTGCACAGTAATAATGCGCAGGAGCACCATCTTGTTGAAGTTTTGCCTACTTTACCTGGGTTATCTTCCAGAATATCAAGAATTAGCGACTCAATTGCATTTTGTGAAATCTTCAGATACCCTCACTGGTTAAGTTACATTGGGGAAAACAGGTCCAACTATGTGGTTTCCCAAAATGCCTGCCCAAACGTTCACATTTTCTGGAAATTAAGTATGTTTTTCACGAAATATATACGGATTTGTGTCACTCCAATACCGTACGTTTTGTTTGTTCATATTTCCATCGAGGAAAGAGGACTTGCTTCGCAAAACAAATGGTTTTTATGTAATGCTAGTTTTGATTATTTTTATTTGTCATAAATTCACACACAGTCTTCTTTCGAGGTCGCCATTTCAAAGTAAGTGTACCATTTTAATTTTTATGGATGACATTTGTTTTTTATCAACACCCCATCTACTTTACTTTGACTAACTTCACACAGATAGACGCAACTTCAGCTATAGAGGAGCTAGAGTTTACTACTGTTTGTGCAATTATGTCATTTTTTGATATCACTAACTGTTGGCCGACTAGACCGTTTGGGTTCTTTAACACTACTGCAGCGTCTAACTTCTGAAGTTCCTTCAACTAAGTTCTCGATATAGCATGATCTGGAGAACTCTCATTAAATAAACGTTCCATTTCATGGATATTCTTTCTACATTCACCATTAATCATTAAGACAGCTGCTACTTTGTCGGCTTGAGTACGTACCATTTTGTAAACTCTTTAAACAATAATAAAACTAAATATTTTAGGTATAATGTTTTTTACTAAAACTTTGCAAGTAGCAATTACTAGAAAATTAAAAGACAACTTATATACAATATACGGATACCCTTATAATATCACTCCGGATTTCTACCTCTGTCACATCACAGCAATTTTCTCCTAAACTACTGGACGGACGAGGTTGAAATTTGGTGTGAGTGTAAAGTTTGGTGACCTAATTAGGAGTACATATGGTAAAAGAAGAAATTCTGATTTTAGGGGTACTTCTGGGGGGAAAAACTAAAAAAATCTCCGAAACTACTGCGCCTAAAATTTTGAAAAAAAAGGAAATATAGAACGTTGCCAGAAACTGTAAACTGTTACTGTAAAAATAAGGAGACAATTAAAATTAATTTTGGGGGGCAAATTATAGAATTAAATGAAAACTTAATTTTTTTTTCAAAGGCATCATGTAATACATCAAATGAAAGGTCCCATTCTGAGGAACACAAATATATTTTCTTAATATTAAAAAAATAGTTAAAAAGATATTAACGAAAATACACCAAAATTTACCCATTTCCCTACCTTATCTCCGAAAGAATAGAACGTTAAATTTTGAAAAAATTAGAGGTATAGGGTCTGACCTGAAGTTTACTGGAAAATAAGGAGAAACCTCTACTTTTAATTTTGGGGGGAAATTACAGAATTAAATGAAAAATATAAAATTAAGATTCTTTCTAACGCCTCATGTTATATATCAAATTATGACGAATACAAATTATTTTTTAAATATTATTAAAACAAATTAATTAAAAGATATTAAAAAATATATTTAAAAAAATTACCCATTCCCCCTTTATTACAAACTATAAGACCTAAATTTTTTGTTTACAGGAAAAATACGAAGAAATCCCTAATATTAATATTGAGGGCCAAATTATAGAATTAAACGTAAAATAAAAAATATTTTTTTAACGCATCATGCAATACATCAAATGAAAGGTCTCATTATGAGGAATACAAAATAATATTTTTCATATTTTTTAAATTAATTGTTTACAAGATATTAAAATAAAGATATAAAAATTCTCATTTTCCTCCTTAATTAGAAAATTATTAGAAAACCCCGATAGTAATTTTAGGGAAAAATTATACACTTAAATGGAAAATAAAAATTCAATTTTCAAATGCATCATGTAATATATTAGATAAAAGGCCCATTATATATATATCATATTTTTAAATCATTTGTTTTAAAATATTAACAAAAATATTAAACATCGACTTAATTCCCACTTTAGAAACTACACTATTTATATTTTGAAAAATATATTTTAGTTGTATTTTTAAATAATTTTAATAATAACAGATTTAATAATTTATAATTTAAAATTTGACCTATTTTGCACTTTATCTTCCAATATACTGTTTATTAGTAAAATAAAACTCTAATGTCAATTTTTGGGGCCAAATTAGAAAATTAAATACATATGTATTCTTGTAAAAATCAAGCGAATAATGAAGGAGATAAAAGAAAAAGTGAAAAGTGTGTGGAAAATGTAAGCGTATATTTTTTATAAATTTAAAACGCTTCCTTTAAAAGATATTAGGGTAAATATAAGAAAATGCACTCATTCCTTGCTTGTCTAAAACTGGAATATTAGAATCTTGAAGGTTGTACGGAACCCTTAGTATGCGAGTCCAACTGCAACTCGCACTTGACCAAATTATTTAATTTATCCATCAGAATTCGTGTAAACCCAAACAAAATTAACATGGCTCAGTAAGTATTGACAGTACCTTTCAAGTGAGCTATCACATGCCACAAAGTACTGTTCAAAATTGCTAGTTACAGTGGCCGTTTGACTTCATCTATTACGTCTTCTGTTACTACTAGCAGAGACAAGAGCAGGGAGGGGCTAAATACTAGCATCTATATTTTTAAGTTTTCGTGGGTTCTAATTGCATATTATAATTCACACTTGAATTCAATGGTAAAATGATGATAATGTATCTGAAGTGGATGACTATGCCGAAACGTTCTAACTGTATCAAACATTTATTTACATCTAAACCAGGTATGAATAGTGTAATAAATGCGAATTTTCTATTAACAATAGATCAGATTTAGATTGCTACAATCAGTACACCAAGCCATAAAGTAGATGTAAGAAGTAACATGTGATGGCAATAAGCCAAGAGGCAACCTTCAATCGTATATTGTCTTATTTGTGTATGCGATGGTATTTGTATCCTTTAAGGTTTTCTTGTATTTGCGGTAGTAGTATTTCACCTGTCATGACTAATCGTTGTGAATTCGAAGAAAACAATATGACATTGCGGAGCCAGAATAAGATATTATGCTGGAAAACGGGTAAATGGACACATTTGCATAGTGTTAGTAGCAGTAGTTGAGTTTACCTATTAAAACGAAGAAAAAATATTCTTTATAGAGGATTTATATAGTAAGTTGAAATGATACTATGTGCTGATTCAATGAATTTAACCAACCGTAGTTATATTAATTTTCTTTCAAATCATTTACTATCATTAATTTGAATTGTATGATGTTGGGCATTTCCTTTAAATTAATTTATACGTAATTACACTGCTTAGTCATCCAACTAGATTACCAACTTTTATTAATTATAAATAACTGTTAAAAATCGACCATAGTGTTAAATTAATAATGGGCATACATATATATTACAGGTAGTAAAAACGAAAATAATAACAAAATCCCGATCAAAAGAGGTGGGAGACTGTGGGATCCAATATCATAAAAATTAATTACATTCACTGTATAAGACATATTCAAGGAGTTAGACTGGTAAATCAAAGGAATAAACATAAAGAAGACCTCAATAGTGCTATCATCTAATCGATAATATCTAAAGCAAATGTTAACAGAACTAAACGCTAAATTCAAGGAGATGGGACTAAAAATAAACATTTCAAAAAGAAATATACAACCAATTCAGCTAACCATGACTAAAAATAGATGCAGACATCATCGATAAAGTAGATTCCTATATTATATATATATATATAATATATATATATTATATATATATAATATATATATATATAGGAATCTACTTACTTCTGCTTTCGCTCGTAGCAGAAGGCTACGAGGATTATGCGAACCGACCTGATCCCCGGCAGGGATCAGTTATCAACTACGCGGATGAATTCCCGGAAACCACCTAAAACATTTAGTGCCCGCAAAACCATTTCACAAAATTCTTATCTACGATCAGGATCATCGTCATTTAGTTCCTGTACCAGATTAATTTTATATGGATGGATTTTGCTCAACATTTAACAATATGTCCCATATCCTTTCGTCATTGAATTTTGATTTCCCAGGTTTGGGAATATTTTTGAAAGTTCCAAATTGACAAAATTTTTGTTCTCTTCTACTAAGTGAAGATTGGCAAATTGACGGCCAGGAGACTTCTTATTACATATTCTGAATACCTTCTTATTTTATCACCACTCGAATTAATATTAATATCTCAATTATTTAGTTCTAAGAAAGGCTCATTTAAACACACAACTAAACAGCGAATTAAAATAACTTGAAATATGTCTTAAATGTCACAAAAATATCCGATTTTACTTTTTTTGCCAAAAAGATACTAATAGACTAGTAAATTCTGACATGTATTTGACTCGAGGGCTACCTATTTGTTTGCATAAAATAAAACTATTTCTTGAGTATCAACGTCCGAAAATCTGAAAATACTATATTGCTAAATAGAAAATGAAAACTGTTTTAAATGCGGAATTATATGATTGCCCCTTTCATTAATTTTTTAGGGTAGTTTATTACCCATAGGTGAATACTTATATTCAAAAAATGTAGTTTCATGTATAAAAATTTACCTCTTTCACAGGATTTTTCATTTACATTCATAATTACGTAGAAAATGAATTTATCTGTTACTTTAGGACCTCACTGTACGAGGTGTGTTCAAAAAATACCCGGAATTTAAATTTCGTGGGTTTGGAGAGTCCGATTGTCAATTTTTTAAATATGTTGGTATACATGCCTTGAAGTATGATACCATTTTCAGTTGAATTCATTGTTTACTTTGTCTCTGGCAGCCGCTAAGGTTAGACGTGTTTTTATGAACTCGGCGATTTTCGGTTGTTAAAAAAATAATCAATGAATTTGTATTAAGTTTTGCATAAAAATGAAATAAAGTGTAACAAAGTATACGAAATGT